>BTPG01000008.1:118677224-118824724 GCA_036245525.1 Semisulcospira habei
TCTAATCGACACAAGGCATAAACATTTCACAGCAGACTCCTTGAAGGTTTTGTTCCGGGATGTGCCCCCGGACAAGATCTTCAGTTTTCCGAGATAGTGCCATATTTTTAATAAGATTTGAGTGTTTATAGACTATGATATTTCTATTATTTTGACCTTTTTGAGAGCCTTTCGACGTTTTCTTTAAAAGACCTGTGCGACATTTTAGCCTGATATATTTTTAAGGTATATTTACATCATGTCTTAAGACCTTTCTTTTAGTCTGGCTGACCAGATTTTTAACCTTCCCGCCGTGAGATGGCCTTAGTTGCCTGCTCGGCGTTAAACCCAAATAACAATAACAATTTTCTTCGATCTTGAGAAGGCATATGACACTACCTGGAAGTATGGCATAATGTCTGACTTGTTGGACATGGCTTTTAAAGGGCACCTGCTCGTTTTTATTCAAAATTTTTTGACTAACCGGTCGTTCCATGTCCGTGTGGGCTCCACCCTCTCCGACTCCTTTGAACAGGAGATGGGTGTCCTGCAGGGCAGCATTCTATCTCCTGTTTTATTTAGTATTAAAATTAATAACATTGTAAAGGCTGTCAAGGATGATTCTGAATGCTCATTGTTTGTTGACGACTTTGCTTTGTGCGCACGTGGTCGAGGACTTGCGTCCCTTAAGAGGCGCTTGCAGCTGTGCGTTGATCGCATCCAGCGGTGGGTGTCTCTCAATGGATTCAAGTTCTCGCCCTCCAAGACAGTCTGTGTGCATTTTACTAACCAGACAAAAAAATTTCCAGAACCTAGCCAGAGCATTGCCAGAGTGCCAATTAAGGTGGCCGGGGAGGCAAAGTTTCTGGGGGTCATCTTTGACAAAAGACTTACCTTCTGCAACCATATTAATTACCTCAGAACCTCTTGTCAGAAGGTTCTCGACGTTCTTCATGTTGTTGGTCGGTCTGACTGGGGTGCGGACCGTACTGTCTTACTTCGACTGTACTGGACCCTTGTTCGGTCCAAACTGGATTATGGCTCTGTGGTGTATGGCTCAGCTTCTGTGCTACAGCGTCTGAACACAATTCACCATCAGGGTCTGCGGATATGTCTTGGGGCCTTCAGGACATCTCCAGTTGCTAGTCTGTATGCCGAGGCAGAGGAACCTTCTCTAAAGCTCCGCCGCATCCACCTCATGCTCAGCTACGTTCTGAAACTGAAGGCCCATCCAGACAATCCTGCCTATGATTGTGTTTTTAAACCATCGTTTGCAGAGATTTACGATACCCATCCAGGAGCTGTCCGTCCACTTTCTTTCCGTGTCCGACCTCGTCTGCAGGCGGCCGGATTGGACCTGGACAGAGTTTCGGAATCCCTGCAACACATCACTCCACCCTGGCTTTTACCAGTTCCTGACATCTTGCTGGACTCGACTGCCCACAAGAAAGACTCTACTCCACCAGCCATATACTAACAGAGCCTCAATGAACTGCTTTCAAGTTTTCCTGGCTATTGTCGTATCTATACGGATGGGTCAAAGTCTGAGGATGGAAGAGTGGCTGCGGCCGCAGTGTCCTCTCGCCATCCTAGACGCCCATTTAAGCACCGCCTCCCAGACCACTCATCTGTATTTAATGCAGAACTGGAGGCGGTTCTGCTGGCACTTAGGCATGCTTATCGATCTAGAGAAAGGAACTTCCTGATTCTGTCTGACTCTTTCTGCCCTGCAGGCCCTTCAGGGCACGGGAAATGACCACCCACTGCTGGTGCAGATCAGCGAGCTCTACACAGACTTGATGAAGGAATATTATGACATCATTTTTATTTGGGTCCCAGGACATGTGGGCATCGAAGGCAACAGGATCGCAGATTCTGCTGCCAACGATGCCCGCAACAACCCTGTCCCTGACACACACTGTTCATAGTGTTTTTAGACGTGGTTAGTGCGTACATAGCCTGTGAGTGGCAGTCCCAAGTGGGACAAAAAGGAAGCTAACAAGCTGCATGAAGCCCTTTCTAAGTTGTCCGATGGTCTACCTTATTGCTGCGGCAGCCGCCGTGAGGAGACTGTCCTTGCTTGGCTCCACATCGGGCACACGTATGTTATGCACTCTTATTTACTAAAACAAGAGGAGCGTCCATGGTGTTATGCCTGCGGCGAGCAGTACTCTGTTCAACACTTTTTGCTGTCTTGTGCTGATCTAATCGACACAAGGTATAAACATTTCACAGCAGACTCCTTGAAGGTTTTGTTCCAGGATGTGCCCCCGGACAAGATCTTCAGTTTTCTGAGAGAGTGCCATATTTTTAATAAGATTTGAGCGTTTATAGACTATGATGTTTCTATTATTTTGACCTTTTTGATAGCCTGTCGACGTTTTCTTTAAAGACCTGTGCGACATTTTAGCCTGACATATTTTTAAGGTATATTTACATCATGTCTTAAGACCTTTCTTTTAGTCTGGCTGACCAGATTTTACCCTTCCTGCTGTGAGATGGCCTTAGTTGCCTGCTCGGCGTTACACCCAAATAACTAACTCAAGACGAACTGCATCCGGATAGGTGGCTTCAGGTGCATGACTTTGTTCGTTTTGTCTCAAATATTTTTTTTTTTAAAAAGTGGTAGTCGCTCAAGACAGGTTCTACTGCATCATGGCTGACCCACCTCCCACAGTTGATCATTTTTATGGATGCCTCCCAAAGTTGCGAGTCGTAACTGGGTGTGAGTTGATTTTAGACAGGTTTTGGGTGTTTATCTACAGTTTTTTTTCAAGATTTGAATTTGTTTTCAGATGTGTGTCTATGTATCATGTGAAGTTAAAGGTACCAAGCTATTGTCACCACCTTGGAACTATTATGGTCTTGGGAGGAAAACTCCCACATTTGGGAATTTCAACCTTAACCCATTAACAGACATGGAACTTTTCTGAATTTTTTCGGAAATCCGATTTTTTTCCCTGCATTTTGGTTATTTTTTTTTAAATCAGTGCAATTTCATGAAAATTAACTTAAAAAAAAAACAAACTATAATGGGCACTAGGAATTAAAAGAATTTAAAAACAGACTTCTTGAAAATCCATTTTAAGTGCTCTTTTTAAAATTATTTTCCGCATGATATTTTGCAACGTATTTGTAAAGCATCCCCAGTGTGTAGTTGTGTGCATGGATGCTATGAACTTATTATTATTACATGCATTACTTTGCAGCCAGAACAGGGAAGAGTACAACAGGCGAGTGCGAGTGGAGGCCAGGAAGTACTGGGATCCATCTCTGCCCATCAAGGAATGACATTGATGTCAACAGCTGCTTCACAAATGATTTGATTCCACTTGTGTCCGTCATTACATTTCTGACTGATGCTTGAGTGTGTGAAAGAAGTGCTAAACAAGTGTTTATTACAATGTTCGTTTTTGAGATTTGTTGCTTGTCTGCAAGTGGATATTTCTCATGTTAACATATTTAGCCCAGTGCAGGGCTGGAATTCCGAATTTTTTTTGTCTTCTGAAGACTACAGTTCAGGAGATACATTGACTGGTAGTTCAAGGGTGTTGCCAAGCTGCTCCGGCACCACCCTTGAACTACCATGGTTGATCGATATCTTCTTTGTCCACATCAGGGTTGAGTGAATATAAATCTCTTGTGGTAGAGCATTCGATTCTCGTCTGAAAGGTCGTGGGTTCGAACCCAGCTGGGGTCAAAATTAGTACAGACCACTTTTCGGTGCCCCTCTTTGAAGTCATCTTCGTGGTAGACAAAAGACGTTAAGCCCTAAATGTTTAACGTTTTTTTCTGCGATTGATTAGCCCCGAGGACTAAAATTAACAAATTTCTCCCAAGGTCTAGGTCACAGTTTTAGAGACAGATCGACCAAGATAGTTCAAGGGTGGTGTCAGAAAGTTTGGCACCTAGAAGGGCCAAACTATTCTAACACCACCCTGTAACTCTCGTGGTCAATCCACACCCTGCTGTATCACGTCGGGGTTTATGGATTAACCCATTGGCTGGCTGTAGTGCTTTTTGTCTAAATGATTTATACAGGAATCACTTCGAAAAGCGCCAACAGCTAAAGCGTGCACTGCTGAAATAAGGTAGGTCTATCGGTATCACTGATTATCTCTGTGCACAGACTGAGCCCTGTAGCAGAATAATGTTCCAGTTCAGGAGACAATGACCATAATCTTTCAAGTGTGATGCTAGAAAAGCTTGGCACTAGGTGCCAAGCTATTCCCGCACCAACCTTGAATTGCCATGGTCTATGCACATACTGTAATGTTTCCAGGCTGAATGGGTTAAAGAACACAATATACAGGCCAAAAAACAAATCTTTCACAACACAATCGGTTCAGCAAATTTATTTGACATGAGATTTGACTGCACTGATCAAAAGTATGTACACGCACAACGCGTAAACTCGCACCAGTTAATCAAATTTCTTTTGCACGAAATTCAGCTGTACTGATCAAAAGCATGCACACAGACAACTTGACAATCCATTAACATTTATGCATCACTGACGCTGTGACGGTGTCAAAAATTTCATTCTTAACTCATTCTACCCCAACTACGGATTTATCCGTAAATGCACGCCCAGCATTTTCCGACCAACTACGGATTTATCCGTAATGGGCAGTCCTGAAACTGCATCCCTTCTTATTCTTCGGCTTGTAGTGGTTCCTAATTGGAACTGTTAGCTTTAGCCACGTCTTTGTTCTTCCTCATGTGCACGCGGCAAGTTTGGGCGGTTTTTCGAGCCTTTTTTTGCGGAATTTGTGTACTTTTCTTCGACAATGGCGAGGCGTTCCCGGACTTTGAATGCTAGTCAGGCTGCTGAGTTTATAATGAATTATGACAGCGAAGAAAATGATGAACTGATCGACTGTGAAGTGGACTTAGATGAGTCCACTGACTCAGAAAATGAATTGAATGTTTGGGGTGTATCTTAAAAGTCTGAAATATTTACTTTTAAAAATGTCTTTGTTTACAAGCAAATTGCAAAAATAAACATCTCTTAGTTCTTTCCGGTGTCAATAAACATAAAACACAGGACATGTACATTTTGTAAATTTATTTTTCTGTACTGTCCCAAAATTTGGTTGAGATAGGTTCAGTGGTTTCAAAGTTATAGCAGTTTTTGCGAGACACCCATATATTTAGCACTCAGCTCTCTGCATGGCTGGTCCAGAGGGCAAAGTTGCTGGCTGCACAGCTGGGGTAGAAAGAGTTAAGTATATACAAATCTTTATGAACCAAAAAACACCAATTGTTAGATGTATCAACATCCTATCATTTCAGTTCTGATGACTTGCACATAAAAAAGAAAAGGTCTCTCCCCATAAAAAAAATTACACCATTACGGACACATGTACAGAAAGGGAGAATGACATTCTCAACAAAGGCAAAGCCATTATGGCTCGCATGTATGACCTATTTACATGTGTGACCTTTGTGACAATCGGTGCTGGCTTCTGCACCAGCAAAATACAAGTTTTCTCCAAATGTAAGCATTTTTCACACATCTGTCAATCGTGACCTTGACCTTGTGACGAGTCGACTAAATTAGTATGCATGTGCCAAATTTGATTGAAAAACGATAATACCTACAATTTTAGCAAAATTGGCATTTTACAAACATTTGTCGGCCCCTTGTGAGCCTCGACCTTTCCGAGGGGTCATCCAAATTAGTATGCATAGATAGGTCTTGCCATCAGGTATCTCTACCAAATTTGGGTTTGAAGTTGTGAATAGTTGTGAAAAAACATTTTTGGGCAAAATATGACTTTTAGACCCATTTCCTGAGCTCTTGTGACCCTTGACCTTGCTGAGGGATCGACCAAATTAGTATGCATAGAAAGATCTTCCCATCATGTCAAAATATAGATATTTTCAAACTATTTCCCGTTTCCAAAGTTTACCGCGGACAGATGACCACTGGCCCAAAACGTACTCACTTTTGCTTTGCGCGCGAGCCAAAAAGGAAAGAAAAAGACAAACAGGCCACCACTACCACCAGCTGATCCCATCACACCAGAGGAGCATTCCGAGGAGTTCACTTTATCAGACAAGCCAAAATGCAGATTTCACACTAGATGAACCGATAAGGAGTTCAGGACAATACTTTATTCATACCTCGTGGGGAAATTCACTGTCCATACAACACATGGCATCATTTACTCATTCAATTAAATAACATAGAACTCAGTTAAAGAGATAACTGTAACGGACGTATACTCTTGGCTTCAACCATAATCCACAAAGTCCCTTCTATATGAGAGCCGTCCTCACTGTCCAGAGTCTCTACCTTTTGCCTTTGACCTTATTCCGACGTTGAAATATCTCCTTTTGAAAAAGCCTCACAGCTCTGCCAATGCGTCAGTCTACAAGGGGTGTGCGCGAAGTGCACATGCGCCATTGGCTTGTCAAATATTATTTGTCATGACATTTTATGTTTTGATGTAATTTTATATTTAATGTAATACGAGTTTAACTTTTGCTTCAAGACTTAAGTGGTGACAAAACTAGAACTTCACGGTACATTTTCAGTCTTGCTATAATTTGTGTGAAATTAGGTTGACTTTACCTAGCTACATGATATACCCAGTACACCTGCATGCTCTTCTGAAAGCGTGTGTGAGTGCACATGCATGCTCCCAAACATCTCCAAGAGGCATAGGTCCTCATACGCCCCACTGCAACCCATCCTAAAAAGTTCCTTTATAAATAGAAGGGACTTGCTGTTTTTGCCTCCACACTCACAAGGCACTGTACCAGCTGGTCAGCTGTCAAATCTTGATATTACATGAGCAGGTGAAGTGGTCTTTAGAAGACCCCGATATTCATTATAGACATTTCGAACACAAATTATAGTAATTATTATAAAACTATATAATTATTATTATAGTCATTTCGAACACAAAAACTGCGTCAAATAAAAAGCAGACCAGTATGGATGTTGCAACCAAGGACAGTAAAGGGCTCCAAGGACAGTAAAGGGCTCCACAGAGGAAATTGTTTCAACAAGATTAGTCCTTTGGGTGTCGGTAACCATTTTTGTCGCGATGATTCCTGCCGCAATCACGACTAAATCCGCTATCGACACCCAAAGGGTTAGTGGTGTCAATCATTTTATACATATCTATCTATCTATATCCCGTAGTCTTGCCGACCGTTGGGGCACCACTGATGACTTGGCAACCAGCTCCCTCCATTCCACTATGTTCTCTGCCATTCTTAGCGTATCGCCCAGCCTCAGTCCTGTCCACTCTGAGATATTGTCCTCCCATCTTTTCCTGTCTTCCTTTCCTTCGTCCTCCTTTGTACATATACACCATGTCAAATGACAAGCTGACCAATGTGGTCATACTGTTAAGATTGATTGTACATTGCTTAACGTCCCGACAGCAACAAGGCTTTCTCAGGACGTGCCTGCACTGCTTGTGAAAAAAATACTAAACAGAACATTGAATGTATGTCGCCAGCCGGTCAAATACATTAAATAAACCTAACACATGGGGCCTAAATAAAGCTAAGACCATTTAGCAACACACATCCAATATCAAGAGCTACAGGCAGTGCAGACAGTAGGGAGAATTTTAAAAAGGCAAATACAGGTGAAATGGACAAAGGGTAGACAGAAACACATGCCCCAGAATAGAGAGAAAAACCCACCCTGTGGGGCTGACCAGGGTGACCCTGGGAACTAAAAAATACCTAACCCCACCCAAGTCCCCCAGGGCAGACCCGGGTGGGGGGTCATACTGTTAAGCCAGTGTGAAGTGACAGTACTGTTAATCAGGAAGATTGATCGATTGATTGTACATTGCTTAACGTCGCGACAGAAACAAGACTTTCTCAGGACGTGCCTGCACTGCTTGTGAAAAAAAACTAAACAGAACATTGAATGTATGTCGCCAGCCGGGCCAATACGTTAAATAAACCTAACACATGGGGCCTAAATAAAGACCATTTAGCAACACACATCCAATATCAAGAGCTACAGGCAGTGCAGACAGTAGGGAGACAAAGGCAAAATACAGGTGAATGGACAAAGGGTAGACAGAAACACATGCCCCAGAATAGATAGGAAAACCCACCCTGTGGGGCTGACCAGGGTGACCCTGGGAACTAAAAAGTAGTTAACCCCACCCAAGTCCCACAGGGCAGACCCGGGTGGGGGGTTAATCAGGAAGAGCTGCCTATCAATTGAACACGCATTCTGTGTCAAATGACGGCGCAGCATATGTTGACGTCATAACACATGAAGCTAGAAGTCTTCAGTCAACAATAGTCTTACAAAATATGCTGCTAGTCATTTACCCTTTGGCTGTCAGTAGAGACTTCTCGAGTCCTGCAGGAATCATCACAACAAAAGTTGCTACCGACAGCCAAAGGGTTAAAGACATTTTTTTTCTGATACCAGATGACTATTAGGCGACAGTCCTACTACCCTGCCAGTTTCAACTGCTGAGCAATCTAGGAACCCGAGTTTGAAGAAAAAAAAAAGAAGACTTCCTTCCCCTATCCATCCAGTTATGCCAGGTTATACTGATGTCCCATATGCCGGTTTTCTGTCTTGCTACCGTCACAAACACATGTGGTAGCTGCCATGCCTCATAGAACTGAAGCACACCATCCACAGCCGATTGGTATGACCTCTTGATTGTCCATCTCTGATCCAGGGGCTTCAAGTAGTTTGCACACAAACCCACAAACTAAAGCATGGTGTGAAAGGTACTTTTTCTCAGAATTATCTGTCTGTTTCTGACTTGCCTGTTTAAAGAAACGGGGTGCCTAAGTCGACACATGTGGAGGGGGAACTGGCCTCGAGGGGGACTTGGCACCCTGTCCCTTGTGAGCCAAGTCTCCCTCAAATAAATACTATTTATATTGTTCTGGCTGCCAGGTTGACACCATGTTAGGTCACCCTGCTGACCGACTTCTCTAGATAACAGATCAGCGTGCATGCGCATGTCCTGTCTTGGCGAGAGAACAAACTGCAGGCCTCCTCGCTCGCTTTAATCATCATCTAGCCTTGTACATATCGGTTTATACTTATAACTTTTATGTTCTTAACACCATATGGTCCTAAATCTTACTACTTTAAAAATTTATTTGTAAAATAAAGATTACTCTCACTAAAAAAAGGACCGTAGTTGGTGACTCCCCTCTAGAGATTAAAATAGCTTTCGCAGTGTGGCACCGGTGTCACACCACAGACAAAGAGATAATAATGTTTGCTGTAGTAGATGGAAAAATCAGGTTTTTCAGGAAGAGGTGCCTGCCATTTTGGACACATTTTCTGCATCAAATGACAAGCCCAGTGTGTTGACATCATAACCCTAAAGGGTGAAGTGGTCTCTAGCAGACACTGTTACCTAAGACGATCTGCCAAACATCTGGACACATGACCTGTGTCAAGATGAGCGATCCAGCAAGAGTTGATGTCATACCATTGAAAAGACTTGCAGCCTTACCATACAGACATGATGAGGGATTGAGAGCATGGATAAGAGTAGGTGTGATTTAGGCAAGTGTGTAGATGGAACTGAGCTATTACAAGTGATTTCAGCAGAAATCAACAACAAAAAGCACCACTGACAGCTCAAGGCTTAAAGACCTCTAACTGCCAATCATTCTCTGGTACTCTGTATTCTGTGAGTTCCTTTTCTTATTTTCCATCATGTTTATGTTTTGCACGCTATGACTGTGAGAGTCAGAGTGTGGTATCGACTGTGTGCGGGCATGAATGCATTGACTGTTGCCTCAATGGCCATTTTTGTGACAAGCATTGCACTAGACGACATAATAAAGCAACACAAAGCTTGAGCATCTATCCATGCATGAAGGATCGTTTTTGTGATGAATGTTTAAGCTGGCAGCTACTCTTCAATCAGAGATCTCATAGAAGATCCAAACATAGGTGGGGCAATTACGAGTTCAGGCTTGTAACTAAGAAAGGGAGGCAAATTCAAAATTTCTGACTGTGCGCTTCCTTAGAGTTCTTTCTTGCAGGTAAATGGTAGGCAAAGTCATGGAGATACTCGACTTAAGAAAAAATTATCAATTGTTTGTATGCAACGGTTCGTTTGAAGAGCTTTGTATGTTTGAGAAGCACACATCAAACTCATTAAAAGGATAACATAGGTTTTAATTTTGGAACAGCAAATGGCTAAAACAGGACCATCAGCTGAGTCATATGGGACAATATACCATCTTCCCCTACATCATCTCGAGTCTGAAGCTGTGTCTCGTATGAATTGATGGCATAGAGAAACTTAAAACGGCTAATATTAACATTATAGAAGTTGACCTAGGTATTCAGTTTCCATGGATTCCTAGAATTCTTGACTTTATTTATGTGCATGTGGATCCATATACAATATCAGAACAGACATCTTCAGTTTTAGGGACAATGAAGCTGCTTATTTCTTTCTGTTGGCAATTTCAGTTCATTTGTTTATCATTTGTCTGCCTGTAGTAGCAACTGTAGTGGGTATCTGCAGATTGTCATCAGCTCACAATGAGAACATGGGCTCGTGTGAGGCTGCAAGGGAGTAAGGTGTACCTAAACCATCCATTTGCAGGCACTTTCATGTGTAAAATAAGTGCCATCAACAGCCAGCTGTGTCCCTCCTGCAATGGAAGATGAACTTGCCGATCACAGCTTCCATGTTCATGGGTGACAGAACGAAAAATTGAAAAGACTGAAAATGGCCTATGGCAGCACCAGCAAGAGACATAATTTCTCATGAGCCACTGCAGATATGCAGGGGCTCATGAGAATTTATGTCTCTTGCAGATGAAACAGGCTGGCTGATGAGATGCTCTGTCTAAAACAAAATGCTGAAATTCAGCTTTCTTGCATTTTTAAAAACTTGAATCAGCCTCCAGTTTGCCTCTACTAAACACAGAGGCCACAACTTGGGCCCATGAGTTTGCAAATGGAATCACATTCCAGATGTATTCAATGTCGTAAAAGTGATGGCGGGACAAGACTGGACGTGGCTGTTTTTCAAGCATCACCTAAACATCATTAGACACCCTGAGCCAACATCTGTTGACTGAATTAGGGGATTTACCCGAGAAAGTGTCGGGCGATATTTTGGTAACCTTCTCAATGATTGTGTGGAGAGGCATGAGCTCAATGCTGCAACTATCTACCAATCTATCTCCCATTTAGCCCCAATGCCCTACAGCAGAAGATGGATTGACCACCATGATAATTCAAGGGTAGCACCTGAAGGTGCCAAGCTCATCTGGCACTAACCTTGAACTATCATAGTCAATCCATCTCCTGCAACTGGTACATGGTCAATGGGTAGCACCTTCAAAATTTTGGAAATGCGGTTGTGGGGTGAAATGGGACATGGGTGAGACTGGAATATCAGCAGTGTATACCAAAGGCAAAAAGGTGCTGGGCCAGATAAGCAAGCATTCAGTAGGCATCACGTCAAGCCGAGACCGAGGGACCAGCGCAACTGGTTTGCCAGTGTGGCTGGTCATTGTGTGAATTACAGTGGCCTAGGCAGCCTTTACACCCTGGCTAAACTGTCCTTAATTTTACTCTTTAAAAGCTTCACCCATGAACGACGAACTCTGATCCCAGCACTAAATCCTTTTTTTTTTCTCTCTGGCTTGACTTCGCGAACGAAGATTTTATAGGAGTTGACCACGACGTCTGCAGGCTTGTTCGTGGCTGCGGAGGCCAATCCGAGACAGGCAGGTTCGACCGCAGTGGCTGCAGGGGAAGGTATGGCCAGGGTTCTGAGCTGCGGCATCTCTGTTTTTTTCTCCTGAGCCGCTTGTCCTTAAGGCTAGCTCTGTGAGAGTCTTCAAAGGAGACAGCTGCCTTGTAAATGGTGGAGCGCCAGGTGTCACGGTCCGCAGCAAGCGAAGACCACTGGTGGTGGTCGATTTGGCAGGCACTAAGTGACTTCTTGAGACAGTCTTTGTATCTCTTCTTTGGTGCCCCTCTGTCACGGTGTCCAGTAGCAAGCTCGCCGAACAGTGTGATCTTTGGTAGGCGATGATCCTCCATCCTGGAGACATGCCCCGCCCAGCGGAGCTGTGTCCACAGCAGCAAAGCCTCGATGCTCACAGTTTCAGCCAAATTAGTATGTATTGATAGGTCTTACCATCAGGTATCTCTGTACCAAGTTTGGATTTAAAGTTATGAATAAATAGTATTTGAGAAACAAATTTTGTCCAAAATATGGCCATTTTGGACCTATTTCCTGATCTCTTGTGACCCTTGACCTTTCCAAGGGTCATCTAAATTAGTACGCATAGAAAGGTCTTAGCATCAGGCATCTTTGCACCAAGTTTGGGTTTGAAGTTGTGAACAGCATTTGAGAAAAAAATAAATTTGTCAAAATATGGCTATTTTTCACCTCTTTCCTGAACCCTGTGACCTTGACATTCGAGAGAAGTCACTCACAATTGGTATGTTTGGAAAGGTCTTGACACAAAGTATCCTTGGGCCAAGTTTGAAGACTGTGGCTTGAATAGTCTCCGAGAAAATGCCAACATTAACCTTTTAACTACCATTCTGCCCATGACATATCACCCCATGTACGACCGTACCGCCCCGTTCCGCCCGTATATACCTACTTTCAGTTTCGACTCAGTTTTGGTTCATTTTGCACCCATTCCAACTTTTAACAGAGTCAATGCATTGTGGGATACGCCTACTTTCATTTCCGCTACATGCGGGTGCTTTTCGAGTTTGTTTCGAATCAAAAGTTGGGTGTTTTACAAGACTGTTTTGCTTACAATGTGACTTGATCATGGAGAGCGACAGCAATCCTGAATTTACAGCAATACTGGTTGAAATCCTGTCAGAGAAGATGGCTCTGAATCGGACATCAGTGTCAGTTCGGTGCACATTGAAGATCTTACCAATTTTGAGTCTGATATCAATGATGAAGCAGAGCTACCTGTACATACCTGTGTAATGCAGCAGATGACTTTGATCTGTGTAGTACAGGTCACATGATGGTTTAGATCTATGTTGAGTTTCTTTGACATTGAAGAATATTTTTCTCATATTTTCTTCAGATGGAATTATGTCAAAAACTTTGATATTGAATACATTTCTGAAACCTACCTTACTTGTTTGTCACCTGTCGTGAGATATATATGTGTGATCATTATGATGGAATGAGTAGAGTGGTTATCTGTGGAGACTTCCTGACTGCCACTGGTATGTTTTTAACCAGTTTTGTTTTTTTCTAAATTGAATTTCTGATAGAGGTATGGTTTAGCACCTGTTACTAAGATATATGACAGGTAAACAGAGACTGTGGCACACGGACACTTAAAATAACAAAAGTTTGATATACTGTATGTATTTACCAATATGTCAAAATTTGGTACATTTTGAAGCAAAATTAACATCATACTTACAGTTTGAAATATGTACCCCTGTTTTACTTGGTTTGAATGAAAGAAGTTAGGAACACAGGGCAATTTTGTAGGAAAATAAGTCGGTAGCTTTAGGGTTAAAGTTTACCACGGATGAAGGCAGATGGACGACAGACAACAGACGAACACTGGCCCAGAACATAGACTCACTTTTGCTTCACAGGTCAGCCATAACAAAAATAAATCAATCTCAGGATGTAATGGAATAATGTACAGAGCACAGAACTGTACTTGTAATCTCTTTTGAGCGCTTGCATCATAAATAAGAACAAAACAGACAAGACATGGTAAATCCAGTACAACTGCTACCCTCATCATCACTCCATCCTCCAGTGTGGAGGTAGATTACTGGACAGGCAGAGAGAGAAAACCCATACAATACTACTGTCATCACAACTGAAGGAAGAAGCTAATAACAAGCAGTTCCATAGTCAGACATGACACTCCAAATACTGTTTTACAGTTACACTGATGAAATTCCTCACAAGACCATAATCGTACATTCATACCTTACAAGATAGAATCCAGGAGAATCTATCAGATCAATTCTGCAAAACTAAGTACAAGTAGTATTAGATGACCAAATGATTGACCTTGACCTATCAATACATTTTAACACAACTCATGGCCAAAACCGTGCGCAAGTCTAGCCCTTTCATTTCAAATACTCAATGACAATCATAACCTGCACAAAATTACAAGACAACTAACCCTTTGGCTGTCCATAGCTCTTTTGGGCCAGGTGATTGCTGCAGGAATTACATTGCAAAAAATCCAAAAAAAAAAACAACAATCGACAGCAAAAGGATTAGAATGTTTATCCCCCTGTGCATACAGCCACTGGTTCCTGTGAGAACTAGTGGCTGCATGCACACTTAGGCAAACAGGACAAAACGGCAAACATGACCGTGCGCAAGTCTAGCCCTTTCATTTCAAATACTCAATGACAATCATAACCTGCACAAAATTACAAGACAACTAACCCTTTGGCTGTCCATAGCTCTTTTGGGCCAGGTGATTGCTGCAGGAATTACATTGCAAAAAATCCAAAACAAAAACAATCGACAGCAAAAAGATTAGAATGTTTATCCCCTTGTGCATACAGCCACTGGTTCCTGTGAGAACCAGTGGCTGCATGCACACTTAGGCAAACAGGACAAAACAGCAAACATGACCCGTATGTCAGCAATGAATTGCGTAAAGCTCAACATGAGCAATAATCCAAAGAAATAAAGCTTCTACTCGGCCACTGTGGCTTCACATTCCTGCATCCCTGTGACCTCACCCACAACTTCTGCTGCATCCACATCAGCTGTTGCATCGACCACATCAGCAACAAGCATGGCATGCTGAACTGCATCAGAAACCTCATCTGCTACCATGGTGAGGGAGCCAGCCTCTGTCTGAACCGTCACTGAGCCCGACTCTACATCCGAGGATGGCAGCATGGTTACAGTCTGAAAAAATAAGTTGTGTCAAAATCAGAAAGGTTCAACAGTGATTCTGAATCAACAAAAGTCGACACAATTTGAAAGTAACGAACAAAAGTATATCTTCCCCAATTTGTATCCTTCAGATAGCCCTGTTCATCAAAGAGAAAGCAGGCTTCATGCTACATGAAGACTAATCCAGACCAAAAAGGTGACTGCCAAGCGCCAAATAAATTGTGTTGTACCCGTCTTTCTAAGCGTGTTTCTTTCTCCGTTGGGTACTTCTTTACATGAAGACTACATTCCCGTTAATGAAACAAACCAACCATACCAGTTGAAGGTTGGTACCAGAATAGCCCTATGCGCCAAGCTACTATTCTGGCACCACCCTTTACCCTTTGGCTGTCAGTAGCGCTTTTTATTTAAGTGATTCCTGCAGGAATCCCGACTACTGTAAAAGGGCTGAATGGCAAAATTTTTAAGGGATGAAAGGGTGAACAAAATTTTGTAACTCTTTGACTGTCAGTATGGGTTTTCCCTGCATGAATCATTGTGACAAAAACGCTACCAAAGCATTCTAAACAAATACCTGTTCATCAGAAGTTGCTGGCAAAGTGGCTACAGTCAGCCCTGTGCTGGAGTCGATGATACGTAAACTGTTGCCCACTTCGTCGACCACAACATAGGATTTGTTGTTGCCGGTCACCGAGTTAAGGATGGTGTCCGGGTCGATTTCGCCATCGGTGACTATCTCTACGTTCTGAATCTCGTCGGATGTAAGGTCAGTATGCAAAACCACATATTCTGTTGTCTGTTGAAATGATAAAACTGGTATGATATGGAGAGAACCCATCTTACATGAACAGAAACCAGTCTCTGACCTATACAGATCTATCATTCAATTAAAGAAAACTTTATTTATCCCTTAACAGCATATCTAGAAACTAACTTCACTCGCCTTGCATTTGTATGTTGCACAGTGCCTCTGGAGTGCCAGGTATGAGTACAGTGCATGGCACATCTAGCTAATTACTGACACTACCCAATGCACAAAGGCCATCGGGCTGACATCGGCCACTAACGTCAGCCTGAGAGCCTTTTGCGCACTGGGTATCTGCCTGAGGCATTCAACCGTACAGCCAAACCTGTGCACAACAACCACATAAAGGTCTATCAAAAACTGGTCATCTTAGGTGGTCTCCTTCGACAGGGTCATCTAAGGTGGGGTTCATGAGGATCTACATTTCTTGCTGGCGTACTTCTATGCCTCAAGTAGACAGTAGGAGCTCATGAGGATCTGTGTCCTGTAAAAAGATGTTCTTGGCTATGCTCCAGAAGTAAAGGAGTTCAGATACTTGAAATTACCGGAAACCCCTTCACTGCTGAGAAAAACTGAACCCCACTAACTGCAAGAGGTGTAGATCCTCAGGAAGAAGAACCTGCAGTTGTGGGGGCTCAAGAGGATCTATGCCTCTTGCTGAAACCACTTTGTATGCATGTTCATTAGACAGCTGTGATCTCTGATGCTGAATATTTTCACAACAATCTGTATCCAATGGCAGTGAAAGGGTTAAGATCTTAGCCGAACTCATGTACTGACCTGCTGATCTCCTTCTCCCAGATGATCAGCCACAATGTACTGCTGGGTATCAGCCACCACTGATGAAAATTCTGCAAGCACTGTTGGCATGTCCGTGTCTGTCTCCTGCTCTAGATCGCGTGAGTCTTGGTCCGTCATCTGATCTGTCATCCCCTCCTCCATCTGGCTCACTCCTTGATGAGGAGTGCAGCGCACTGGGGATATGAAACAAAAAAGAGATTCCAAAGTCTGGTATGGTGATGAACTGAGAGGTTTCTTCTTTTTAAACTCTTTCACTGCAATAGGTGACTTTAGTCGACTTACCTGTAGGCTGCCATGAGTGAGACATGGAGGGGTCATGTCAAAGGGACCGTATTTCCTACGGTACAGTGTTTCTACTAGCATAACTGACTGATGTCAGCCACATGCAACATCCTACCCGTTACTGTCCTGCCCTCTTCCCGGCTTATTTTAGAGTGGTACAACCTAATGTTTAGCGGGGGTTTCCCTTCACAGTGACTTGAGCATACAAAAATGGCTGCGAATTTGAAAATGTGCTTTCACCGCACAAGAGGCTCTTGGCTTTATTTTCAACGATGAAGATAGCGAAGGGTCTGAAAATGATCTGGATGAAGACCTTGATGATTCTGCGGATGAAGACTGGAAGCCAGAACCAGAAAAATCAAACTCAAGTCCTCAAACAGATTCAGGAAAGTGTGCTTTGCTTTTCATCGATTATGCGCGTTTCAAGTGCGCTCCACATGTATTGTAAGCATCGTAAAGGTTGTCTGTGTAATCTATCAATCAAATAACAATCATGAACTTTTTCATAAAATTAACATTTGCCCCAACACACAAAATTTTTAAGTAAATATCTGAAACAGTTTCTGAGATACAAGCAATTAAAGAGACCAACTGTCCTGCAGTTCACACAGCTGAACACAATTTGGCACCGTTTCTAAATATAAATTTGGCACTGAATGGTATTGTTACCATATAGCCTACAAATAATCAGAATTATTTTCTATTCGAGTTAGAAAATCTTAACCTTTTACTGCCACAGCAAACCGACTCACCGATCAACATTTTTAGAAGATCTGCAACACACTATGAGTCATGGAAGATTAACCCTTTGGCTGTTGGTAGCATTTTTTTTTTTTTGGGGGGGGGGGGGGGGGGTGATATTTCATGCTGGAATAACTGCAACAAAACTGCTGCTGACTGCCAAAGGGTTATGACCACATTAGCTCAAGAGGAGTGCATTAGACTTTGAAAATTTTAAACCTTTCACTGCACACAAGTCATGGGAAACAGTATGAATCTACCAGTTCAAGGTGTGTTGCCCTGTGGGGGGCAAAACAAAGTCTATTTTTGTGAAAAGCAATATTTACTTCTTTGACCTGTGTGTGCGACTGGTTGAAAGTCTGCGTGCGTTACAGTGGTGACCCTGACGTGGAGACGCCATTTGGCAGAGGTGAGCCATCATTACAACAGGGTTCTTTAGCTATAGGAGAGACCACTCCATTCAGTTCATTTGTAGGTGAAAAATTCTGTCCAGAGGTTTTGCCCATCAATCGAGTTGACCAGATAGTTGGAGTGACTGCTGAATTAGCGGTCATAGCGGTGATAACACCAGAGGAAGACGACGCTTTACCATTGACTATTCCGTCTCCACATACTGTAGGGTCGTTCAGAGATGTGCACTACGATTCCAATCTGTCAGAAACGCAGCAGGACCAGTAGCAAGCTACTTTTGCATCATTTCCGACTGGGATTGGAGGCGTCTTGCTGCTGGAAAAAATGCCACTCACCACTCAGTCTGTTATGCAAGCCAGAAAGTGTTGGTCAGAGAAACTCGCTATAGCAAAATTGAGCGAGAGTGTTTGGCCATTGTTTGAGTGATATCCAAATTCCAGTGGTATTTGGGGGGGGGGGGGGGGGGGGATTGTTCCTCCTACAAACAGATCATCGACCACTGGCATATGTTATGTCAGGCCATTTCAGGAACGCACAGCTGATGCGGTGGTCATTGACGTTGCAAGAATTTCGGTTCGAAATTGAGGGAATTCCAGATACGGAAAACACGTTTGCTGATCTGTCGTTATGTTCTCAGTGCGACCAGCGAGTGAGTGTTTGTGATTTAATGATTTCAGTGTCATTCAGTAAGTGAAAAAGAAACTCGGGCATTTCTTTTTTTCCTCGGGAAGGGGGAATGTGATGAAGCTCTATGCCCATGCATAAAGTTCACACAGGGTTAGTGCGTTGTGCTGTCGTGTCAGCGGTATTTTTCGAACAAATATTCCGTGTATGCACGAGGTTCTGTGCGATCACGAGGTCAACGATTTGCACTGAGTTTTAATGGCGCAGCTCAGCCTAACAGAGCTCAAGAGTAGTTAGTACGGGCTATTCCGTCATAGAGGACGAACGTATGTCGGATACACCAGCCGCGTTCCAAGACTCTGAAACCGAGATTTCAGGTACATTTTTTATATGTATTAACAACAGCTAGTGAGCTAAAGGTAGTAGGCGTTGGTATGCATTCAGGTGTGTAGGGTTGATTTGGTTCAGTTATGTCGGTTTAGAATTTGTTGAGATAACCAGGGATTTTTCTATATAGTTATTTACTGAGATCCTCGCGCTGGGACCATATGGCGTTGAGGCGCGTCCCCTGGGTGGTGAATAGGGGGTCCCTCGTGACAGGGGTGCACCGAATGAAATAAGGTGCCGTGAACCAACATGGTCTAAGGGAAGGTGACCCCGACAGAAAACCCCTGGTCCTCCTAGTAAGGGGGTTGGGCGTGGGGGTAGCTTCCCCACCCTGCAAAAAAGGAAATAGCTACAAAAACGCCGACGAAAAGACTAACAGTAATTCCATTCCTGGAGGAGGAAGGTTCTTCTACCAGAAGACTTATGACGTCCTGTGGTGAAAGCCGGAAGTCTTCGGAAGCCACAGGACCGAGCCGCCTCTCTCTATCCAGGGATACAACCATGGGCACATGGAATGTCAAGACCATGTACCAGAGCGGCAAGGCCGCCCAGATAGCAGCGGAAATGCAAAAGTACAACCTTTCCCTGCTACGTATCAGTGAAGCCAGATGGACGCAGTCTGGCCAGAAAAGGCTGTTAAGTGGGGAGATGATTCTGTATTCAGGTCATGAAGAGGAGAATGCCCCCCATACAGAAGGTGTAGCATTCATGCTGTCGCCAGTGGCACAGAGCGCGCTGATGGGCTGGGAACCTCTTGGGCCAAGAATTATCACAGCAGCCTTTAGAACCAAGAAAAAGCTCAAGCTAAACGTCATCCAGCGTTATGCGCCCACTAATGACAGTGACGAGGAAGAGAAACAAGAGTTCTATGACCGACTCCAGAGTGCCTTGGACAAATGTGCGGAGCGAGACATCACCATCATCATGGGCGATTTTAATGCCAAAATAGGGGAGGACAACACCGGATACGAAGAGGTGATGGGGAGACAGGGACTAGGCTCGGAGATGAGTGAGAACGGGGAGAGGTTTGTAGACTTTTGTGCTCTAAACCGACTTGTCATTGGAGGCAGCATCTTCCCACACAGAAGAATACACAAAGCAACTTGGGTCTCACCTGACCATACAACAGAGAACCAAATAGACCATATCTGCATTAGCAAGAAATTTAGAAGATCCCTTCAAGATGTTCGAGTGAGGAGGGGAGCAGATGTCGCCTCCGACCACCATCTGCTTACCTTAAGAATGAAGCTCAAGCTAAAGAAAAGCCGCACAGAGACAACAAGAAGACAGCGCTATAATGTAGGCCTCCTGAGAGAAACTGGAGTTAGAGAAGAGTTTAAACTGGTGCTGTCCAACCGGTTTCAAGCGCTGCAGGAGCTAGTAAATGAAGAGGAGGCGGTCACCACAGAGCAGCAGTGGAAGGCAGTTAAGAGAGGCGCTGAACTCAACCTGCAAAGACACTGTAGGGTTCAGGAAACACCATCACAAGGACTGGCTGTCGGCACAGACCTTGAAGAAGATAGAAGTGAGGAAGCAGAAGAAAGCAGCTGTCAACAACAGTCGCACAAGAGCAGCCAAAGTAAGGGCACAGGGGGAATACTCGGAAGCCAACCGTGAGGTGAAGAGGAGTATCAGGGCAGACAAGAGGGCCTACACAGACAGCCTGGCAGCAGAGGCAGAAAAGGCAGCAGGCAGCGGCAACATGAAACAGCTCTACGACATTACCAGAAGATTGTCAGGCAAGTATGGCCATACAGAAAGACCAGTAAAAGACAAAGAAGGCAAGCCTATTGCAGACAGAGCAGACCAACTCGACAGATGGGCCGAGTATTTTGAAGAGTTACTGAACAGACCCAGCCCACCCGACCCCCCAGACATCCAGCCGGCAGAGACCGACCTACCCATCAGCTGTGACAGACCCAGCCGGGAAGAGATCAGAAGAGCAGTGGCATTCTTGAAGAACGGCAAAGCAGCAGGCCCAGATGGCATCCCAGCGGAGTCTTTGAAAGCAGACCTAGAGACAACAGTGGAGATGCTGTACCCACTGTTTGGAAAGATCTGGGAAGAGGAGGTGATGCCGGCTGACTGGAAGGAGGGGTACCTAATCAAGCTTCCCAAGAAAGGCGACCTCAGCAAGTGTTCCAACTACAGAGGAATCACCTTGCTGTCAGTACCAGGAAAGGTCTTCAACAGGATCATCCTGGAGAGAATGAAGAGCTCCGTTGACCCCCAGCTGAGAGACCAGCAAGCAGGATTCAGGAAGAACCGATCATGTACAGACCAGATCGCCACTCTCCGCATCATCGTGGAACAGTCTCTGGAGTGGAGCTCCCCGCTGTACGTCAACTTTGTGGATTATGAGAAAGCATTTGACAGTGTGGACCGAGAGACTCTGTGGAAACTCCTACGACACTACGGTGTACCCACAAGGCTCGTCCGCCTGATCAAGAGCAGCTACGATGGCATGACATGTCGCGTGATCCACGAAGGGCAGTTCACCAGGGAGCTCCAGGTCAGAACTGGTGTCAGGCAGGGGTGTCTGCTGTCTCCGTTCCTCTTCCTACTGGCCATAGACTGGGTCATGAAGATGACCACAGAGCACAGACGAAGTGGAATACAGTGGACACTGTGGACACAGCTTGACGACCTCGATTTTGCAGATGACTTGGCATTACTGTCCCACACTCATCAACAAATGCAGGACAAGACCACGAGGCTTGCTGACATCTCGTCCCAAGTGGGCCTCACCATTCACAAACAGAAAACAAAGACAATGAGGCTGAACGCAACCAGGGAAGAACCAGTCTTGCTTGCTGGCACCCCGTTGGAGGAGGTGGAGTCCTTCACCTATCTCGGGAGCATCATAGACAAAAAAGGCGGCACTGATGCAGATGTCAGAGCACGAATCGGTAAAGCCAGAGCAGCCTTTCTCCAGTTGAAAAAAGTGTGGAGCTCCAGAGAGCTGTCACAACACACCAAAGTCCGGATTTTCAACTCCAATGTAAAAGCAGTTCTCTTATATGGAGCAGAGACTTGGAGATTGACAAAAACCACAGTCAACAGAGTACAGACCTTCATGAACAGTTGCCTTTGAAGAATTTTGAAAATCCACTGGCCAGAGAAGATCAGCAACGTCAGACTCTGGGAGAGAACAGAGCAGATAACAGCAGAGAATGAAATTGGGCGAAGAAGATGGGGATGGATCGGTCACAGTCTGAGAAAGCCAGCTTCCAGTATCACTAGGCAGGCATTGTCATGGAACCCCCAGGGAAAGAGGAAAAGAGGTAGGCCGAGAAACTCCTGGCGTCGAGACCTCCAAGCAGACATCAAGAGACTGGGAACCACCTGGAGTAGAATCGAAGGAGAAGCACAGGACAGGAGTTGCTGGAGGTCTCTCGTCGACGGCCTATACCCGGGTAGGGGTGACAGGCGTAAGTAAGTAAGTATTTACTGAGATGGATAACTAAGGAATGTGATGTGTGTATGCCTAGGTTGTTTTTGAAGGTAGTACGTGGGTGTGTTAAGTATAATCTTTTTCTATGTACAAACCAGTGTATGACGCATGCGTCATGTTATAGTCTTTTTCAGTGTAGTCATCGAGTTATGGTGTGTTGTGAATCTAGTCTGTTTTATGAAGCATGAGTGTGAATTTATTTGTATCAGCCAGGTTACGTAATGTACCTCATATCATCCAATATGTGTGTGTTAAGCAATGTTATGACATTAGAACTTTATTGTACAGAGTTCTTGTGCGGAGCGAGGGACTTGGCGCTGAGATGGCAAAGTCAACAGAGGCTGCCGCTGGAGGAACGTGTCATGAGGACATTCACCGCTTGGGGAGCGATAGACTTGGTGCCAAGTCATCAAAGTCAAAAGAGGCTGCACTAGAGGAGAGTGTCGAGAGGACATCCACAGCTCAGGAAGCATGGGACAGCTTCAGGAACATGTTACGAAAGAAACTACACGCCTAGACGTGGAGGAATGTGCGAACGATACAGATTGATAACACCAGTTGAGCATTGATTGATTGTACATTGCTTAACGTCCCGACAGCAACAAGGCTTTCTCAGGACGTGCCTGCACTGCTTGTGAAAAAAAACAACCAACTAAACAGAACATTGAATGTATGTCGCCAGCCGGTCAAACACATTAAATAAACCTAACACATGGGGCCTAAATAAAGCTAAGACCATTTAGCAACACACATCCAATATCAAGAGCTACAGGCAGTGCAGACAGTAGGGAGAGTTTAAAAAAGGCAAATACAGGTGAATGGACCTCGGGTAGACAGAAACACATGCCCCAGAATAGAGAGAAAACCCCACCCTGTGGGGCTGACCAGGGTGACCCTGGGAACTAAAAAATACCTAACCCCACCCAAGTCCCCCAGGGCAGACCCGGGTGGGGTACCAGTTGAGCAGGTTGGATAATGAGGACAATTTACCCAACCTGGCTTTTTATTACATTGTGTGTGGATGTGAGTGTGACACGCTAGTGTTGAGAATTGTGTATCTTGTGAAGAGTATTTTTTGTTAGTTAGGATTACAGAAAAAGAAATTATGTTTTGCGTTTATACTGCACAAATGCGTCCAACTGAGAGTTAGCGTTATTTGTGTATGTGCCCGTTGCGTTTGTGAGTCTGTGCGTGCGACCGTTTGAAAGTCTGCACATGTTACATTAACATGGCTGAGTGCCTCAAAGTATAAAACACCAGGAAAAAAATAAATTTCCCCAGATCCTTTCATCACCTTTGGCTTTGAGGTGCCTGTTGAGTGTGCCATGTTCAGCAAATCCTCGGCCACAGCGCGGGCACCGAAAGGGACGCTCCCCAGTGTGAATTCTCCTGTGACGGTGAAGTGACCCTTTTTCGCGGAACTGCCGATGACATGTGCGACACTCGTATGGGAAGCAGTCTGAGTGGGTTCGCACATGCACCTTCAGGGCATTCTGCAACAAAAAGAATAACATTAAAAAAATATATATATTGATAGTTGCTGAATACCAATACTGACAGCATGTAAAACACTGTATCTATTGCAAACTTTCCCTGCATGTAAAGTATATTTACATAGGCATGTTTATCTTTCAAAATAAGGATGAAAATTAATTTTTCTCTAAAATGTATTTTTTCTAAAAATACTTACCGATGACATTACTACTAGGAAGCTTCGCTTAGCATATCAATTTTAGCCCCAAAACTTACTGTGGTACTCTCCACAGGGGAGGCAAGCACTGGAGTGCCGTTACCAGGGCATTTCCGAGTGGCCTCCCATAATACCGTATCTGGTGGTGCACTCACCCAATCCCGCCAGTATCTGATCCTTAGCTCGACCGCGGCAAGCGGGGTAGGAGGGAGGGACCTCTGAGTAATGTCATCGGTAAATATTTTTCGAAAAAAATACATTTTTTATTTTCTCAAAATCATTATCGATGACATTGCTACTAAGAATTCCGAATAGGAGGCGGGTGCCGCAAGTTTAGAACACCTTTCATAGCCCACGCTGAGCGCGCCCTATCGAGGCCTCTCCCTACGCGCCCACTCCCGACAATTTTAGCTAGGCCAACCCAAGGCGCCCTGAGGTGCCGAGAGGGAGTGCTGCGCATCCGAGAAGTCCCCCGCAAGGCCAAGGTTGGTGCGCTGGCCGGAAAGGTCTCGTAGATAGAAGCGGGCGAGAGTAGACTCGATCCGCCAACCCACGGCTGCCACAATATCCCTCTCTGCCCAATATAGGTCAATAGTGATGCTCGCTGCCACTGTTCGGACTTTATGCCTAATAGCCCAGATGCACATCGTTTTGGGTTACTCTGGGCGAGCACTTGTATGGGGACCGAATCACCCATCATAGCCAGAAGGGGATTATGATCTGTGCCGATATGCCTCGTCTGCCCGGAGCCAAGGGCAGGAAAACAGTGTGAGCGCCCTTGTCTTAGCAGATAGACCTGCGCAGGTACCCTTAAGGGCCCTGAACGGTCTTGTGGGCAGGAGCCCGTGAGTGATCCGTCGCCCTGAGGGGTCCGACGATTACGACTTGTGGAGCTGACGCTGGTAAGGCTGTTCTTTGCCAAGAAGGCACGGTCCGTAAGCAGTTGTAACGACCTGTCTGTCCTCCGCTGGAGACGAGAGGGATGTACCGAAAGGCACATATCTCGCCGAAACAGGATATGTGGCAAGTGTCAGCCGGCAGCAGGTCTTCCTGGTAAGGTTTCCCAATGCGCCAATGGTAGAGGCTCGAATCTCTCGCATAGAGCCCGTTGAGCACCCAGGACAGGTCTCAGCGTGGGACCAACGAACGTGAGGCCGGCCGCTGCATATCAACGGAACATCAGATCTGCCAAGTCGTAGCACACTCCTGGATTTAGACGTCCCAGGCGTCAGTAAGTGTCTGCCCCCATCGCCAGGTAATCCCGGAAGGTGACAGGGGCCAAGTTCTGCCTGAAGAACCATCACAAGAATAACTCTGCCAACTGGGGTTGGTAAGGTCCATGGGGGAAAGCCGCTCCGTCGCGCACAAAAACTGGAGAACGCGCCACTTCCCTTCGTAGGCAAAACGAGAGGAGCTCCTCTTGCTGCAGAGTTCGCTTCCACCACAGCGCCCGAAAAGCCTCTAGCAGAGAGGGATGCCGGACAAATCAAGCGTATAACATCAGTAACTCTGGGCACGGATGGAACAGCTGTTGCCTTGGCTGCTTGAGCATCGTACTCGGCGCGGAAGGAACCAGTGAAGGGTCCGTCACAACAGTCAAAAATAGGAGGTCCAACTCTTGGACCAGCTGAATGGAACCACTAGTCTCAGTACCGTATACCTGTCCCTGCACTGTTGAATAACTCTGGCACCAGCACTGTGAGAAGAATGCTTACCTCAGGGGTCATTCCCCCGGGAAGGAGAGCGTGACTACTACACAGGCCCGCTGATCCGGAACGGAGGAGACGAACAGAGGAAGCTTGTTGTTCCATCTTTTGGCGAATGGACCGACCAACGACATTTCCCCAACACGCGCAGAGTAGCTGGAAGATATCTGGACGTAGCGACCACTCCGTGTGTACAATCTGGCCTCGACGTCAGAGAGAGTCCGCTAGAACAACAAGATGTCCTGGAATGTTGTACCTGCCGGGTCAAGCCCTGGTCTCTGCACTGAGGAAGATCTGGTGCCTGAGGGTGCAGAGGGCGTGAGCGCGTGTTCCCCCTAGGATCTTCAGGTAGGGGATGACCGACGAGATGTCGGAGAGCACTAGCACATCCTTTTGTGCACATCAACCTTCCCAAAAAGAGAGCCAGCCACAGCGCTTCATCTCCAGCCAGTAGAAGTGTCTGCCTTGGGGAAGACGAACCACTGCCGTGCTTAGCCGGCCTAACAGTTAAAGCTCGGCCTGGCCGGGAGAGCTTCCGAGAGTAAAGCTCCGAGTGACGTTCCCACTCTGCACTGAATCCGTCCTACTGGAAGTCCTACTCGAACACAGATGGTCAAGAATTCCATACCTAATTGGACAACCGGCGTGAAGGTACCACGTCGGACCTGCCTCCGTAGACTAGAAAGCCTAGGCGACGAAGTATCGCCAGCAGGGTATCTCTGCCGGCCTCCAAATGCTCGCCAACTGGTTCCGTAACTGTAGGTCGTCCAGCTGTATAGACGTCGGGCTGTACACTGCTGGCCGGAACCTTGCCCTCACCCTGTCTAACCTCCTGGTGAAGACCCACGGTTTGAAGTAGTCCGAAAGGTAGAGCCCGAACTGGGAACTATCCCGTGAATGCCGAAGCGCAGGTAACGCCGCTCGAGACTAGGTCGAGACTCAATGTGAAGTCCTGGGAACGCACCGCTGCCCTCAGCGTTCTGTCTGTCTCCATCCTGAAGTGCGATGCTGAAAAGAACTTGTTTAGGGCCGACAGGTCGATGATTGGCCGCCATTCCCCACCGGCTTGGTTATGAGGAAGAGTCCGTAAGCAGTTGTAACGACCTGTCTGTCCTCCGCTGGAGACAAGAGGGACGTACCGAAAGGCACATATCTCGCCGAAACAGGAGCTGTGGCAAGTGTCAGCCGGCAGCAGGTCTTCCTGGTAAGGTTTCTCAACGCGCTAATGGTAGAGGCTCGAATCTCTCGCGTAGAGCCCGGTGAGCACCCAGGACAGGTCTCAGCATGGGACCAATGAACGTGAGGCCGGCCGCTGCCAATCAACGGAACATCAGATCTGCCAAGTCGTAGCACACTCCTGGATTTGGACGTCCTAGGCGTCGGTAAGTGTTTGCCCCCATCGCCAGGTAATCCTGGAAGGTGATGGGCACCAAGTTCTGCCTGAAGAACCATCACAAGAATAACTCTGCCAACTGGGGTTGGTAAGGTCCGGGGGGAAAAGCCGCTCCGTCGCGCACAAAAACTGGAGAACGCGCCACTTCCCTTCGTAGGCAAAACGAGAGGAGCTCCTCCTGCTGCAGAGCTCGCTTCCACCACAGCGCCCGAAAAGCCTCTAGCAGAGAGGGATTGCCGGACAAATCAAGCGTATAATATCAGTAACTCTGGGCACGGGTGGAACAGCTGTTGCCTTGGCTGCTTGAGCATTGTACTCGGCGCGGAAGGAACCAGTGAAGGGTCCGTCGCAACAGTCAAAAATAGGAGGTCCAACTGTTGGACCAGCTGAATGGAACCACTAGTCTCAGTACCGTATACCTGTCCCTGCACTGTTGAAGTAAAAGCAGTGGAGTTGGAACACAGAACCACATCTGCGGTCTTCTTCTGTAAAGCCCTGCAATGCTGTCGCCATGTCCAATCTCCCGATACTTGCGTCCACAGGGTGAGTGTCTCAATGGTGGGTGGGGTGGGGTGGGGGGACTGGATAGAGATCCCCAGACCCTCCGTGACCGTCCACAGAATCTGAGAGTTGTCCGTAACCAGTCGTCCGTAACCAGCTGTCACCCCGTGCAGCTGTGAAGAGCTAGCCTCCCACCGCGGAGACCTCCAGACGCTAGACTAACGACTGTGTTGCCATCTCCAGGAATCCTGTTCACGCCAGTGAGAAGCGGACCAAGGAAGACTTCTTGTTCCATCCTCGTGTCAGTGAATGCTGGCTGCGCCCAGCCTGCACCAAACGCGCCCTTGTCCACCACCGAGGGGGCACAGGAACAACTGGAAGTGACCTGCATACCACTGCCGGTGGAGTTAAAATCCATCCTCTCAGGTCAAGAGTGCCCGAGAAGAACACCTGCTCTCCAAAGCTGTCAGCACGCACATGTGCCGAGAATGCCTCCGCTAGGTCCTGAAAGCCTGTCAGTAGAGGTAGAGACTTGGCGCACTTGAGCCGCCGTGGTGCGAAACCATCACCGTGGCCCTACTTACCAAAGGCAACGACGGGGGGGAGGGGGGGGGGGGGGGAGGGACGCAGCGGTCCGGAGGGAGAAGGATGTGAAGAGGCGGGACGCCTCGTCCAACTAGGTGCGCAAGTTGCATCAATGTACACGATGGAGAGTGGTGCCGGCCCATGAAGTGAAGTCGGTCGGTCAACGTCCTCTCCCAGCACTGACACCTAGTCCTACGAAGGTAGACTGCGCGCCTCCTCGTCGTCTGCCGCATGATGAGAAGTGGCCACCTCCGTCGGTCCCAGGACCGAACCGCCGTTGTCACAGGGATGCCGCCTCTGTCCATCAGTGTCATCCGACTGGTCCCGTCGCTGACGTCGAAGCTGCGCCTCCATGTAAGAGAAGTCCCTGCCAGTCCGGCCCGAAGCTCTGCTGCGGTAAGCCGGTGCGGGCTGCGTCGGTATCACCGGGAGGGAAGGAGCCTTCGTCCAAAAGCTGTCATCTGAGAGATCCCCAACGCTGACATCGAAACTGCGTCTCCGCGGAAGAGTGGTCCCTGCCAGTCCGGCCCGAAGATCTGCTGCGGTTCACCGGTTTGGGCTGCGTCGGTGTCCCTGGGAAGGTGGCTCCGTCCAACGGCTGTCATCCGAGTGATCCCGGCACTGACGTCGAACTGTGTCTCCGCGGAAGAGCGGTCCCTGCCAGTCCGGTCCAAAGATCTGCTGCTGTTTGCCGGCGCGGGCTGCGTCAGCGTCCCTGGAAAGGCGCCTCCATCCAACGGCTGTCATCCAAGTGAACCCGGTGCTGACGACAAACTGCGCCTCTGCTGCCGCGCAGTCCCTGCCAGACTGGTCCCAAGATCTGCTGCTCCCAGCTGAAGCCCCTGAAGCCTGGCGTCGAGACGAGGTTCATTGCCGCAACACGCTTGAACTTGTCCGCCGGTCCAGAGAAGAGGATAGGGATAAATGAGACATCATCACGAAAACGGTGTTCTGAACGCGCCGTCTCTCTGCGCCGTGAGCGCTCCTTCGATCGTTTCCCATTCCTGTGTTTTCAAGACGGGGTTTTATAGAACCAGAACCTGCCCTCGGAAGGACAGCCCATCTTGTCGGCCATTTGCACCGACTCCATTCTTACCGCGGAGGCGGTTATCAGTGCTGGTGCAGCGCTCTCTCTGACTCCACTCTGCATATTGGGACCCCGGAGGAACTCCCTTGGCCTGCTCTTCCTTCCATTCCTCCTTGTGTCTACAAAACGGGGGTGTATTGTACCAGAACCTGCCCTCGGAAGGAACAGCCCGTCTATCGGTCAACGTACTGACTAACCTCGTACCATACCGAAGGCAGTCATCAGTGTCGAAGGACTGTTGCAGTGACACGTTAGCACTTGTCCGCCGGTCCGGCGAAGAGGAAGGGAAGATACATCCCCACGAGTATGGTGTCCTACACGCGCCGTCTCCCTGCGCCGTGATATCCTTCGATCACCCTCTATTCCTTCCATTATTTCAAAAACGGGGGTGTATAGTACCAGAACCTGCCCTTGGAAGGACAGCCCGTCTTGTCGGCCATTTGCACTGACTCTATTCGTACCGTGGAGACGGTTGTCAGTGCTGGTGGAGCGCTCTCTATGGCTCCACTCTCGAAGTAAGGACCCCGGAGGATACTTCCTTGGCCTGTCTTGTCAGCGACTATTCAATCTCCGATTCCCCTCTGAGCGTTGCCTCGAAGTAGCGGCCCTATACCGGCGCTGGTCTGTCCAAAGGCCGGAGGGTCCAACGAGCTCAGAGGGGTGGTCCCCCGCGACTACTGCCTGAGTTCTCTGCCTGCCAGGAGGGCATGAACGAGACCCAATAATCCATGCTGGGGAACCAAGCTCTCACTGCCTGTTTGACTTTAGGTGGCGGACCACGGACAGGCGAATTCTTGTGGAAATGTAGCTCTATGGTGCTATGCGAGATGGCGAATCTCGTCCGCTGCCTGTATTCTCCAACGCCCACTGGGGGCGTGGCAGCTCAATAATTGGCACCGGAGGACAGCAGTACCCTCTTATTACGCTGACAAGGACACAATATCCGAAGTTTAATTTCTCTGCTTCACCTCTACGGCTGCGGTCGATATCAGCTTGCGTGCCGGTCTTTCTCTCCGGTAGAACGCCCACAGCTGCGACCAAGGTCCTCCTTCCACGCTGCGCAATGAATGCAAGGTCAACTGGAGGGACAGCTGGAGCAGGGAAGGCAGACATCGTGTACATCAATAGGCCATTGGCAACCGCCACACTTGGTGCAGGTCCTCACCTGAGCACTGTAACATAGGACAGACAATAGGCCATTGCGAGCGCTCGAAGCCTCCCTTGAAGGGTCCAAATTCCCGGTTGGCCTTGTACATACAAACAAGGGCCAAAGATGCGACCCGGTAAAAACAGAACGCCCGCTGAGGTTTTTAGTAACCGAAGCTTTACCTTGCCATGTCCTAAGTGCGTAATCCCCAAGACCCAACACCAAAATAATCTTTGCACCATGAACCACACACACACAGCAAAATCCTTTCTTTTCTTTTTTTTCACAGTAAATCCACGTAAGAAGAGTTCACCAACTACCGTCGGAGCACAAGTGCACATGACCGGTCTGAGCTAAGCGAAGATACTGGTGGGATTGGGCGAGTGCGCCACCGGATACGGTATTACGGGAGGCCATTCGGGAATGCCCTGGTAATGGCACTCCAGTGGTTGCCTCCCCTGTGGAGAGTAACACAGTAAGTTTTGGGGCTAATAATTGATATGCTATGCTAATGTCATCGGTAATGATTTTGAGAAAATAAATACAGCTGTTAGAGTAGGTGGGTATTGAGTAGTGAAAGTCTGAATATACAAAATATTGAACAAAATCAACTGTTTGATCAAAATGAAACATGTCTTTAAAGTCTAAATTTAGTCTGTTTTTAAAACAGATGCAAAATGAATTCTAAACCCAGTGTGTAAACAGTGAATGTCAAAGAGTGTCTTGTGCATGCAGACATTGGTATTGTTTATTGTACATGAGCCTGAATGCACAAGAGAGTTATGAACAACATGAACATAAAGACTTTCCGGTGTAAACCTGTCCAGTAGATTTTAGTCTTTATTCTTGTGCTTTTTGACCGATCAGTCTACAGGTATTACCATGAACAATGGACAATGTACAGATGACTTCGTACACAACTCACTTCCGCTACCCTATGAGACAAAAAAGACTTCAAACTTACATTAGTTTTGAAAGACTTGTCACAGACGGTGCAGGGGAAGGGACGGTCAGTGTTGTGAATCTTGAGGTGTTCTTTGACATGCCCAATTCTCTTAAACAATTTGCCACACTCCCCACATTTGAAATTTCGCTCATCTGTGTGGACGATGAGATGCTTGTTTAGGGTGTCCTTGGTGACAAAACTCTTGTGGCAGATTGGGCACGAATGGGGCCTGTCACCTGGAACACAGTCAGTCATAACTATCATGGTACATTAGTAACTATGTGCTGCTCTGTAATTCTGGACCACACAACTTTAACCTATTTAACCCCAAGACCTTATTTCCCAAATTTTGGAGGTGCTAGTTAGGGACTATGTACCTGTTGCAGGAGATGGATCGACCATGATAATTTAAGGGTAAAGGCGCCAAGCTTATCTGGCACTACCCTTGAGTTATCATGGTCCATACATCTCCTGCTGTAAGGATTTGGGGTGAAATGCTAAACCAACAGAAACGGTATAGTTGTTTTTTGTTTTTTTTAACTTTATGGTCACAAAAAGGGAAAAAAGTAGTTTTTTTTTCTCGTGGATGCATTGCTTTTTACTCACCTCCCTGCACAGAGACAAAGCTTCAAGACTTAGTAATAAACAATATCGAAATTTTACAATTTCTGATTCCAAATTGCCTACAACCAGTAACGATTTTCTCACACCAGCAAAACCCCACTGAACCCCACTGTGCATGTGGCCACTGGTACCATTCACATGCACGAACAGATTAACCCTTTGGCTGACAGATTAACCCGTTGGATGTCTGTAGCGCTTCCACTACAGACAACCAAAAGGTAAACAAAAAAGCCCTTCTGGCTCACGTGTATGACTGATCCACACATGTGACAATAAGTAAATCCATGTCTTCTCACACTTTAATAAGTTTCACACATCTGTGAAACCCCCGTGAGCCTTGACCTTTTTGTGATGAGTCGACTAAATTAGTATAGGCAGGTTTTATCATCAGCTACCTTTGTGCTAAATTCGATTGAAAAGTTTGCCAAAATGTTGATAATAACTACAATTCTATCCAAAATTGGCATTTTATACACATTTGTTGACCTCTTGTTACCCGTGACCTTTTCCGAGGGGTCATCCTAATTAGTATGCATAGATAGGTCTTACCATCAGGTTTCTCTGTACCAAATTTGGGTTTGAAGTAGTGAATAGTAACTGAGAAAAAACATTTCTTGTCAAAATATGGCTATTTTGGACCCATTTCCTGAGCTCTTGACCTTTCTGAGGGGTCATCCAAATTAGTATGCCTAGATAGGTCTTACCATCAGGTATCTTTGTACCGAGTTTGGGCTTGAAGTTGTGAATAATATTTGAGAAAAAACATCTTTTGTCCAAATATGGCTATTTTGGACCCATTTCAAGGAGCTCTGGTGACCCTTGACCTTTCCGAGGGATCAAACAAATTAGTATGCATAGAAAGGTCTTACCATCAGGTATCTTTGCACCAAGTTTGAGTTTGAAGTTGTGAATAGTATTTGAGAAAAAATAAGTTATGTCAAAATATAGCTATTTTTTAAATATATTTCCTGATCCCCTGTGACCTTGACCTCTGGGAGAGGTCACTGAAATTGATATGTTTAGAAAGGTTTTGCCACAAAGTATCCTTGGGCCAAGTTTGAAGACTGTGGCTTGAATAGTCTCCGAGAAAATGCCAACGTTAAAGTTGTTACCATGGACAGACAATGGACGACAGATGAACAACCACTGGCCCAGAACATAAAACTCACTTTTGCTTCACACGTGAGCCAAAAATCAAATCCTTTAAATAAACCACTAAAAATGCTCATCTAAGAAGACAAGAGACAAAACTCCTACCTGTATGACTCTTCATATGCTGTCGCAGGTAGCTGGTGCCTCGGAATGCTCGACTACAGATGGGGCATCGACTGATGGCACGAGCACTGATCGTTTCCGCCAGAATGTCCGCATTCGGGAATTGTGGCAACTCTAGCAACTGTTTCACTGCCACCTGGGCCTCCCTTGAAAATATGATGATGTAAAACATTGAATGAGTGATATATATAAACATTTACAGCTATGAACATTTATGAACATGCGTGGAAACTTGATCGCTAATACTTCAATATACTCCGAAAAGTTATCATTGAAGGCTTACACTTTATATACCCCGCATACACAGTAAGCAAAAAAAAAAAAAAAAACTGGTAGCACGCACACAGATTTATTGCAGCTGACAATCATACCTGTTGTCTTTGTGTCCCGACTGTGTCCGAACTGTTGTTGCATTCTCAGCGGGAGGCATCAGGACACTGGCATCCACACCCTAAAAAACAAATGTTCATATAAAAACCTTTACTTGCACAAAAAACTTAACTCATTCTACCCCAGACACACCACAGCAAGATCTGGATCGACCATGATCGTTCAAGGATGATGCCAGAATAGATTGGCGCCTATGGACTATCATGGTCGATCTGTGTCTTGCACTAGAGTGCAGTCTTCAGGGGACAACGATAAAATTTGGGGATTTCAGTGTTGGGTTAGAATGAGTTAAAGCAAGGGGATCACACATAACCACTTCAGAGCAGAGAAAATCTGACCATGATTGAACTTCAAGAGACATGGACATACAACTATGAGTGCTGATGAGGATCTATCTTGCTGATACCACTCTGTATGCATGTTCCTTGGAGGACTAGGGCTCTTTGGAAGGCTTTAGAAACACTATCTACCATCACTGGCAGTCAAGGGGGAAAAACAAAACAAGCACAAACAGCTCAGTTGTGCCGGTCTGTGATTTTGGACCTTACGATTTGCAGCAGTAATGTAAAAACCCAGACCAGCACACATATGGGGCAAGATAATAAATGTACTTTATTGTTTGCATGGCACTTCTTCAATACACAGAAACTTAACCCATTCAGTGCCGAAAACATCTGAACACCAACCAACTGCAAGAGGCATAGATCCTCATAAGCCTCTGCAGTTGCGGGGGCTCATGAGGATCTATGCCTCTTGCTGAAACCACTCTGAATGCATGTTTCTGCTATCTCTAGGGTTTTTGGTCGTAACACTTTCGAGACATGCCACATCCGGATTCGCGGCTTAAAGCACGTCTTGAAAGAGTTGAACTGATGAAGACTGCAGAAACACAGTCTGTCAGCTGGCACTGAACGAGTTAAACACTGTAGTATGCTGACAGCACACAAAGTACTTGCAGTGCCAATGACTCACAAACTGTTCATCAGCCAAGTGCCGCTCACCTTCAACTGACTCTGATGTTTAGACTGCATATGTGAGCGGAGGTCTTCCCGCACCTCAGAGGTGAAATGGCACAGTCCGCAGCGGAATGGCATGTCAGCAAGATGAGTCCGCAGGTGTGCCCGCAAAGCCTCTAGTTCCAAACATTCCTCCTTACAAACCTGTCAAATGAGAACATTTTCAAGTAATGAACCACTGCTGACTGACAATATATAGCTCAGTTCGTAGACTGCATTAGATAATAAATGAACCCCATCATGCTTTTTGCAAGGGGCAAAGTTTAACCCTCTGGGTGTTGGTAGAGGTTTTAGTTGCGCTAATTCCTATAGGAATCATCACAACTAAAAACCACTACCAACACCCAAAGGGTTAAAGGTTTGAAGTGATGACAAAAGCTTCAACCAATCCTAACTGCCTCAGCTCCATCCATAAAGAAAAAAATAATAACTTTATATTTGTCCATATGAAACTTTGAACAGACGATGAGATAAGACCTTAATCCTCCTTGTGCATACAGGTGTCGTTACTGTAAACAGTACCAGCACCTGCATGCATAAGGGGGTTAAGTACAAATAATATACTGATCAACAAAAGAAACATGAATTTTTTACCATAGCGCTTTTATTCGTAAATATGCTTTAATCCAGGTTATTTTGACATCATTTATTAGAAAATGTTATGAAGAGTGTGTTATGTCGTGTGCAAATAGAATGATTAGTCTTAAAAATCGCACATCGATGACGTATGATGTCATCAATGATACTACCATCACAGGATATTGAAAGTGAAATGGGGAGCATCTGCAGAGGACACAGCTGAAAGCCAACCAATGTGCAGTGTCACCAAGGTCCGTGTGCATGAAAATCAGGCCTGTTTGGTCTTGACCTACTTTTCGTTTGTCAAAGGCATCTAAATAATGAACATGACCTACAAACATGAAAATCAAAAAGTTCTTTGTTTTAGGGTAGCGGCCATATTTACCCGATCAAATAGATATGGGTGTGTTCTTTATCTCTGTGTCATTAACTGTAGCATAAAAAATGGTTTGAAAGTAATTCACATTAAATCAAATAAGATTTATTAAGAAAATTATGTGCAACAGAAGTTCTGGTTCTCTAATGAATTTTTCGAGTCAAATTTCATTTGAGGCAGTTAATAACATTATAAGCAATCCACACAACTTGTGTGTTAAAACATATCACAGAAAACTTGCTTCACAGAGAGTGTCCAGTTTTGCTTATTTTCACCACTAATGAAACCCTGTGTACTCCAAAGTAGGCATGGGCGATAACTCATCCAATTTTTGGTGTGAAGGTAGCTCAGACAGTAGGCTGGAACATCTGAAGTAAGCAACAAATAAAATTTTCTTGTTTTGCTGTCAGTGTGGCTCTTTGTTTGCGGGTACACTTAAGACATTTTTCGCGTTTTTAATGGAAGTCAGTATATAACAAAAACACCAACCCGGCACTGTGTTGGGGACAAGTTCTCAAGGTCAGAGGTGATCACAAAATCACCAACTTCACTTTCAGGCACCTCTCCCTCCTCCATCTAAGGGGGAAAAAAGAAGAAATATTAAGTGTCCCTGTTTGTCTCTTCTTGATTCTGGAATTGCTGAAATAGAATAATCAATGAATAATAATTTCATTCAAGAAAATAAGCGCATTTGTCATTTCCATGGACACATCAGCAACAGGCATAGACCCTCATGGCCCCCCACAACTGCGAAAGCTCACAAGGGTCCATATCTCTTTCAGCTGAATCGTGTTTATTTTTTCTCTGAAGTGAGTGAAGGATTTAGTGGTACTGGAGAGGGAGTATGGCATCACTCCTGAACTGTCATGGTTGCTCCATCTCCCACTGCAGTGTCATGGCTGAACAGGTTAACAGCGGCAACCCCACAAAAAATAACACTAAATACAGACTAACCTGCGTCTCTCCAAGTGAGGACACGGTCTCATTGTTGCTGACGACCTGTGCCTCCGTGATGATCTGCTCCCCATTCTCCCCCTGTGTCATCACCACCACCATTTCACCAGGCACCATGGGGATCAGAGAATCACCGTCTTTGTCACCGCTCACCACTGCCGGGATGTTAGGCACGTATGTCCACCGTTTGCCATAGCGTGGCAGGTCTGCGTCTGTTTTGGCTGTACAAGGGTTCCTGAAATAATAAGACATGTACATTACAGTGAATTCATTGAAGGTATATTGGTCAGGTACATAACAAAGAAAGTACCAATTGTCAAAACCCTAGAGTTAGTTTAACACTGACATGACATATTTCGCTTGCACAGTACATTCAATTTGAACCTGGCAGAAAAAGACTGTTACGTGGTAGTCATTGTATGATACAATCACACCAGACGCACACACCTAGGGTTCTTGTAAAGAAACTTCACTCAGATGCAACTTGTCACACGTGGCACAAGGTTGTAGACCACAATGGAGTAACAGTTCCAACAATATTTTATTGCAGCGATGCGATCTCCGCACAATGCATCCACAAATGCACCAACACTGATACACTGTCTCCTCTACAATGCATCAACACTTTTGACACACTGCGTCTTCATACAATGTACACATATACTTCCTAACATGCTCTTTTATACTATTGCAGATTTCCAGAATAATCCAGCAATTTCTCCGAACACAACCAATCAGAAAAGAAAATGTAACCAAAACTCATTAATATTCATTAAAAAAAAGAACTCTCTAGAAGTTACTACAAATTTCCACTACCCTTTAAGCACCTTTGATACAATGTTACGAAATGTTGCCGACAACTTTGACATCATATCTGAGATCACTAGAAAGATCGCGTGCCTGCTCGAACCTTCCATTCTAATGCAGGTCAAACTTTACAACATTGTAGCAAAAAATTGGGGGTCACAACAAAAATTGATCATAATTCTCCGTGCAAAAGAAAATGAATCCTACTAAAGAGGTACGTAATTTTTATCCAAAATAACTCAAATGAATATTGGATTTTTCCTAAGATTAACACACACACGCTCTCAAAGAATAACACAACCACAAACGTAACAAAGACCTACTAGTTTAAATATTTCATATCAACTACAGTTACCAAAAAAAAAAGAAAAAAAAAGCGCAGTGTCCGACAAAATGCCAAAGTTAAAGTTTACCTCAGATGCGAGTCAAAAATTAGGCATTTGCACACATTTGCCGATCTCTTGTTACCTTTGACCTTTCCAAGGGGTCATTCAAATTAAATGCAATATAAAGGCATATCTATAACAGATTTGGGTTTGTAGTTGGAAATAGTATGCAAAAAAACCCACATGCTTTTTGTCAAAATATGGCTATTTTTTTAAACCCCATTTCTGGATCACCCTATCACCCTTGACCTTTAAAATGCGTCAACTAAATCAGTGTGCTTAGGAAGGTCTTATCATCAGCTACTTTCGTGCCAAGTTTGATTGAAAAGTTTGCCAAATTTTTGATAAAAAATTAATTTTTCTCTAAAATGTATTTTTTTCGAAAAATACTTACTGATGACATTACTAATTGAAACCTTCGCTTAACTCATCAATTTTAGCCCAAAAACCTACTGTCTCTCATCCTAGGGGAGGCAATCACTGGGGTGCCATAGTCCGGACACCCCAAGTGGCCTCCCGTACTACCGTCATCGGGAAGTATTTTTCGAAAAAATAAATTTTAGAGAAAAATTAATTTATTTTCTCAAAATCATTACCGATGACATTACTAATTGGAAGAATTGCGAATAGGAGGAGGGTGCCACTAGTTTGGAACCCCACCCAAAGCCCGCGAAGCGAGCGGACTATCGAGGCCCCTCCCAACGCCCCCACTCCTGACAATTTTAGCTAGGCATACCTATGGCGCCTGAGGCGCCGGGAGGGAGTGCTGCGCCGCCGAGATGTCCCCCACAAGGCCAAGATTGGTGCGCTGGCCGGATAGGTAGAAGCGGGCGAAGGTAGACTCAGCCCGCCAACCCACGGCTGCCACAATGTCCATCACTGCACAGTTTCGGTCAAAAGCGATACTCGCTGCCACTGCTCGGACTTCATGAGCCCGGATGCGCATTGTTTTCGCTTGTTCTGGGGCGAGCTCTTTGTATGCCAAACGGATCACCCAACGTATCCATGATGAGATAGTTTGTGCCGAAATGTCTCGTCTGCCCTGAGCCAAGGGCAGGAAAAGGCGTGAACGCCCTTGTCTTAGTTCTGCGCAGATACACTTTAAGGGCCCTGACAGGGTCCTGTAGGCTTGAGTCCCGTGTCTGATCGGTCGCCCTGAGAGGTCGAACTGTTACGACTTGTGGGGCGGAAGTAGAAACGCGCTTCCTAGCCAAGAAGAAAGGGTCCGTCAGCAGCTGAACCGATCCGTCGGTCCTATTTTGGAGACAGGCGGGATGTACCGAAAAGGCATTGATTTCGCTAACCATCAAGGCTGTGGCAAGTGCAAGAAGGAAACAGATCTTCTTGGTAAGATCTCCCAACTGTGCTAAAGGTAGAGGCTCGAATCTCTCAGAGTTGAGCCAGGTGAGCACCCAAGACAGGTCCCAGCGTGGAACCAGTGAGTGTGAGGCTGGGCAGATCAAAGTGTGACATCAGATCTGCCAAGTCTTTGCACGCTCCCGGATCTGGCCGTCCCAGGTGTCTGTACGTGTCTGCCACCATCGCCAGGTAACCCCGGATGGTGATGGGAGCCAAATTCTGCCTGAAGAAAAGCCACAGGAAGAACTCAGCCAACTGGGGGATGGTTAGGACCGTGGGAGAAAGTCGCTCCAGGGCGCACCAGGACTGGAGCACGCGCCACTTTCCTTCGTAGACATTACGAGTTGAGACCCTTCTGGCTGCCTCTACTGCAGCACCCGAAAAGCCTCTAGCTGCGAGGGCTTGCCAGACAATCTCCAAGCGTGTAGCATCAGTCGTTCCGGGCACAAGTGGAACAGGTGTTGCCTTGGCTGCTTGAGCATCGTACTCGGAGTGGGAAGTAGCAGAGGAGGGTCCATCGCGAGAGCCAAGAGATCGGTGGTCCAGCTCTTGGACCAGCTGAACGGGGCGACTAGTATCAGTATCATATTGCTGTCCATGAGTTTCTGAATGATCTTTGGTACCAGCACTGTGCGAGGAAACGCGTACGCCCGGAGTCCTTCCCACGGTATGGATAGTGCGTCTACGGCCCAGGCTAGTGGATCCAGAATGGGGGAGATGAATAGAGGAAGCTTGTTGTTCCATCTCATGGTGAAAAGATCAATCATCGGTGTCTCCCAACGCGCGCAGAGTAGCTGGAAGATATCTGGCCGAAGAGACCACTCCATGTGTAACATCTGGCCCCGACGAGAGAAAGCATCTGCTAGAACGTTGAGGTGTCCCGGAATGTGTCACGCCCGAAGGGTAATGCCCTGGTCCCTGCACCACAGGAAGACTTGATACACGAGTATGCAGAGGGAGGGGGCGTGCGTTCCCCCTTGGTTCTGAATGTAGGCTACGACTGTCGAGTTGTCAGAGAGCACCAGCACCTTGTTTTGCGCTAGTCGATCTTCCCAAGCTGGGAGAGAACAGAGCAGATAACAGCAGAGAATGAAATTGGGCGAAGAAGATGGGGATGGATCGGTCACAGTCTGAGAAAGCCAGCTTCCAGTATCACTAGGCAGGCATTGTCATGGAACCCCCAGGGAAAGAGGAAAAGAGGTAGGCCGAGAAACTCCTGGCGTCGAGACCTCCAAGCAGACATCAAGAGACTGGGAACCACCTGGAGTAGAATCGAAGGAGAAGCACAGGACAGGAGTTGCTGGAGGTCTCTCGTCGACGGCCTATACCCGGGTAGGGGTGACAGGCGTAAGTAAGTAAGTAAGATCTTCCCAAGCGATGAGAGCTAGCCACACTGCTTTCATCTCCAGCCAGTTGATGTGTCTACCTCTGACCAACTGCCCGAGGTCGTGGCAAACTGCGGTAGCAGGTGGGCTCCTCAACCTGAGTTGCTCGCGTCTGTGCAGATAGAAAGCTGAGGAGGAGGGGAGAAGAGGGGAAATCCCCGACGCCAGCCAGGTACTGTCTGCCCAATGCCGCAGATGAGACTGCGCTAACTCTGTCACCGGGACCAAAGTCGCTAGATCGCCCGAGGAGGGGTGACAGTGTAGGAGCAGGTGAAGCTGAATTGGTTGCGCATAAAGTCTGCCTAGAAGAAGATCCGCTGCCGCGCTTAGCAGGCCTAACAGACGAAGCCAGGCCCTGGCCGGTAGAGCTTCCGTGCGTAGAGCTCCAAGTGAAGCTTCCATTACAGTCTGAATCCTTCCCACCGGCAGTCTTACTCGATTGAGGTCGGTCAAGAATTCCATACCCAGGTGTACACACCGTCGCGATGGTACTAAATCGGACTTGCCTCCGTTGACTAGGAATCCCAGTTGATGGAGTAGCGCGAGCAGGACATCTCTGTCGGTTTCCAAAAAGCACGCCATCCGGTTCCGTAACAGCAAGTCGTCCAGGTAATTGGACGTCGGACTGGAAGCTGCTTGTCGGAACCTTGCCATCACGCCATCCACAATCCTGGTGAAAACCCAAGGACTGAGATTCAGTCTGAAAGTTAGGGCCCGAAACTGGTAAACAATCCCGTGAAAGGCGAACTGTGGGTAACACTGTGATGCCGGATGGAATGTGCAGATACGTGTCCGCTAGGTCGATGCTCACTGCGAAGGACGCACTGCCGCCCTCAGAGCTCTGGCTGTCTCCATCTTGAAGTGTGGTGCCGCAATGAATTTGTTCAGAGCCGAAAGGTCGATGATCGGCCTCCATTTCCCACCTGGTTTCAGGACGATGAAGAGACGACTGTAGAATGCCGAGTAGTCGGAACGCAGAACCACCTCTATGGCCTCCTTCTGTAACAGGGCCGCCACTTCGGCAACGCAGTCGGTCAGAAAGGCAGCAATGAGGCCAAGGAGGTCCGAACAGCAGACTGCCCCCCTAGGGCGCCTGCCGCAGTTGAGACTTCACCGAAGCTGGTAGAGAAGGGCACCATCTCAGGAGCTTGTCCCGTCGCAACAGGTCAAAGTTGGAAGCCGCCGCCATGGCGTTGACCGAAGAATGGAAGGCCGCCCTGTTCGCCGCCACCAGCACTGAGTGGATCTCTCTTAGGGGAGCTGAAGCCTCAAGGTCCCAGGTGTTCTCCATCCTCCTGACCACCGACTGCGTTGCCATCTCCAGGAAACCGGTGCACGCCAGGGAATTCCGTACCAAGGAAGCCGCCTTGTCCAGTCCTACCGACAGGGACCCGCATACCACTGTTCACGGAAGGTAAGGTCGATCCCCACCGGCCATCGTCTGTCCGAGCAAAAGCCCTGATCCCCAAATCCGTCCGTGCGAAGATGTGCTGAAAACGCCTCCATGAGGTCCCGGAAACCTGCCGGTTGGGGTAGAGATTTAATGCGCTTGGCCTGCCAAGGAGTGTCAACCATCGCAGCAGCCTTCCTCTTCACAGGTGGAGATGGAGGGCAGTGTTCTGGCGGAAGAAAGGCAGCGATGAGGCGAGCCGCTTCATCCAAAGCACGACGAGTAGAAGACATCGGCGCCGCGTCCACAGAGATGTTGGAGATAGGAGAACGCCGTCCAGGTGAAGTCGGTGTGTCATCGTCATCGACTCCCAGCACTGACACCAAGTCCTCTGGATAAAGACTGAGAGCCTCCTTGTCATCTGCCGCGCGCCGTGAAACAGAAGCAGTAGTAGGTCCAAGCGCCGACCGGAACGAAGTCTTCACCGGACGTCTGTAATTATGGGCCACGAGAAGTCGGTGAGAGCTGCTTCGGTTCCGCCGGGAAGTCGTCTCCGTCCACCGGCTGTCCCCCAAATGGTCCCTCCGCTGTCGTCGAACCTGCGTGTCCTGAGTAGAGCGACGGCTGCCGAACCGGTCTGCTGCACCTAGCTGGAAACTCTGAAGCCCTTTGCCGCAGCGAAGTCCGTTGGCGCGAGACGCTTGAACTAGTCCTCCGATATGACGATGAAGAGCAGGAAGATGAAACGTCAACACGATTACAGTCTCTGCCACGTGTAGACTCCACACGCTGTGACCGTTCCTTCGATCGCGAAGATCGAACACTTTGGTATATCTGTGCTTCGGGGGTCCACCATCAATTAGGTCTCTCAATACGACGGCTCATCGAACTGACCACACTCATCCCCTCCCGAAGGAGGCTATGATCGCCAGTGGATTGCCTGTGGCGCCACTCTATCTCAGGACCCCAAAATCTTACTCTGTGGCTTATCAAGTCGGCGTCGATATCCGATCCCCCTCCGAGAGAGGTCCCGAAGGTGTGACCCTGTCCAGGTGCTGGTCCGGCCTACGGTAGTAGGGCACTCTCAACTCTGACGGGGGGTCCCCCGCTTCTGCTGCCTGGGTTCTCCGATTGCCAACATAATCTCTGCGGGGGGACTGAGCTCTCAAAGGTCTCACTTGTAAATTATAGGGTGGCGAACCCCTGCCTGGCCTATTCCCTTTTCTGTCGATTGAAAGGTGTAATTGAGCTCTTGGTGCTGTGCGGGATGGCGAATCCCGTCAGATGCTATAAGGCTCAAGCGTCCGTGTAGGATGAGGCAGCTCTGCATGATGCGCCGGTGGGGGCAGCAGGACCCTCTTTTGCGCCGACAAGCACACGATGTCTGATATAGCATTTCACTGCTTAACATTCAAGGCTGTGGACGCTCCCTTGCATGCCGGCCTTTTTCTCCTGTAAAAGGCCCAAAGTTGAGACCATAGCTCTTCCTTCCATGTAGTGCATAGAGCGCACGGTCGACTGGAGAACAGCCTGAGCAGTGTAGACAGACATGTACAACACTAGGCCACTGGAATTCGCCACACAGGGTGCAGGTCCTCACCTGAGCACTGTAACATAAGACAGACAACGGCCTTGCGAGGGCTCGGAGCCTCAAGGAGGGTCCGAGTTCCCGACCAGTCATGTACATACAAATTCGAAAATTCGGAAAATGCTGTCGCCCGGTCAAAACGCCAGCTGACGCAGTAACCGAAGCTTTACCTGTCCATGTCTTGAACACAGAAACCACACAACCCACACAAGCACATAATAATATCCTCTTTCTTTTCTTTCTTTTTCCTTCCTTTCATAGGACCAAGAATCACAAAAAGTAGAGTTCACACAACCCAAGGTCAGAGCATGAGGTGCACACGACCGGCCTAACTGAGCTAAGCATAGTCACTGGCAGGAAAGGGTGAGTGCGCCACCGGATACGGTAGTACGGGAGGCCACTCGGGGTGTCCGGACTATGGCACCCCAGTGATTGCCTCCCCTAGGATGAGAGACACAGTGGGATTTTGGGCTAAAATTGATGAGCTAAGCGAAGGTTCCAATTAGTAATTTTTTTGAAAAATACTTACCGATGACATGACTATATGGAAGTGTCTACTACTTACTCAATTTTAGCCTAAGAACCTGTTGTGCTACGACACAACCCGGGAGGCACTCGGGGAACCCCTAGAGGGGCCGAGAGTTGTCTCCCGTTACTGCCCATCCAGTTCCGAGGCACGAGGTGACCAACCAGTCGGAATACTTAGCTCACCAGCGGCAAGCGGGGCAGGTGGGAGGGTCGTCCGAGTCATGTCATCGGTAAGTATTTTTAGAATAAATACATTTTAGAGGAAAAATTCATTTGTTTCCTCAAAATACATTACTGATGACATGACTATATGGAAGAATTGAGATAAGGAGGAGGGTGCCGCGCCCAAACACCGCTGCAGATGGGTTAAGTTAGAGCCATCCTCCCCGCCGCAAACTCCCGACAATTTTAGTTAAGTGTGGACCTACAGCGCCTGTGGCGCCGGGAGGGAGTGTTGCGCTGCTGTGATGTGTCCCACCAGTGCAAGATTGTCTCGCTGGCCTGCCCGATCCTGGAAGTATAAGCAGCCGAAAGCCGATCCTGCCTGCCAGCCCACAGCCACCCCGATGTCCATGACAGCGCCGCTCCGGTCGAAAGCGACGCTTGTGGCCGTGGCTCGTACCTCGTGTACGCGTATCTTCAGCCTCTTTGCTCCCTCCGGGGAGAGGTCCCGTCAAGCGGACCGTAAGACCCAGCTTAGACAGGAAGATAACGTCTGGGCTGTACGCAATACTGCCGGGGTTCAACGGCAGAAAGAGGCGTGTGCATCCCCTCCGGACGGCTTTGGGTCAGCGTCGGCAAACGCATAGGGCGCGCACAGGAACTTGTTGCCTGGTCTCCCAGGGGAAGGTCAGATCTCTCAGTGGCCTGGAAGGTGAACACCAGTGGCGCGGCCAGAGAAGACCTAGTCTGGGCAAGGCAAGCAGGGTCCGTGAGTAGCTGCACGAAACCATCCGTTCTGAACTGCAGGCAGACCGGGCCACTGTGGCAAGGGCCAATAGGAAGCGTGTCTTACGAGTCACCACCGCGGTTCGCATCTGGCAGCGAGAAGCCACGTCAGTCCCCCGGCAAGGTCCCAGCGAGGAAAGAGCGAGCGGGGCACTGAACACTGCAGGCCGAAGTGAGTCCTAAGGTCGGTGATGTCTTTGCAGGCGCCGGGGTCCGGGCGACCGAGCTGCCGGTACGTGTCGGCAAACAAGGACAGGTACCCGCTGATGGTGATAGGGGCTAACCCTTGGTCTCCGAAGAGCCAGAGGAAGAAGTCCGCGAGCTGGGGATTCGTCAGTCCGGTGGGGAGAGGCGCTGGTCAACGCACCAGGAGCACAGTACTCGCCATCTTCCCTCGTAGACGCGTCTGGTCGAGGGTCTGCGGGCTGTAGCGAACGCCTCCACTGCTGCACTCGAGAAGCCTCTGGTGGTGAGGACTTGCCGCACAAACTCCAGGCGTGAAGGAGGAGACGTTCCGGGCACGGGTGGAACAGCAGCTGGGGGGGGGGGGGGGGGGGGGGGGGCTGCTGAGCAACGTGCTCAGCGTGGGTAGCAGCAGAGAGGGTCCTGTGGCGAGGCTGGAATGAGAGCGTGTCGACTGCCCAGGCAAGGGGGGCTGGAATGGGGGGGGGGACGAAGAGGGGAAGCTGGTGAATCCACCTCGTGTCAAATAGGTCGATCCTAGGCGTCTCCCAGTGAGCGCAGATCTGTGTAGCGTCCACTCCGTGCATAGCAGCGGCCACGCCGATAGAGAGCGTCAGCCAAGACGGTCAGGAGGCAGGGGATGTGTCGAGCTCGGGGGGAAGCTGCGGTCCTCGCACCAGCGCATCAGACGGTAGCAAAGCATGCACCGGTCGGTTGAGCGCGTAGGAACCACCGTCGCGTTGTCAGAGAGGATGCGCCGCTCCTGGCGCTGGAGGTGTGCTTCCCACACGATGAGGGCATGCCAGGCGGTTTGCAGCTCCAACCAGTTGACATGTCTGTCCGCCACCTCTGGAGGCCAGGGCCAGGCATCGCGAAGAACCGTGGTAGCCAGTGAGGCCCCCACCCGGAGAGACTAGCATCACCGCAAGGAAAGCTGAGGGGGAGGAGAGGTAAGGGGGAGTCCCGAAGGGGGCCACGAAGAGTCCGTCCAAGGTCGCAGACAGGGACGAAGTATCTGAGTCACGGGCACTGGGACAGCCAAGTCTTTGGAGGATGGACGCCAATGGCGCCGGAGGTGCTGCTGTAGCAGGAGGGCGTGAAGACGATCGAGTGGGAGTAGATCAGCTGCTTTGCTCCATGTAAGGGCGGTCCCTGTCCGTCCGTCCGTCCATCCAGCGATCTGCTGCGGTTAACCCGCGCGGTCGCGTCAGTGTCCTCGTCAGACTGCGTGCCTCCGCATCATTCGCTGTGTGCTGAGATATGGTCGTCTCGGTGTCCACGGGACGCCACCTCCATCCATCGGTCGCCATCGAGTGGTCCTGCCGCTGAAGTCGAAGCTGCGTGTCCACATTAGCGCTGTCCCTGCCAATGACTCAACAATCTGGTGAGGTTCGATGGCGGCTGCGTTGGTGTCCCTGTGAAGGCGCCTCCGTCCAAGGATGTCCGAGAGCCCGGTGCTGACGTCGTACCGCGCCTGCGGCTGCACGATCCCTGCCAGGTTGATCCCAAGGTCTGATGCTCCTAGCTGGAGTCTCCGAAGCCTGGTGTCTAGACGAGGTCAATGCCGCGCCACGCTCGAACTTGTCCGCCAGCCGGCGAAGAGAGGGAAGATGAGACATCCACACGAGAACGGTAACCGCCGTGCGCCGTCCCGCTGTCGTTGAACCTGCGTCTCCCGAGTAAAGCGATGGCTGCCCAACCGGTCCGAGGAACTGCTGCACCTAGCTGGAAACTCTGAAGTCTGTTGCCGCAGCGAAGTCCGATGGCGAGATGCTTGGACTAGTCCTCTGATCCGACGGTGAAGAGCGAGGAGACAAGACGTCAACATGGTCATGGTCCCTGCCACGTGTAGACTCCACATGCTATGACCATTCCTACGATCACGAAGCTCGAACCCTTATTAAGTCTGTGCTTTGGGGTTCCATTGACTAATAGACCTCTCCCTCGATGGCTCCTCGAACTGACCACACTGGCCCTCACACGAAGAAGGCTATCGTCACCAGTGGATCGCCTGTGGAGCCCCTCTCTATCTCTGGACCCCGAAAACTTACCATGTGGCTTATCACGTTGGCGTCTTTAAAATCGTATCCCCACTTCTGCTGCCTGGGTCCTGTTATTGCCAGGAAGGCTCCCGTGCGACCCAACGCAATCCCTGCAGGGGGGCTGAGCTCTCCGAGGCCTTACTAACATAGGGTGGCGAACCCCTGCCTGGCCTAATTCCCTTCTGACAAGCGAAGGGTAATTCTGAGCTCTTGGCGCTGTGCGGGATGGCGAATCCCATCGGCTGCTATTGGGCTCAATCGTCCGCACAGGACGAGGCAGCTCTGCACTAAGCACCGGTGGGGGCAGCAGGACCATCTTGTTTCATTTGAGAGCTCCTCCTCAAGTGCCGAAGCGGCGAAGGCGCCAGGCGACGTGGCGGGCGAGGTGAGCAGAACAAGACGAACGTGGAGACGCCCGCAGAACCGAAGCGTGAGACTTGGTCGAGGGCTGCGTCCACTGTCGCTCGTCTAGGGGTGAGCGTGAGCGTCTGGAGTTGCTGGAGGAGTGGGAGGGCTCCGAACTGCCCGAAGTCCTCGGACTAGCAGACACTGGTCTCTGCGAACCGGGCTCAGTGAGGCGGGTTGTCTGCCAGCTAACGACTCCCCGTAAGAGTCAGCGAGCTTTCCGAGTAGAGACAACAAGGACTGACAGTGGACACAGGACGGCGCGTGGCGCGTCCCAGGAGGCCGGGCTCAGAGAGGCGGGCACTCTGCCGGCTATATGGCTCCCCGTAAGAACCAGCGGACTTTGTCCGGGCAGGCTCCCTCCGTGTAGCAGTCACGTTGAATGCAGTCCAGCTAGGAGCGCTGGGCTCCCGTGTCCGGCACGGCGTGCATCCCCAAGGGTGGTGTGGTCGCGCTCTTCTCTTTTGGCACTGGTCTCTGCGAACCGGGCTCAGTGAAGCGGGCTCTCTGCTGGCTAACGACTCCCTGCAAGCGTCAGTGAGCATACCAAGTAGCGACGAGTAGGATTGACAGTGGACAGCGCAACGTGGTCCTTCCTGTGCTTGGCAACGGGAGCGCGCGAGCGTCTGGACGAGCTGGAGAAGCAGGAGGGCTCTGAACTGCCCAAAGTCCTCGGACACGTGGACATTGGTCTCCGAGAGCCGGGCTCAGTGAGGCGGGCTCTCCGCCGGCTAAACGACCCCCCGTAAGAGTCAGCGAGCTTTCCGATAGAGGCGAAGGGAGGACTGACAGCGGACACGAGGCGGCGCGTGGCGCGTCCCATGAGGCCGGGCTCAGTGAGGCAGGCGCTCTGCTGGCTATATGGTTCCCTCTAAGAACCAGCGGGCTTTGTCTGGGCAGTGTCCCTCCGGAGAGGGGTCGCGTTGAAAGCAGTCTTGCTAGGAGCGCTGGGCTCACGTGTCCAGCGTGGCGTCCGTCCCACAAGGTCGGTGCGGTTGCGTGCAGTCACCGCTCCGGGGACAGAGGGGGGCACCTGGACGGTAGAAGGATCACTCACCAGCGCCGGGCGCTCACACCTGTAAGGCTCCATAACTGCGACCAATGCTGCTCGGGACAGGTGGAGCAGATGTCGCAAGTGCGGTTGAAGGCGCAGCCAGTGCAGGGGGGACAGACCTTGTGGTTGTCAGTCGGCCATTGACACTCGCCGGAGTGTGCGCAGGCCAGCATCTGGCAACTGCAACACATATCACACATGGAGGCGAGCGGGCGAGGGCACGTGGGGCCCCGCCAAGCCAAGGCGAGCATTTGACGCATAATGGTACAACAAAGGTACAAGCATGCAGGCAAGTGCCTGGTACTTCAACACCTAACAACATGAAGGTATGAAGGTGAGTGGGCGCGGGCACGTGGGGCCCCGCCAAGCTAAAGCGAGCATTCGTCACATAATGGTACAACAAGGTACAAGCATGCAGGTAAGCGCCTGGTACTGTAACACCTATCAACATGAAAGGCGAGTGGGCGGGGGCCTGTGGGGGCCCCGCCAAGCTAAGGTGAGCATTCGACGCATAATGGTACAACCAAGGTACAAGCATGCAGGTAAGCGCCAGGTACTGCAACACCTATCAACATGAGAGGCGAGTGGGCGCGGACACGTGGGGCCCCCGCCAAGCTAAGGCGAGCATTCGACGCATAAAGGTACAACAAACGTCCAAGCATGCCAGCAAGCGCCTGTTCCTGCAACACCTATCGTCCTGAAAGGTGAGCGGGCGTGGGCACGTGGGGCGCCGCCAAGGTAAGTCGAGCGTTTGGCGCAAAAAAGTACAACGAAGGTACGAAGAAAGGAAGTGCCTCTGCTCAAAACTGGCGCCCAGCCCGGGGGCCGGCCGAGCAGCCCTGAAAATTACTCGCCATGGCGAGTGAATTTTTTTTTTGGCGAGTAAAAAAAAATACCCACTCGCCAAATGCGAGTGCACTCGTGCGTTTTCCAATCCAATGGCTAACCGCCAGCCGAACATCACGTACACCGGCGCGTGACCTGACCGCACCGCGAGCCGCCTCTAACATCACTTTGCGGCAGTAGCCGAACACGTCACTCGAACTGTGCGTACCATAACAGAGGTCGGCGACCGTCGTTCTATTTTTAGTGACGAATTGGTTAGGCGCTCGCTCAGTTGCGGCTGCGTTCAGAATCGACCCGATGCCGGGGTCCATGCGAGTGTAACAGGCAGGCAAACTGTTAGTTTATGTGTGGTGTCAGCATGTTATTACAAAGTGTGCGCTACATGTTGAACGCGTTACTTGCTGTGACGTCACCATAATACTATTATGGGATACAGCATCGTGCGTTTCGCTTTCGATCTTGAACGAAGTTGTACATGGCGGAGAAAAAGCAAAGGAAGAGCTGAAATGCTTCGATCTTGATAACCGCTAAGAAAAAAGTTGCACTTCGACACCGCCATCTCCATCGACAAGCGACAGTACCAGAATGCTACCCCTGGGCCGTGTGTGGCACCGCCGCTACGACACAGTTTTCAGAGGTCATGGCTGTGCTGAGTGTATTTCCATGGCTAAAGCACGACGGCACTCGAATGACATATGCAATGAGCACTGAGGCAAACTCAAAAAGCAAGTCCAGAAATTTGAACAGAAATAAGTTTGTCAGTTTTTTTAAAATCGTGGTCGATCCATCTTCTGGTACACAGTTATTAGGCAAAAATTGGAGAAACACGTCTTTCTGAGTGGTTAAAAGGGTTGAAACAAACTTTTAAGTACATCAGTTCACACACACACACACACACACACACACACACACACAGAGTTTAGACAAGTCACACTTTGGTTGTCAATCTGCCGCGTTCAGCAGAAAACGCTATATTCTGTTACAATACAATATCAAACGATCCTACAAATAAATAAATAGATATATATGTTTTTCTGTGTGTGAGAGCGAGGGAGACAGGCTTTTGCGCGATAGCTCACCAGTTAAAGAATCAGTATCATGGAAAGGACACACACACACTGTCACAACACATTTAAAGAGGAGAGAGCGAAATGAGATAATTTATTTTAATGATTGATTGTACATTGCTTAACGTCCCAACAGCAACAAGGCTTTCTCAGGACATGCCTGCACTGCTTGTTAATAAAAAAAGAAACAGAATATTGAATGTATGTCGCCAGCCGGTCCAAAACGTTATATAAACCTACGCCATGGGGCCTAAATAAAGCTAAGACCATTTAGCAACACACATCCAATATCAAGATCTACAGGCAGTGCAAACAGTTGGGAGAGTTTTAAAAAGACAAATACAGGTGAATGGACCAAGGGTAGATAGAAACACATGCCCCAGAATAGAGGGAAAAACCCACCCTGTGGGGCTGACCAGGGTGACCCTGGGAACTAAAAAGTAGTTAACCCCACCCAAGTCCCCCAGGGCAGACCCGGGTGGGATAATTTATTTTAAGGAACATACAGATGATGCAGTTTTTCTTAAATAAATCTGCGGACCCTCTATAATGCTAAGATGGGGGGTCTGTGTAGCTTCTAAAATTTATACCTGGAGGTCTACAGACCCTTTAACCTGTTGTGCAAACACAAGCCCAGCTCTACTTAAAAAAAATAATAAATAAAAAATCCCACCACAGTTCACATGGGGACTTTGTCAGTTATTTCTCCACTTGATACTATCAAAAGCTTGAAGTCACGACATAAACATGAACTTGGTTATGATTGTCTGTTCAAATATTTGTTCTCATTGCCTCTGGACAGAAAACACTCTCTAACATTGGGTGTCAAACACTTGTGGTACATTATACTGTTGAGTTGGGCTATTTTCAGTACTAGTAAATTTTCAGTTTTGGCTAGTAACATTTTCAGTTTGGCTAGTAAAACTTGGAAGTCTCTAGCCAAAGGCTGGTGGGCAAAATTTTAGACTTTCGGGGCTGCTGAGGGCTAGTACATCTACCTTACCTCTCAGTAGAAGCGGGGACGGGGGGAGGAACCTCCGTACTACCCTCAGCGCGCGAAGGCGGGCGGCGTCCCAGCAAGTCAGTGCCGTGGAGTCCACGCAACTCAAGAAGGCGCAGAAGAGGGAAGTAGCAGAACACTCAGGCGACGAAGCAGACCCACAAGGGCACAGGCAGGGTCGGTGCAAGCAGATAGTCCAAAAACAAGAAGTCCAGAAGACCGGTGAATGAACCGGTCGCATCAAGCACAGTCAAAGTCCGTAGGCTAGCAAACACGTCTGCACAGCGTGAGCTAAGTAGCATGACTGGTTGGTCACCTTGTGACTCGGAACCGGATGGGCAGTAACAGGAGACAACTCTCGGCCCCTCTAGGGGTTCCCCGAGTGCCTCCCGGGTACACGGCTGTACAGAAAGGCTGATTTCTCACTCTTTAGTTTGGCCCGCAGCCTGCTGCTGTGGTGTGCGGTAGCCTCTCCCCCCAGCGAGCAGGTTATCTAGGTCACTGGCTCGCAGCAAAAATTCCTTCTCTATTCTATGTAACGGACTACTCACGAGTGGTGTGTAATGCCTGTGTTTAATGTTCTCCATCTCCTCTCCACCAGTTTTCTACATAAAACCGTTTAACACACTTGTGCACAAATTCCTGCTGGTTCCTGTGTTGGTGGTATTATTCAAGGGACGCTTTTTTTAAGAGTGCAATCCGAGGATAAAGACAGGAACTGTGTTTGTGTGTGACTGAATAATAAGTTATCCGTGCCTCGCACAGTACTGTGCATGCAGGTCTGAACATTCATTCTCTATGGAATACTGGTGTGTATAGTGTAATCCCGGTGCTATGTTGCTCTGCTTATAGCCTTCAGTATTCTCTGTGATACTGTTTAGTAGTATCTAACTGTAACTGTTATTAAGGAACCAGTGTGACCAGTGTGATATGCTTCGGACCCATTACAGTTGTATTCGTGTTCATATAAAGGCCCAGTGTGATGTGCTTCAGAGAAGTTATTTGTGTTAGTGTTAATGTAAAGGAACCAGTGTGGTGTGCTTAAGACCTGTTACTTGTGTTAGTGGTTATGATTTATTGTGTAAACCCAAAAGTAAGGCATAAAGTAAGGCTGGCATCAGCATGTTTGTGTTGATCGTCTTGATGGACCTAACGGATTACCAGCTTACCAGCTTCTCAGCAGTGGAGTGCTTTCTGACGCTATTGTTGCTCTAGCAGGAATGGCCCCGGAAATCTAGTAAGTGATAACAGTAGAGGCTAGAATGCTGCGTAGATACATCAACTTTTCATCCCACAGAAAAGGGACATGCACAACAGATTGAGCTTCAAAGTTAACGCTTTATTTTGTCAGTGCATGTTCATTGTATTGCAAATATGAAATGTAACTGCTCTTCAAGGTGTGCTGGTAGTAAGCAGCATGGGCATGTTTAGTATGAAAAGAAAGCAAATTTTATCAGCTACAAATTTACACTCATGTTATAATGACATTCTTGAGACAAAAACGCATTTTGTGATGAATGTTCAGTTACTAACACTGGCCAGCGTTTCCGCTGCAGTGCGCCGGTATGCTGCTGTCGGCACGTAGACATAGTGTAGGGTATTGGAAGAGCACTCCTTTCTAGGACCATGAACGGCTCTGTCACTCTGCCTGAAGAGGCGCGCGCTAATGACTAATTGCCCCTACGCCCGGCCGTGCCACAGATGGCTTATCTTGCACTCAGTGGCCCCCGGTCCTCTCCTAAGTAAAAGTGTGGTTCTGCACAGCCGTGGGTAGTGTCGTAGCACAACAGGTTCTTAGGCTAAAATTGAGTAAGTAGTAGACACTTCGACCTTATGAACATGAAGATGACCTGGAACCAACTGGAAAGGAGAGCCCGGGACAGAGACTCTTGGAGATCCTTTGTAGGCGGCCTATGCCCCAGTAGGGGTGCAAGGCATAAGTAAGTAAGTAAGTAGATACTTCCATATAGTCATGTCATCGGTAATGTATTTTGAGGAAACAAAATGCCACGTTTACCACAGACGACAGATGCCAGACAGACTGATGGATTGTCCAATACATAGACTCACCTTTACTACTGCCCTTGAGCCCCCCCCCCCCCCCCCCCCCCCCCCCCCCCGCCCCAAATTAAAATAAATAAATAAACAAAAATCCAAAAACTAGTGTCCAGTACCTGGAGCGCATGTGACGTGTCAGTGCCCCTGACTCTGAAAACTTGCGCCCACATTGTTCACACGCATATGGCCGCTCTCCTGAAAATAGAACAAAAATAATAAATTTCACAAAATTTTGTCTTTTTTAGTGCATACTTCAAAATCACGTGCTACCTTCGATCACACCACGGTATGTTGTGCATCCAGATGCGGCATATTTCGAATGAGCTTATTTTCAACTTTCAAACACTGAGCAAAAAGTAAAAATCCTAATAAACTAAAAACTTGATCATTAGGCCCCTATGTCTGAGCACTACTGGCACTGCCCGAAAATGCCATCTCAGGAGAATGATAAAACCATGATGGTTCATGGGTGGTGCCAGACTACCTTGGTGCTTGTAGTTGCCAAGGTATTCTGGCTTCACCCATGAACTATCAGGATGGGTCTGCCTCCTTTTGCAGCGTATCAGGCATACCCATCAATAAACTCAGTTTCAACCTAGAACTTTGCAGCTGTACCTGTGTGTCTTCTGAGATGCCTGACAAGGGAACCCTTAGTCTTGAATGCGTAAGGACACCCCTCAATGGTACATCTAAAATCGCGAACACTGGAATGAGTCACATGATGAGCCTTCAGAACAGCCAACTGAAAAACAATCACAAAGTTACAAATTACAAACATGGAATGCTGGGCCAAATAAAGTAAAATAGTAACATTTATCATATCTTCACTTTGTTACTTTATTACCCCCCCCCCCCCCCCCCCTTGTACTGGGAAGGGCGGGGGGGGGGGGGGGGGGGGGGGGGGAGAGATTTATTATTATTATATTATTATGAGAAAGCCACATACCTCTTTAAAAGTCATGTTGCACACTTCACAAACATAAGGTCGTTCACTGTCGTCACTCATCTTCGGCTGACGTCGGACAGAGGGTTCCTGTTTGATGATGAATGTTGTGTCATCAGCCTCATCATCACCGTAATGCTCATCCCCCTCTTCTTCATCATCCTCATCACTGCCCATTGCTGCTTTGTGGTCGTACTTCATGTGCCACTTCAGGGTTGCTTCCCTGCAAAGTGTGATTGTTGAACCAAGAAAATTATAACCAGCCCCACTTGGAAGCCCTTGACCAAAGTTTTTTTTTTAATCAACTCCAAAGCAAATCTTAAATAAAGTGATATGCTATAGTATAGGTATCCCTAATAAAATATTATAAACCCATGACACTTGCCCTTATTTCTTCCAAGATGTTTTCCCTTTGCCTTGAAATAGAATGATGGGCATACCAGGGTTCGCGCTAGGATTTTTCAAAACCAGTGCCATCTTCCACTCCTGTTTCTTTTCCAGTTCAGATCAAAACCGGCCCCCAGGAAATACTTTCTGGTAGATAACAGGGGTATCAGTTACCTTTGGGGGGGGGGGGGGGGGGGGGGGAGGAGGAGGTTCAACTTTTTGTTTGGGGCATTTAACCTTGCTTCCGGGGCCCAAAAATCGAAAAGCGGGGGTGGGCAGTGGGGGTGAAGTTGCGTGCATGTTAAGACTCTCATGTCCATGCCGGTCGCCAAAATATCAGTGGGGGAGGGGGGTTTCATGCGTGTGAAAACTCACCAAAATATTAAACGAGGGGGGGGGGGGGGGGGGGGGGAGGGGAGGTTCCAAACACCCCAAAAAGGGACTCTGTTATGGCATTTTTTAAACAAGAAAGGCAAAGCCCTTATGGCTCATGTTTATGACCATCTCCATGTGTGACCTTGTGCCAATAAGTAAAGGGATGGCTTCTACACCAACAAAATCCATCTTTTCTCAAAATTCAATCAGTTTTCACACATCTGTCAAACCCCCCATCACCCTTCACCTTTGCAATGAGTTGACTTAATTAGTATACATTGGAAGGTCTTATCATTATCAGCTACCTTTGTGCCAAATTGGATTGAAAATTTTGCAAAACTGTTGATAATAACTACAACTCTACCAAAAATTGGCATTTTACACACATTTGCTGACCTCTTGTGACCCTTGACATTTCCGAGGGCTCATCCAAATTAGTATGCATAGATAGGTCTTACCATCAGGTATCTATGTACCAAATCTGGGGTTAAAGTTGTGTCAGTATTTGAGAAAAAAATCTGTTGTCAAAATATGGCTATTTTGGACCTATTTCCTGAGCTCTTGTGACCCTTGACCTTTCCAAAAGGTCATCCAAATTAGTATGCACAGATAGGTCTTACCATCAGGTGTCTCTGTACTAAGTTTGGGCGTAAAGTTGTGAACACTATTTGAGAACAAAAAATTATAATTGGGCGTAAAGTTGTGAACACTATTTGAGAACAAAAAATTATGTCAATATATAATTTTTTTTTGTATTTCCTGATTCCTGTGACCTTGACCTTTGTGAGAGGTCACTCAAATTGATATGTTTAGGAAGGTCTTGCCACAAAGTATCCTTGGGCCAAGTTTGAAGACTGTGGTTAGAATAGTCTCCGAGAGAATGCCAACGTAAAGTTTACCATGGACAACGGAGAACGATAGCGGACGGACAACAACTGGCCCAGAAAATTCAAATTCAATAATCTTTATTGTCCATTAAATATATTTGTATAAAATGGAAATATGTCTTCGGCTCACAAACATGAACAAGCAATTAAACACATATTTAAATAAAATCCCTCCCCACGCCTGTTAGAATCTAAAATCCTTGCCGAATCGCATTCAATTGATCACTTTGAACCACATTATCACCACTCCCTCTATCACAGTACCATCCTTGCTATCACAACTTATCACAGCTTTTGGTTTGTGTCACTGTCAGGGGAAAGGACCATCACCAGCCTCCCTAATAGGGCAGCTCATGAGGGTCCCAGCCCCTGGTCTCTGCTCTCTCTCACACACACACACACACACACAGACACACGCACGCACCTAAGCACGCACGCACTATAATGCGATGAATTTAAAATAGTTCATAAAAGAAAATGTAATATATAAAACTGCATTCTTATTTGTCAGTGCATAGATAACATCAGGACTCATCTCTTACCGCTAGCAAAGCTTAACACAGTGACAGCCGATGGCACTAAGGATGGTTTGTACACATTTCTTTGTGCCATCAGCACTTTGTACCGGCATCCTGAGGGCAGCAGTTGGAACTGGCCATGAAGAGGATGTGTTTGATCTGTGGTGATCTCTACAGCCTTTCTCCGGACAGCCTGGTGATATAGGTCCGACAGATGTGGCAGCTTTACACCAACAATTTTGCTGGCTTGGTTGACAACTTTAGACAGCCGTACCCTATCCCTAACAGTCATATGGCCATACCACGAGACAATGTTAAAGGCAAGGATACTCTCTACTAGAGACCTGTACACAGTCACCAGGATGTCAGGAGAAATGCTGAAACTCCTCAGTTTACGTAGAAGGTAGTCTTTGCTGGGCTTTCTTGTACACGTGGTCATCACATCACTTGTTATGTTGCTGTCAATGACGGTGCCCAGGTACTTAAAGGCGGGAACCATCCCCACCTGCTGGTCTTTGATTTTCAGAGGCTTACTTAACAAGTTCTTACCCTCCCTCACCCGCCCCCCACCCAGCCCCATCTCTTCAGTTTTCCCGACATTCAGCTGTAGAAAGCTGTCATCAAACCACTGGGCAATGTCATCGATGGCTGCAAAATACTGTGACAATGTGGCCTCGTCTTTCAAGCTGGCCACGAGAGCCATGTCATCTGCATATTTAAAAGCTTCAGTAGGGTTGTGTTGATGTGGAGCTGGTTGGTGTATATGGAAAAAAGTACAGGCGACAACACACATCCTTGTGGCGCGCCCGTGCTCAGCACCAGTTTCCCCGACAGAACCATTCCATCAGTAGATGGAACCATTTTGTCAGGCGAGCCGGCAGAGACAAGGGATCTAGAAGACTCACATGGCCCGACACTTGTTTCGAAGAACCTCAGACCCACCCACTGTGGCCGGTCGCACAGGAACGCCTTTATCTACAGAACAAGATTGGTGTTCACCTCAAGCTCCAGTAGTCGCTGCAGCAACAGAAATGGCTGAATAGTATTAAATGCGCTACTGAAGTCCATGAAAAGATTGCGCGTCTGGTTGCCAGGTGTGTCCAGGTGGTGACAGACCGCGTCAAGATGGGTAAGGCACGCATCCTCCACCCCCCTGCGCGGTCTGTACGCAAACTGGAGTGGATCCATGCGATTGGCCACAGCAGCGGTCAGTTGGCTGCACACAACCCTCTCCATTGACTTGCACAGCACAGGTTAGGGCCACAGGCCTGAAATCTTTTGTTTTGCGCCTGGCTTCTTGGGCAATGGCATGATCGTCGAGGAGCGCCACGTACGAGGGTCACAGTGAGTGTCCATCAGGTGCTGTAACAGTCTGGTCATCACACCTCCCAGTTCGGGGGCACATTCTTTTAATACTCTCCCCTTCAGACCGTCGGGCCCGGCAGCCTTCCTCGGGTTTACACGAGACAGGACCTTGACAACGTTCTTCTCACACACTGTGACAGGAGCTGCATGCGGTGTGGGAGGCAGAGAAGAGCACAGATCCTCGATCTCTGTGCTGAAGTCCCCGACGTCAAACCTGGTGTAGAAAGTATTCAGGTCGTTGACGAAAGTAACAGGATCAGCACACTTGACTGTCTGGTTCCCCTTCTCCCTCCCCATCATGCTGTTCAGTCCTTTCCATGCCTCCCGTGCGTTCCCCGTCTTAAAGCGCGCCTCCACTTTATTTTTGTACTCCACACGGGCAGCTCTTGATTTGACCCTGAACTTTCTCCTTTTCCCTGGTAAGCTGTTTGTTCCCGTGTAGAAATGCCTGTTTCTTTTCGTTCAAGCACTTTTGCTTCCCATGTGAGCCAAAAATTGGGTATGGGTGTCTGAGATCCACCCCTGCACAAGGATTGTTTTTTCACTGGCAGAATTCCAACCGGTCCATCCAAAATAAACCAGTCTCTGGGACAGAAAGCTTCAAAAATTTCCGGTATTCTCTGTTCATAAACGGTAAATTACCGTAATTACCGGTTATAGCAAACCCTGGTATACAGAACATATTTTTATCTGTAATCAGTAAACAGAACAAGAATGTGTAACTCTTTGTCTACTAAGTAACTTTTCTGTATAATGTACTCTCTTAACCCTTATCTTTCGGAATACACCTGTGTGTGAAATAAGTTTGACTAAACTGGTTCAAAGAGCTGTCACAACACACCAAAGTCCGGATTTCAACTCCAACGTAAAATGTATTTTTCTTTAAAATGAATTTTTGGGAAAAATACTTACCGATGGTATTACTACTAGGATGGTTTCTTAGCTAGTCTAATTTTAGCCAAAAAATTGTTGTGTACGAGAATGGTCATGATGGCAGGTGAGGGACGCCATAGCCTAGGCGGAACCCGGTTAGCCTCCCTTCCGTTTCAACCACGCATGCGCTCAGCACTTCATACTTCAGTTTCTTAGCGGAAGCGGCAAAGGTGGGAGGGACCTTCAAGTTATACCATCGGTAAGTATTTTTAAAAAAAATTCATTTTAAAGAAAATACATTTGTTTTCTCAAAACCCATTACCGATGGTATTACTACTAGGAAGAATCCTGAAGAGGAGGCGGGTGCCGCTATAACGCCCCTACCCCCTGCCATCGAGGCTACTAGAGCCGCCTTCCCCAAGCAACCTCCCTCTAATTTTAGCAAAGATACTTACGGCGCCTAGGGCGCCGGGAGGGAGTGTTGCACCGCCACGATGTCTCCCACCAGCGAAAGGTTCTGGCGCTGGCCGGAGAGGTCCCTCAGGTAGAAGCGTGCGAAGGTGGTCTCCGCTCACCAGCCCACGGCTGCCACAATGTCTTTGACAGCGCAGTTGCGGTAGAAAGCTAGGCTTGCAGCCATGGCTCTGATCTCGTGCGCCCTGATGTTCATGTGTTTGGCTGTATCAGGTGCGAGTTCCTGGTAGGCAGATTGTATCACCCACCGAAGCCAGGAGGATATCGTCTGGGCTGAGATGTCATGTCTACCTGGGGACAGAGGAAGAAATAGGCGGGTGCGTCCCCTGCGTAGCGGCTTAGTCCGGCGCAGGTACACACGTAAAGCTCGCACCGGGTCCTGTTGTCTGGACTCACGGGTGGAGCCTGGGTCTCTTAATGGTTGTATGGTGACCAAATGAGGTGCAGCCAAAGGTGATCTGGTCTTGGCTAGGAAGGCCGGGTCGGGTAGCAGTTGAACCGAACCGTTCGTCCGGAACTGCAAACAGGTGGGGCGAGCTGAAAGGGCGTGCAGCTCACTGACCCTGGAGGCTGAGGCGAGGGCCATAAGGAAGCAAGTCTTCCGTGTTATGTCTGGCAGTCTCACCAACTGGATCGGCTCGAACCAGGCCGAGTTGAGCCAAGTAAGCACCCAAGGCAGGTCCCATCGTGGCACCAGGGAGCGCAGAGTGGGCCGATGTAGACCGAAGTGGGCCATCAGGTCGGCAAGGTCTTTGCAAGAACCAGGGTCAGGTTGTCCCAGATGCCTGTACGCAGACCTGCCTACATGTTCATGTGGTTGTCTGGAAGATTTGGGAAAACTCTCAGTAAGATTTGCGAGACTGTCAGTAAGATTATAGTTCAACTGGACGATAAACCTTGCTTCCAGGGGCCAAAAATCAAACCACCGGGAGGGGGGGGGGGGGGGGGGGGGGGGGGGGGTGTTGGTTAACTTAATCACCTATAAGAACATACATTGTCTATTCCTGCTGTACCTAGAAGACTAGAAGATAGTAAGAAAATTACTGAGAAAATGGGTTACTTCACCAAAGCGTTTATAAGGAATAGACAGATGTTTAAGTCTGTTTTTTTTTCTTAGCTCACATATGGATGGATAGTACTTCATGTTGTGGTGGAGTATAATTTGGTACCTGTTAATAACATTTACTGTAATTAATTACAGGTAAATTAACTGAAAAAATGCACCTTGATTTATACAATGATTATTTTGTTATGTAAAGGACAAACAAAAGACATACAACTGAAAAATGTGTCAGTGTGTGAAAATATGAATGTGTATGATAGTGAAGTGAGATAATTTTACATTAGTGATCACGATGATCAGGCAATCCACTGATAATCCTTCAGGTAATCGAAGTTCACGTATTTCGTCGGCGGACGTTACTACAAACTGATCGCCAAGTTCGTCTGTTGGGCGAAAGTTTCGAACATTTCTGCAGGGAAATACTGATACAAATAATCAAGTGGTGTTGCTTCCAACTCAAGTGGAGTTGTTGGCCCCACATATCGCGTGAAAGGCTGCAAAACAGGGTCTGAAATTGGCCGCTAATGCCAGATAGCATCGCCGCCGCCATCTTGCAGTCGTCGCCTCGGTAAACACTGCAGAAATACTCTGGTATCTTCGTCATCCCAGTCCGACAGATCGCTAGTATGCACACTAGACTCACTTATGTCACTTCCCTCCGACTCGGAAACTGGATTGTTGCCAATTTACTCCAAAATATCTGTAAATTCTGGGTCACTGTCACTCGATGGAACGTATGTCGCCATGTTTGTAAACACGTGCATTTAAAACGACAGCAGACCTTGCTTCCAACTGAAAGGACAGGGCTTAGCTGTTCCCTGTTGTGTTTTTATTAAGTGTTTCATGAATACACATATCATTAAAAACGAATTATACAGATGTTCATCCGCTTCTGTTTCACGCGTCATCTGTTTCGTGTACTCGTTTTGGAGGCATGATTTCGTGCCAACCGTGAACCTCAAACTAACAAAGTAAAGCGATCCCATCCGCTAGAATGAACGCGAACAAAGATGCGCTTTCCAATTGGCTAGACAAAATTATAGGTCAGCACACAGTAGCCAATCAGGACCAGGCTTACTGCTACCGGCAGAAACGGCACAATCAAACTGTCTTTTTGCCAAAACAAACCCAAAAATACCGTAAGAAGCTACCGTAGAAAATTGATACATGACCGGAAGACCGTAAAAAAACACCCAAACTCGTAAGAAATACGGCGAAATCGTAAGAGTAGGCAGGTCTGCTGTACGTGTCAGCGATCATGGCCAGGTAGCCGCGGATGGTGATGGGCGCTAACCGCTGGTCGTTGAACAGCCAGAGGAAGAAATCCGCCAGCTGAGGAACTGTCAAATCAATGGGGGAGAGGCGTCTATCGTCACACCAGGAGCAGAGTACTCTCCACTTGCCTTCGTAGACTCATCTGGTCGAGGATCTGCGGGCTGTAGCGATCGCGTCCACTGCTGCACTTGAGAAGCCTCTAGCGGTGAGGGCTTGCCAGACAACCTCCAGGCGTGGAGGAGGAGATGCTCGGGGCATGGGTGGTACAGCGGTACAGCGCCTGGCCGTGGTTGCTTGAGCATCGTGCGCGGGGTGGGGAGCGGCAGCGGGGGGGGGGGGGGGGAGGCCGTGGCTAGGCTCAGGAGGTCGGTCGTCCACGACTTGGTCCAGCAGAACGGCGCCACCAGGAACAGGATCGCATTGCACCCTCTGAGCTTGAGTAGGACCTTGGGGACGAGCACCGTCGGTGGGTAGGCTAAGGCTACCAGACCGTCCCAAGAAATGGAGAGGGCGTCCACTGCCCAGGCCAGGGGGTCTGGAATTGGCGACACAAAAAGAGGGAGCTGGCAATTCCATCTCGTGGCAAAGAGGTCGATCATGGGTGACTCCCAGGCTGTACCGATCATCCGAAAAATGTCTGGATGCAGCGACCACTCGGTATGGAGAAGCTGACCGCGTCGGGAGAGGGAGTCAGCTAGCACATTCAGGTGACCCGGAATGTGACGCGCGCAGAGAGTAATGTCCCGATCCTCGCACCACCGGAGCACCTGGTAGAGGAGGATGCAGTGGGAGGAAGAGCGGGTCCCGCCTTGCTACTGGATGTAGGCGACAACCGTGGAGTTGTCCGACAGTACCAGGAGCTCCCGATGTAGAAGGCGAGGTTCCCACGCAAGGAGGGCTTGCCAGACCGCCTTCAGTTCGAACCAATTGATGTGTCGGGACAGCGATTCCAGGGGCCACAGGCCGGAAGCAGTCTTGAACGACCGAAGGAGGTGTGCTCCCCAACTGGAGAGACTCGCGTCGACGCAGAGGGAAAGGGTGGGAGGTGGCGAGAACAGCGGCAGTCCCGTCGCGAGCCAGGTGGGATCTGCCCAGCGCAGAAGGTGAGGATAGAGCATAGTAGGGATTGGGACCGGAGCCTCGAGGTCGGACGTCGTCGGCTGCCAGAGGAGGAGGAGATGCAACTGCAGCGAACGGGAGTACAGACGCCCCATAGGGATAAGATCTGCTGCGGCACTCATCAGACCCAGGAGCTGAAGCCACTGCCTGGCGGGAATCATAGTCAACTGGGACACCTGTCGAGCTAGACTCGCCAATTTCTGGATGCGGGGTTCCGGCAGCTGGACGATGTTGAGGTCGGTGCAGAACTCCATACCTAGGTGCATGAAATGACGCGACGGTACGAGGTTGGACTTGCCGAAGTTGACCAGGAGGAGGAGCTGAAGCATGGCATCTCGGTCTTCTCCCAAGGCGGACTCGCCCTGGTTCTTCAACAGAAGGTCGTCCAGGTAGTTGGACGTGTGGCTCGTGGACGTTCTTCGGGCTCTGGCTACCACGGCGTCCATGATGCGAGTGAAGACCCAAGGGCTGAGGTTGAGGCCGAAGGGAAGCGCGTGGAACTGGTAGACTACACCCTCGAAGGCAACGCGTAGATAACGTCTGGAGGCTGGGTGCATGGGGACGTGAAGGTACGCATCCGAAAGGTCCAGGCTGACTGTGAAGTCCATAGGTTGCATTGCGGCACGAAGGGCCGAGCTGTCTACATGCGGAAGTGCGGCGCGACGATAAACTTGTTGAGCGCCGACAGGTCGATAACAGAACGCCACTTGCCACCCGGCTTTGGCACAACGAAGAGCCGGCTGTAGAAGGCTGGGGAGTTGTGTTGAATCACCACCTCTGTGGCCGCCTTCCGAAGTAAGGCGGCTATCTCATTGCGCAGGGCGTCCGTTTTGAGCTGGTCTGTCGGGACCAATGTCCACACTGGAGAGCGTCGCAGGGGGGGCGGAGATCGAAAAGCGATCAGGAGTCCTTCTGAGATGGTCGCGAGAATACAAGGGTCATCCGGTATCAGCAACCGCCATGCAGCGCTGTGACGTGCAAGCCTCCCGCTGACAGGAGACCCCGAAGCGGTCGGCGGGGGCCGAGAGGAGAGACAGTCAGTGGGCCCTGCCCCGCCCGGGGCAACAGGCAGGCTTGGGCCAGGTCCTGGTAGCAGGCGCGGAGGCGGAGCCCGGGAGAGGACGGGCGCGGGGAAAGGCCGGAGGTCTGGGGGGGAGATGTCCACCTCTGGTGTAGGGTCGAGTGGTGGGTCTGGACGTCCGCAGGGCGCGACCCAGGGTCCTGCAGGTAGGCTGAAAGGAGGGTGGAACAGTGCGGGTGGGCCAGTTGTCCTTATTAGCTTCTTTAACCGCCAGCCACGTGGGACCAAAAAGTAGCTCTCCGCCGAGGGGCACCTGACGAAGTTGAAGCTTCAGGTCATTAGGGAGTGGGCAGGAGCGGAGGAGGGCATCCCGACGCATAAGGTCACAGTTAGAGGCTGCGGCCATGGCGTTGACACAGGTGTGGTAGGCAGTGCGGTTACCGGAGACGGCTAGGGTAAGCAAGTCTCCCAGCAGCGGCATGAGGGAAGGATGCCAGGCATCCTCCACACGACGGACGATGGCTTGTGTCAGGAGGTCAAGGAATTCCGCCGAGGCAAGAGCGTTGCAGATGAGAGTCGCTGTCTGATCGACACCCGGAAGGAGGATGCGACGTGCGGGAGTAGCCGCCAAGGACCAGGCGCCCGGGTCCGGTTTGGGCAGGGCGCAGGCGAAGTTCTGTGCGTGTTCCGCATACCAGGTCTGCTGAAAAACCATGTGCAAATCTGAGGGCCACTTGGTGTCCGTGAAGAACCCGGAGGGGCCCAAGGAGCCCTGCGCGAGGCGTGCGGAAAACGCATCCCGTAGGCTGCCGAAGCCCGGAGGTTGGGGAAGAGACTAAACGTTTTGGAGTGTCACTCCGCGTCAACGTAGGCCGTGGCCTTCTTCTTCAGTGGTGGGGAGGGAGGGCAATCTTCCGCCAGAAGGCACGCCGAGATGATACGAGCCGCCTCGTCAAGGGCGCAGAGAGTCTCCAACCTCTGTCCCACCGCAAAAGGTTGCTGATCCAGATCAGTATCGTCAAGGTCAGGGTGAGACGGGCTCGAACGTGAGGGGCTGTCCTCACGCAGCAGGGCCGAAACCGATTCCTCAGGGGCCAGGCTGAGGGCGTCATCCTTTACGCGCAGAGCGCGTGGGGGGATCTTGTCCGAGGTAGGAAAGAGCGGCCAGGATCCGCCACTGGTCGGGAAGAAGTCGAGGCCTTGGGAGGGGACCTTCCCGCTGTGGAGCGGTGCTGAACAGAGCGAACTGGTGAAGGTTCACGCGACGAGTCCCGAGAGCAGCATGAGGTACGACGTGACCTGCTGTCCCGCAGGGAGCGGCTTCGGCGGGCGCGGGAACTCATAGAACGGGAGCGTCGCCGAGAGTGGTGTCGGACCATGGACAACAAACGTCTAGAGAGGGTAGGAGAAGACGGGCGCACTCTATGTGCGGATAATCCCAATACCGGGAGACGCAACCTGGACTGATGACCATCCGGAGGCAGGTCGTACCTGGAAGACGTCTGAGAGGGCTGGCTAGCACGAGAAGTGCGGGAAGTAGACCGTCGGCGCGGTGACCTGTCCCTCGAGCGCGATCGGTGGTGAGAAGAGTGGCAGCAATCCGATCGAAACCGGTAAGGGACTACTCGATGAAAGGCTGCCTCTCGCGTACTGTATCCTGAAAAGCGGGAGAGCGTCCGACGCGTCTGCTCTTCTGGTCGAGGTGTGTGACGGTCCTATCCGGAGCGCTGACCTCTTGCGTTAAACGAGCGCTGAGGAGGAGGCTCCACCTTCTTGGAAGCAGCCACTGTGACGGTCCTGACCGCCGGGGCTGAGACAGCTACCGGCACTGAAGCCTGTTCCTGTAAGATAAGTGGTGCCGACGAAGTCGGCGGAACCGGGCAGACGCCACTAGTCGGGTCTGTGGAAGCTGCCGGCGTAGAAGAACGGGCTCGCGACCGAAGTCGCGGCGTTGACTGTTCTGTCGCCTGGTAAGAACCACAAGTCGGGTCTGTGGGGATTACCAGCAAGGCATCCTTGTGCCTAGAAGGGGGTCTGTTTCGAAGCTTAGCTCTCGGAGCTCGCGGATCTGCGACCGGACAGTGGCCACTAAGCGGTACTGTGGAAGCTGCTGCAGGACGGGCTCGCGGCCTAAGCCGCGGCGTTGACTGTCCTGTCACCAGGTAATAGCCACTAGTCGGGTCTGTGGGTCTTACCAGTGTATGACCCCTTATTGGTGTCAGCTGTTCACGGTGGTAAAAGCTCCATAGCCGAGTCCACTGCTCTTCCAGCCTGGGGGCGCAGACCAAGCACGGATGCGAGGAAGTACAGGCGGAACAGGGCAGGCAAATATCATGTCCGTCACTCGGCCACTGGAATTATCCACATCTAGTACAGGTGCGGACTTGCAAACTGCAAAACATAGCAAATGAAAAGAAAATGGGAGACTGCCAGTGCTAATATTTTAGGAAGGTTACAAAGTAAAGTAGATAATAGCACTGTCAGGGGAGAGAAGTGTGCATGATCGACCAGTAATCATAGATCTACTGTGGCCAAAGCACAAAAAAAAAAAAAAAAAAAAGAGATAGGAAAGAGAGGGGGCACTAAAAAAGTGACTGAAAACAATGCATAAGGAAGCCCCCCCCCCGGAAGGGGGGCGTATCACATATCCACTGTTCCAGCCACTCAGTGCATGGAAATTTAAATCTAGGTCCCCCCAAGGGGGGTCCAGATATTTAGCCAGTGTGGACAGCTGTTTCGGTCTTGGCGACCTCTTCAGCACACCATCGGCGATACTGGAGGAGGTAGGAATTTCTGCCTACCTGCAATGACAACCACATGTTACTGTGGTGTCTGCAGGGGCATACATCCCATGCCACCACCTAGAGCTAAATTTCCATGCACACTAAAAGAGAACCTACCAAAAGGGGGGAAGGGGTTGCAGTCGATATTGTAGTAGTAAATGAAAAGAAAATGGGAGACTGCCAGAGCTAATATTTTAGGAAGGTTACAAAGTAAAGTAGATAATAGCACTGTCAGGGGAGAGAAGTGTGCATGATCGACCAGTGATCATAGATCTACTGTGGCCAAAGCACAAAAAAAAAAAAAAAAAAAAAAAAAGATAGGAGAGGGGGCGCTAAAAAAGTGACTGAAAGCAATGCATATGGAAGCCCCCCCGAAGGAGGGCGTATCACATATCCACTGTTCCAGCCACTCAGTGCATGGAAATTTAAATCTAGGTCCCCCCCAAGGGGGGTCCAGATATTTAGCCGGTGTGGACAGCTGTTTCGGTCTTGGCGACCTCTTCAGCACACCATCGGCGATACTGGAGGAGCAGGAATTTCTGCCTGCCTGCATTTACTTTTCATTTACTACTACAATATCGACTGCAACCCCTTCCCCCCTTTTGGTAGGTTCTCTTTTAGGGTGCATGGAAATTTAGCTCTAGGTGGTGGCATGGAATGTATGCCCCTGCAGACACCACAGTAACATGTGGTTGTCATTGCAGGTAGGCAGAAATTCCTGCCTCCTCCAGTATCGCCGATGGTGTGCTGAAGAGGTCGCCAAGACCGAAACAGCTGTCCACACTGGCTAAATATCTGGACCCCCCTTGGGGGGACCTAGATTTAAATTTCCATGCACTGAGTGGCTGGAACAGTGGATATGTGATACGCCCCCCCCCCCTCCCCCTTCGGGGGGGGCTTCCATATGAATTGCTTTCAGTCACTTTTTTAGCGCCCCCTCTCTTTCCTATCTCTTCTTTTTTTTTTTTTTGTGCTTTGGCCACAGTAGATCTATGATCACTGGTCGATCATGCACACTTCTCTCCCCTGACAGTGCTATTATCTACTTTACTTTGTAACCTTGCAAAACAGAGCGAACAATTGAAATGCGAACGTGCCCCCACAGGCACGCAATACGAACCGCGGAAACGAACGAAAAAAGTTCATGGCATATGCTGATGCACGGCGCTCTACCCCTTCCCCCGAGCGCCGGACGGAAGCAGTGACCGAGATTTTACCTTGCCATAATGAGGAAGAAGAGGCACGAAAAGGACGGGACAACCAGTTGCAGCCAAGCGCAGCCCCACCAAAATGGCATCGAAGACCGGTTCCCGTCAGTCCAAGGTCTGTGAAGGGCGTAGCACGCAGCGACGACAGTCACAACCGGTCGGAGAAGTTGGAACAGCACCGCGAGAACAGGCAGTGTCCAAGTCTACCCAAACACACGAGGCTAGCCGAGGGCGAAGCCAGAGGGCACCACAGGCAGACACTCAGGCCGGACCGGCCAAGTACTGAATACAGCTCACAAGGCGCTGTCACGTCCGTAGAACTGGCACGCCGAATAGCTTTCTCTTCTTTTAGTAACCACACAAAAGCGTCCAAGCCAAAGGCTCACAAAAGGAAGCCCTCGTAAACACAAGCTTCCACCGAAGAACATACAGTCCGAACGTAGAGAGACACCGACGTACACAACCTACTCTGGACTAGCAAAGAAACTGAATGAAATATGAAGCGCTGAGCGCATGCGTGGCTGAACCGGAAGGGAGGGTACCTGGGTTCCGCCTAGGCTATGGCGTCCCTCACCTGCCATCATGACCATTCTCGTACACAACAATTTTCGGGCTAAAATTAGACTAGCTAAGAAACCATTCCTAGTAGTAATACCATCGGTAATGTGTTTTGAGAAAACAAAGCAGTTCTCCTATATGGAGCAGAGACTTGGAGGTTGACAAAAACCACAGTCAACAGAGTACAGATCTTCATAAACAGTTGCCTTAGAAGAATTTTGAAAATCCACTGGCCAGAGAAGATCGTTATCAGACACTGGGAGAGAACAGAGCAAATAACAGTAGAGAATGAAATTGGGCGAAGAAGATGGGGATGGATTGGTCACAGTCTGAGAAAGCCAGCTTCCAGTATCACTAGGCAGGCATTGTCATGGAACCCCCAGGGAAAGAGGAAAAGAGGCAGGCCGAGAAACACCTGGCGTCGAGACCTCCAAGCAGTCATCAAGAGACTGGGAACCACATGGAATAAAATCGAAGGAGAAGCACAGGACAGGAGTCGCTGGAGGTCTCTCGTCGACGGCCTATACCCGGGGAGGGGTGACAGGCTTAAGTAAGTAAGTAAACTGGTTCAAGGGTAGTGCCAGAATAGCTTGGCACCTCTAGGTGCCAAGCTATTCTGGCACCACCCTTGAACTAAAGCCATTGGTCTATATCCTTATCTGCAAGTACTATAATGTAGCTTGCATATGGCAGTGTACAAATTTGAAGCTTTTAGCCTCAGTTAGTGACTCAGTATGATATGGGGCGGTCATCAGTATGATGGGGCGGTCCGTGGCGCAGTGGTTAAGGCGCCTGCCACCAATGCTAAAGGTGCGTGGTTCGACTACGGGTTCCGGCGTCGGATTTTTCTCCTCTAGTAAGTGTCACCGTTAATTCGGGCGGACCGTCGGGGGTTCTTTCTCCGGGTACTCCGGCTCTTCCTCCCCCTCCACTTTGGTATCAGTTTCAGCCCACTTAATCAAATTTCAAATACAAACGATTTTGAATTTCCAAAAACTACAGTAGCTCGCTTGAGCTTGCCCTTAGCACCACGTGAATGTTCTGTGTTTATGTACAGTGTGTGAGTGAATGCGCGTGATTCACGTGAGCGTGCTTGTTGGGTTCAGTTCGCGGCGGCGCTTTGAGCCGATTTTTAATTGGGATAAAGCGCCTATTTAATGCGCTTATTATTATATGGGTTGTAACGACACATTCAGCACTAAAAATGACCACTGCACTGCAAGCGAACCTAGCTGGGCACATTTCACCATCCATAGTGTGCTATGGGAAGTTGTCTTGTGGTGGCCGGAGCCACAGGCAAAGAGCTACACATTTAAATTTTCCCCCAGTTCATCCCTGGCCTGAATGTAAAGCTGAACGTCTACCTGTTGAATTTGCGGTCACACTTTGTGCAGATGTATGTGCTCCTCTCTGCAATCAGCTGAACATCAATTGGAGGAGCCTTTCTTCTTCGTCCTGAAAAACAACACAGAAGCTCAATGTTCTTGATTATGTACAGGAATATTAAACTGGATTTCCGCACTTCTAGTAGTTGTAGTAAGTTGTACATTGCTTAATGTCCCGACAGCAACAAGGCTTTCTCAGTACGTGCCTGCACTGCTTGTAAAAAAACCCAACTAAACAGAATATTGAATGTGTGTCGCCTGCCGATCTAATACGCTAAATAAACCTAAGACCATTTGCCAACAAACATCCAATATCAAGAGCTACAGACAGTGCAGACAGTAGGGACAGTTTAAAAAAGGAAAATACTGGTGAATGGACCAAACACATGCCCCAGAATAGAAGGGATAACCCAACCTGTGAGACTGACCAGGGTGACCCTGGGAACTAAAAAGTAGTTAACCCCACCCAAGTCCCCCAGGGCAGACCAGGGTGGGGGCCCACACTTCTAACATCATGATGTGCAGAATACTTCACCGGATTTCCACATTTGTAATCTAATCTTCGTAATTTTCAGTGTCAAAATATAATCTAATCTTGGTAATTTTCATGTCAAAAGAAAGGAATCTGTAAGCTGCAATTGCAAAATAGTTTTAAAATGTACAGTATACATCAGACTCATAGTACAACAATTACAACTTGCACAAGCCAGGGAGAAGATCATCAACTCAACAAGGGAAAATAAAGCTTTGTGCTCTAGCATTACTTACTCAAAAAAACTGTGACCAATCCCATTCCCATCTCAGGCAACATGCTGCCAAAGGGCTGAAAATGTTCATGCTTGCAAACAAAGGAGTTGCAGACTCCAGTCTGATGACTTTGCTCAATCTGACCACTGCATACAATTTCAAGAGGCATCCAGACCTCATACTAGCCATGCATCCTGTAGGGGTTCATCAGAATCTAGGCTTCTTGCAGACAGATCAGGCCGACTATGCGACTAAAACTCAATCTCACTCAATCTAACCACTGCATGCAATTTCAAGAGGCATCCAGACCTCATAGCCATGCATACTGTAGGGGTTCATCAGAATCTACGCTTCTTGCAGACAGATCAGGCTGAATATGCAACTAAAACAACAAAAAAAACAAAGACTGGCTTACTCTTGCGTGGTCTGGCCTGTAAAGGAGTATTTTCCTGTCCATCAAGAGTTTCAACCTTGACTGGGAGAGTGGGCATCGGTGGCTCCTTCTTGACCAGAGTGGGCAGCACCATCCGTCGGTCACCTGCAGCACGGTTGTATGCAACCTTGTACTTGTCATGTTTGACCTTGTGCTCCAAGTACGCCTCAATCTTGTTGAACACCTGTTTGCACTTTTTGCAGAAGTGGATGTCATCCTCATCTTCATCGTCAGTTGGAATACCTGTGACATGCACAGGAAACACATTAACCCCCGCCCCTCCCCCCCCTGTATATGCAGCTGTCAGTACTGTAAACAGTATTGGTGGCTACATGCACAAGGCAGATATCAATAATATTTTTTTTTAAAGCGCTGCAGTATATGACTAAACATAAATATGTGTCAAGTAGAGGCAGTGTGTCACAACCTGAAAGTGAGACAAATGGATACAAAAATCAAACAATAAAATTTGTAGTATGTTGTACTGATAGGTACTCTGCAAATATGACTTCATGCAGCAACACAATTAACAAACTGGATTGTGTCTGACATTTATTGACAGCAAGCTTTTCCTAACAAGTTAACACTAACTGCCTTTTATTAAGTCCAAGGCTTAGGTGCAAAGTTCAGCAGACAACATGGCTTAAGTTTGTGTCTGCTTGAAATGCTGAAGTGTCTTTTTTCCCCGACACACAGACTATTATTATACTGTCAGTCTATGTGAAAAAGCACTGGCAAACTCAAAGTAACTACTGACCTTGGACTTGGTAGTATTTCATCAGTAGATAATAAAACAAAAAATACAAGAGTATACAATTCAATTACAATACAATACAATTTTATTGTCTGAGTCAAAGCACGACAGAAATTTGCCTTTTGGCGTGTCATAAAACAACAAAACAAGACACCAATAAACACTAAAAAAACATTCCATTAAAATTATCATTGCAGCAATCTATCACAACCAATCTATCACAAGATGGGAGGTAATGTTAAATAGATCACACTTATACATCAGGTCGTTATAAACAAAAGTTCAAAATCGAGACAGCAGTTGGAATAAAAGACTTTTTAAAAGCATTCTTTTTGGCAAGTGGCATGTTGAAACGTCTGCCTGATGGTAGCATTTGAAACTGACCAAATAGTGGGTGACGAGGATCACTGACAATGCTAGCAGCTTTCCTTCGAACAGCCCTAGGGTACAGATCATCTAATGGGTAGTCTAGGCCAATGATCTTCCCAGCTGTTCTGACAATACGTGACAGTCTGCCCCTGTTTTTCATGCTGAGGTTGCCATACTAAGCAGTGATATTATTAAGTCAGTATGCTTTCAATCAGGCTTCTATTTGTAAATGGATTCTAAAACCTTGGAACTGACATCAAAACTTCTCAGTCTCCTAAGAAGGTACAGACGTTGGTTTCCTTTTTTCATAATCAGATCGGTGTTTCCAGTAAAAGACAGCCTACTATCAACAACTGTGCCAAGGTATTTAAATTCAGTGACCACTTCTACAGGTTGATTATTAATTGAGACAGGTACAAAAATATCATCAACTTTCCTGTCATCAATGACGAGCTCCTTGGTTTTATGTATGTATTCATATCCAGAAAACTGTCTTTGCACCACGACTCTAATACTGCTATCTGTGAAAAGTAATCAGCCAGACGTCTTCTGTTTGGAGTAGGCAAATGAAAGCCATGTCATCTGAGAACTTTAAGAAGCGGCAGTATGACAACGAATGGTCTGTGACACACTCATAATATACATAATCTGAAAAAGCCAGATACGGCTGGTGGAAATGCATATATTATTGAGAACAGTCAAATATTTCATTTATAAATAAAAGGAACTGAATGTGCAAACATGATGTGCAAAATCTAACATCACAATCAATGCATACAATTTTATTATTCATGTTTTCCTAAAGTGTAAAATTGTAGAACATTCTGAATAAATGGATTGTTACAAGGTACTGAAACTCACTATAACAAACTTCATCGGCCACAATCACAAGTATGAAAATCAGACTGTCCTTGTCCAACTCGAACCTGTCTACTCTAATAAGCAGGCAAAACTCCCAGTCCCAACAACGGGATTCACCATCTGGGAGTCCCAGCCGCACCCGACTAGACACGGCAGCAACGCGCGTGGTACGATGCTACTGCTGAGACCGAGAGCTTTGAGTGGCAGTAGTGGCTGTGCGTGTGACCTGCCTGACAAGATGAGGAGAACTGTGTTGCCGAGCGATGACGAGTGCAAGAGCAGCGTGAAAAAGAGAAAGAGAGTGACAGAGAAGGAGGGGGGGGGGGGGGGGGGGGGGGGTTGATGCACGACTGAGAAGAAACAAGAACAGGCCTCCATTACCATCCATGATCATGGCGAATGTGCGTTCTATTCGACCCAAGAACAATAATATGAACTTTGAGGAACTGGTAGCGAATGTGCGTTTGACGAGCGAGTATAAGAATGCGTGTTTGATGTGCTTTTCTGAAACTTGGTGGAGCGATGATGTGAGTGATGATTGTGTTGCGATCGACGGTTTTGGTAAGCCGTTTAGAAGAGATAGAGATTGTAAGATTAGTGGGAAACGGTGGGGTGGCGGAGTAGGCCTGTATATTAATGAACGGTGGTGTAGCAAGTCAAGCGTAATGGTTAGGAAACAGCTTACAACACGTGATGTAGACTTATTGTCAGTGTCACTCAGACCCCGTTATCTCCCTTGTGAGTTTGGTCAGATCTTTGTAACGGTCATCTACACCCCCCCCCCCCCCCCCCCTGACTCCAACCCCTCCCACGCCTCAGCCCAGATAGCAGATGTGATCAGAGAGTTACAGCTTATCTCCCCCGACGCCCCAAACTTTATTGCAGGTGACTTTAACAACTGTGACTTACGCATGAGCTTACCGACTTTTCACCAGTACGTGACTGTCCCCACTCACAAGAACAAGACGTTAGATTTAGTGTTATACATGGAAACGTCCCCAATGCATACGGTGATACCGATCATTTGTCCTCCCTCCCGTAGGTAACTCTGACCACAATACTGTGTTTCTTGTCCCAGCATACAAACCAAAATCCAGACAGAGCCCATAGTGAAGAAGTTAGTTAAGGTGAGGTCTAAGGATAATGTAGAACAGTTGAAGGGGTGTTTTGAGTGTACAGATTGGGATGTGTTTCTTGATTCTAGTGTTAGCTTAGTGTAGACGAAGCTACTGAAGTAACTTCTGACTATGTGAATTTTTGTAAAGATATGATTATTCCATCTAAGACAGTGAAATTGTATCCCAACAACAAACCATGGATTTCAAAGTCTCTCAAAGCCACATTGAATGAGAAAAAAAGTTGCATTTCAGACTGGAGACAGAGTAGAAAGGAAAGCAGTACAGAATAAATTGAGGAAGCAGATTTTAGACGCTAAAAAGAGTAAGAAAAATTATAAAGAAAAAGTAGAGTCACAGTTTGAATCAGGCCGGTAGCTTAGCAGATGCATGGAAACGACTTAAAACTTCATCAGGCAACGTTAAATCAAAATTCAGCAGCAGTAGCATGCCAATGAAAGAACAAACTGAATTTTCTGAAAAACTTAATGAGTTCTATTGTAGATTTGAGAAAGATGATCTGAAGGATGAATTAGATAGCATGATTTCCCAGCTTAAAGTAAATGTGGCAGGCAATGTTGATGAAGACTTTGAGATCCATGGCAAGGCAGTTGAGAATTGATTGATTGTACATTGCTTAACGTCCCGACAGCAACAAGGCTTTCTCAGGACGTGCCTGCACTGCTTGTGAAAAAAAAAAATAAACAGAGCATTGAATGTATGTCGCCAGCCTGTCAAACACATTAAATAAACCTAACACATGGGGCCCAAATAAAGCCAAGACTATTTAGCAACACACATCCAATATCAAGAGCTACAGGCAGTGCAGACAGTAGGGAGAGTTTTAAAAAGGCAAATACAGGTGAATGGACAAAGGGTAGACAGAAACACATGCCCCAGAATAGAGAGAAAAACCCACCCTGTGGGGCTGACCAGGGTGACCCTGGGAACTAAAAAATACCTAACCCCACCCAAGTCCCCCAGGGCAGACCCGGGTGGGGGAAGGCAGTTGAGAAGCTTTTTAGCAAACTGAATGTAAAGAAAGCAGTAGGCCCTGATAATATTTGCAGTGGAGTTTTGAGATTATGTGCCAGTCAGTTGTCTGTTGTTTATAGCCGTTTGTTTAGCTGGTCTCTGAAGGATTGCACTGTACCTAGGCTCTGGAAAACATCTACAGTCTGCCCTGTCCCCAAGAACAACAAGCCCAAGACACTCAATGACTATCGCCCTGTAACTCTCACCTCTATAGTAATGAAGTGCTTTGAGCGTGTTGTTCTTTTTAGACTGCTCGATCAGGTCAAGCCCTATCAAGATCCTTTCCAGTTTGCATACAAGCAAAACAGATGTACAGACAACGCCACACTCACACTCCTGCACCATGCATACACACATTTAGAAAAACCTGGCTCTTTTGTACGCATTCTTTTTATAGACTTTTCTTCAGCCTTCAACACTATACAACCCTATCTCATAGCTCAAAAACCTCTCTGTTACAATGTAACTCCAAGGCTTAAACTATGGATTGTCAACTTCCTTGTAAATAGGACCCAGTCAGTTCGCTTTCAAACAGCTCTCTCTCATCCCTTAGGACCACTTCCATAGGCGCCCCTCAAGGTACAGTTCTCTCCCCTGTGCTGTTCACACTCTACACTAACGATTGTAGTGGCACTGACTCTACCCTTCTTATAAAATACTCGGACGACATTGCCTTAGAAGATCTCTCCAATAATGATGCAACTTACTTTGCAGAAGTAGAACGTTTTAGTGTTTGGTGTTTAAGATAATTTTCTAGACCTAAATGTGAGTAAGACCAAGGAACCACTGATAGACTTTTGAAGAAACCCTGCCTGTCCCTGTTCTGATGACTGATGATGTGTCTGTTGAGCATGTGACGGAGTAAAAGTATCCTGGGACAGTTATAGATAAGTTGTCCTTTAACGCAAACACCACCATCATACACAAGAAATGTCAGTCACGCATCTACTGCCTCCAGAAACTCACGAAGCTGAATGTGAACCCCTCTGTCCTTCAAACTTTCTACTGCTCTTTTATTGAGTCTGTCATCACTTTCGCTTCTGTGTGCTGGTATGGAGGTCTGAGTGTGAAGAACAAGAACACCCTGGCACGAATGGTAAACATCTGCAGCAAAGTGACTGGCAGTAAGCAAACCAGTGTGGAGTCCCTGTATGAACAGCGTGCGGTGAGAAAGGGTAGGCGGATAGCTTCAGACAGATCCCATGTCCTTGCCCACTTCTATGAACTCCTCCCCTCTGGCCGCAGACTCCGCACGCACAAAGCTAGGACACTCAGACTACAGCACAGTTTCATACCCAAATCCATCACTCTAAGCAATCTGTAGGTACATCCACACATACCCAAATCTAACTCCTCCCCCTATCCTCCTTTACCTGTGCAATCAGTAGGAATGGAGCTTGTTGATTTTAAAGAAGTGATTATATTGTGTTTTATTTGGTGGTGAACATGGATATATTGGGATTGTTGTTACTGAATGTTTACCCACTAATTATTTTACTAAGGTAGATTTCAATTACACAGCTTGTGCAATAAAGTGTAATAATGTATTGAGACATTTGTATAATAAGTAGTGAGGGTTAGGATTAGGTTGAAACACGTGTATTATGTATGCATGTGTAGAGGTGGGTGTGAATGTATAAGTGCCGCTCAGTCCAGTCCATAAAAGATGTTTATGTGTGAGATGTGTAAGAATTATGTGTAAAGATTTTGTGGTGTTCACTTATGTCCATTTGGAATTTGTAGCTGTGCAAGTGCAGGGAGAAAATGTTCATAATTTATGTTATGTTTTCATGTCTTGTTTGTACTATTTGTTATAAATGTACCACAACCGAATTTCTCTTTTCGAGATAATCATCATCATCATCAGTCCCTTGCCCGAACTGGGCGTTGGGGGGACTGAAAGGCAGCAGCAACAGACAGTGCTCTCCACTGAGTTCTATTTTGGGTGGTGGCAAGCAAGTCTGGCATCTCGAGTTCGGTCCATTCTTTTATGTTTGTGACCCAACTCTTTCTCTGACGACCTCGCCGACGACTTCCTTCGAGAGTGCCTTGGAGGATAGTCTTGGACAAGGTGTTGTGTCGGGTCACGTGGCCAAACCAAGCAAGCTTGCGCCGTTTCATGGTTGCCAGAAGGGGTTCATGTGGGCCCACCAGGGAAGTGACGATGCTCCGTACATGGTCTTGTGCTCGCGGTACGAGATGCGGAGCAACTTCCTCAGGCACTTGTTCTCAAAGGCCTGGATTTTCTTTTCTGAGTCTGCAAGCAGTGTCCAAGTCTCACAGCCGTAGAGTAGAATAGACACTACGAGGGACTTGTAAAGCCTGTACTTGATGGTGAAGGTGATGGAGTTACTTCGCCATATCCTGTCCAGCCTGGCCATTGCGGATGTTGCTGTACCTATCCTGATACAGGTCTCTGCTATGCAACTACCGTCTTTGGTCAGGGTGGCTCCCAAGTACTTGAAGCTATTGACCTCTTCTAGCTTCTGGCCGTTCATGTGGATGTTGCTGCTGCTGTCGCTTGTGGTGTTGATCATCAATTTGCAGTTTTATCCATACTGATCTCCATGCCATAAGACCCTGCGCTACTTGAAAGTTTGTCTGTCAGGTTTTGTCTGTCAGGTTTCGAGATAATAAAGTACTCTTATTCTTATTCCTCTTACCTAAAATCTTTTATGCCACCAGATAATTTAGTATCTTTGTTAAGTGACAGCAAACGCTGACTGCACAGAAACTGCAAACGTAGACTGCACAGAAATTGTGTGTCAACAACTATTAATTGTATTGCGACTTTCGTGGCTTTATGCTTAGTGGAGTAAATCATGCAGTTGCCATGGTGCGGAAGCCACTTGTTGGTAACATTTCTTTCTTTTTTTCTCTCACTCTTGGCTTGACTTCGCGAATGAAGATTTTATAGGAGTTGCCCACAACGTCTGCAGGCTTGTTCGTGGCTGCGGAGGCCAATCCGAGACAGGCAGGTTCGACCGCAGTGGCTGCAGGGGAAGGTATGGCCAGGGTTCTGAGCTGCGGCATCTCTGTTTTTTCTCCTGAGCCGCTTGTCCTTAAGGCTAGCTCTGTGAGAGTCCTCAAAGGAGACAGCTGCCTTGTAAATGGTGGAGCGCCAGGTGTCACGGTCCGCAGCAAGCGAAGACCACTGGTGGTGGTCGATTTGGCAGGCACTAAGTGACTTCTTGAGACAGTCTTTGTATCTCTTCTTTGGTGCCCCTCTGTCACGGTGTCCAGTAGCAAGCTCGCCGAACAGGGTGATCTTTGGTAGGCGATGATCCTCCATCCTGGAGACATGCCCCGCCCAGCGGAGCTGTGTCCGCAGCAGCAAAGCCTCGATGCTCACAGTTTCAGCCTGTTCAAGGACCTCGACGTTGGTGACATAGTCACTCCAGTGAATGCCCAGGATGGTACGCAGGCAGCGCTGGTGGAAGCGTTCGAGGAGTCGTAGTTGGCTGCGGTAGAGGGCCCAGGACTCGGAACCATACAGCAGGGTGGTGAGGACCACAGCTCTGTACACGCTGATCTTGGTGCCTGTTTTCAGCTGTTGATTGTGCCACACCCGCTTGAAAAGTCGCCCGAAAGCGCTGTTCGCTTTTGCAAGCCTGCTGTCAAGCTCCTTGTCCAGCTTGGCGTCCGACGTGATAATGCAGCCAAGGTAAGTAAACTGGTGCACTGACTTTTTTTCTCTCACACACATCACAAATTGTATAAACCGAAGAAAGTATGTAATGAAAACTGAAAAAAGTAAATGTTCTAGAGAAATCAGTTTTCAGGAGAAACTAATATTGCAGTAATGTGCGCAAAGACCACGCACATTAAACGCTTCCTGTCCTACTGCTGGCTAGCGTAGCCCCGTCACGGCTCCCTTTTCGACCCAGTTCTTCAAGCCCTAACGCTGGTGCGGGCAGCCATCTTGACGGCTCACAGGAATACCCATTCTACCATCGCAAAAAAATCCTCACGCCCAACATCATGCAAACATTTTTAAATATATAAAAGCAATTCCCAAACAGCAGGTATGTTACGTTTACCTTCCGCCTCCAGGAAAGCGATACCGTCGACAGTGCGACTGTCGTTCTGCAAATTTTCCATCGTAAAGCTTTTGCGACAACCCGCAAGCAAGAAATAAACACCTTCGGCAACGTCCGTCGTGGCGGAGTTTGCCGAATTTAACAAGGGGCCGTATAGATGGTTGCACAAAGTTCTGCTGATAACGAAAGTACAAGAGCTTTACGACCTATGCCCACCTTCTTATGTGTACTGACGACAACTACCCACCCCCACCCTTAAAAAAAAAGACCATTACTGATGAACATGTAAGGATAACCAATTTAACTCAGTAAAAGAAAATCCCACTTGTAAGTTTATTTTACAGTTTGGGTCAAGTTATTCACCATATCATCCTGTATGGGCTCAGTTAGTTATGCGGTAATGTGTTTGCTTCTGCTTGCACAGCATTGCATAATTGAATGCCGATGACACCCAGCTCCACAAAGGTGCTTCTCCATCTAATTTTCCTGCTCTTGTAAAAGAGATTGAACTTTGTATTTCCTCTGTCAATAAATGGATGCTGTGCAACACTAAACTGAAGTTGAACGACGGCAAGACTGAATCACTGACTTTGCGCTGGTTCCGACCACTCCCTTAGTCAGGTCCCACCAGGGCCTCCCTCGTGGTTGGCGACAGTGAAATAACTTTTAGCCAGTCTGTGCGTAATCCGTGGGAGTTCAGTTCGACTGCAGTATGTCCATGAACCATCATATAATGTGTGCAGGGCGGCGAACTTCCAGTTGCAAAGAACCAGCTTTATTAGGCCATTCATCACCCGGTCCGGTACAGTTCAACTTATTTGCTCCCTTGTCCTTAGCCCCTTAAACTATTGTAACTCCCTTCATGGCAGGTGTCCCCCAGAAAGAACTCTCCCGTCTGCAGACCGAGTCCTCAACAATGCGGCTACCAGACTTGCTCCTACTTCAGGACTGAATTCCCCTGGCTACCCATTAAATTGTAGAGTTGAGTACATGATTGCTATCCTGGCATTCGCTGCTTTGATAGCTTAGCATGGGATCCCTACCGCCACACCTTTCATCCCGGCCTCAACAAGTCTATCAGCCTCCCGGCGCTCCCTTCGTGCCTGCTCTGAGAAGCGTCTCCGTGTCTCCAGCTTCAAGCTTTTGGCTGCCGGACATTCAGTTCAGTATTAAGCCCCTGTTGTCTGGAACTCCCTTCCCCAACACCTACAATGCTGAAAACATTCAGACGTCTTTACTAAGACCCAACTTCTAACCTACTTCTTTCAGCTTGCATACCATTAATCCACACGGATTGTGTGTGTGTGAGTGTGAGTGTGAGTGCGTGATAATGGTCTGGTCTGCATCTGCATACATATCTCTGTGGCTTATGATGCCTCACTTAGCACCATCATGGGCGGTGGCATTGCCGATTACCTCGCCGTCTCATCGGGCTTTTGTTCACGACCGCCGCCGCGTAGAACCATCTTCAGTCGGGTGGCTTTGACTGAATTTAGATCCTTAGATTATTGACCATTTAGCACCATCATGGCGACTTGGACGATCACAGGTCTTCCGGCCATTTCTTGACCGTGTAGCGCCATCGCGGTGGTGTTGGGTCCGGCATAGGCCGTCTTCCTTTTGTTGATCATGTAGCACCATCATGGTGGCTTTGATCTTAGGTCCTCATTTTGCCGCAGTGACCGCTTAGCACCAACAAAGTGCTGTTTAAAGGGGCACGCCCCGCGGACCTTACTTAAGGCTTCAGTTCCGGCAAGAAAAAAGCTTTTCAACTTACTGGGCTTCAGTATATATACCCACTTAGACATTGACCACCCTACTGATTGTCCCTCCAAATGCTTTCTCAGCGGGCTTTCGTCTGTAAAAGCGAAAGAGGTCCACCCGGGAGTTCCGCGACGACTGGAGACACGTAACAAAATTGCGTCTGATAGGCGATGGTAGCTCAGTGACGTCATAACTATTCTATACGACCTTAGGTCATCTGCATAATTATAACCAATCAGCCCAGGCTGAGGTGGCGCCGGATGAACCAGAAGAATCATCGACTCGCGCCGACACTGAACTTGATGACAGACTCGGAATTGAAGACCTGACTAGAAAGAGGAAGAGAGACAAGTTACCTATAAGTAGAATTGAGTCGGACATGGGAATATAGACATGTGGGCGTAAAGCAAGAGCTTGGCTTGACCGCCCACCCGAAATTTGTACGGCTTTCCTGCTGAATCAGTAAGTAATAATAATAATAATAATAAGCGCATTAAATAGGCGCTTTATCCCAATTAAAAATCGGCTCAAAGCGCCGCCGCGAAGGCTGAACCCAACAAGCACGCTCACGTGAATCACGCGCATTTACTCACACACTGTACTAAACACAGAACATAAGTTCACGTGGTGCTAAGGGCAAGTTCAAGCGAGCTACTGTAGTTTTTGGAAATTCAAAATCGTTTGTATTTGAAATTAAGTGGGCTGAAATTGATACCAAAGTCGTGGGGGAGGAAGAGCCGGAGTACCCGGAGAAAGAACCCCCGACGGTCCGCCCGAATTAACGGTGACACTTACTAGAGGAGAAAAATCCGACGCCGGAACCCGTAATCGCACCTTTAGCATTGCCGGGTGGCAGGCGCCTTAACCACTGCGCCACGCCGGGACCGCCCCAAGTAGGCGGGTCTCATGTGTCGAGTCAGTGAGTTCCGCGAGCGCTAGTGATTTTCAGAATTCGTGATCTTCTGTACAATTTATCCGTGACTCAGTGATTTCGCAAGATTTTAAACCACCTCAGTTTTATCATATAGTGAGCTAGTTATCACATCATGTGATGCCGGCTGCAAAGATCCGTGAAAAACGTGTCAGTGTCAAAGTTGCACATCGGCGCTGGCCGTAACATGTTTTTGTCTGTGCGGGCTCTCATTCACTGCGCGCTTAGAGCCCTCTGCTCCTATTTAGCGCGCTATAATTGCTCTTATTAAGTAGCATGCAGACTAATTACATACTTACATAATAATAAATTTACAGACTTCGTCACTCGGCAACAGTAATGTCCCCTTAGCACACTCACACTGGGTGATACTTGAAACGGCCCCTTAGCTTTAACCGCCATGGCGCATGCGCACAAATCGACCATAACCAGCAAAGGCAAATGGCGAACGAAGTGGCTCACGCACCGAACAAAACATGGGAATTGAGTCTTTACGAGTTACACAGAACGCCACAGGAGGCAATTACCGACAACACAGAGATCGCCGTTTCACCCCGAAGTCTGCACAGCGAACTAATGTGTCCAATATGTCTGGATATGTTGAAAAGTACCATGACCACAAAAGAGTGTTTGCATCGTTTTTGCCAGGACTGCATCATTACTGCTCTGAGAAGCGGCAACAAGGAATGTCCTACATGTCGCAAGAAACTCGTGTCCAAACGATCGCTGCGACCGGACCCGAACTTCGACGCGCTGATCTCTAAAATCTACCCAAGCCGGGAGGAATATGAGGAACACCAGGAAAGAGTTTTAGCCAAACTAAGCCAACATCACAACACTGCAGCACTCCGGCAGAGCATCGAAGAGGGGTTGCGACTCCAGTCCCTAAACAGAGCTCAGAGAGTACGCAAACACGCATCAGAAATGGATGGTACCCAGACACCTGTGGACGGCGAAGCTGATGGCGAGGTGGATGGTGAAGGTGAGGCGGACGGGGAAGTGGAAAACCACAATGATGATCTGCATGATGAGTCTGCCTCAAATGACACTCTGCCCAGGAAGAGATTCAGGCCTTACTCAGATGATTCTAGCACGGAGAACTCTATGGGTGAATCCAGCATGCCCGAGAACATTCCAGAAGCAGCACCAAGAGTTAGTGAAATTGAGCTCGTGTTTCGTTCACATCCACAAGAAGCTGATGGGGATCCTTTGGGTCAGACACGCTACATCAAAACCACGGCCAATGCCACAGGTAGCATTTGGATGTGTGTGTTTATGTAAATAAAGCTCTAAGATTAAGAATGTGTAATTGCAACATCTGGCACTACCTTTGATCTGCCGTAGTTGGCCCATCTCTGTCGGTGCATGGTATTGTCTTGTGCTTGGTCCAGTGCTTAACCCTTATCATTCGGAATACACCAGTGTGTGAAATAAGTTTGGCTAAAATAGTTCAAGGGTAGTGCCACAATAGCTTGGCGCCTCTAGGCTCCATGCTATTCTGGCACCACCTTTGAACTAAAGCCATTGGTCTATTCCTTATCTGTAAGTACTATAATGTAGCTTGCATATGGCAGTACACAAATTTGAAGCTTTTAGCCTCAGTATGATATGGGTTAATACTTTAATAGGGCTACGGGAAGTTCCCCACATTGCCTAGGAACGTCTGCGCATCAGCCGCCATCATAAGAGGATACCATAGTCTTAAGATAGTATGGTAGCGAAGTAGTGTTTCAACACGTTTTTTCTTCATGTTTCTTCCTCTTTGGAAACAAACAAAAACAGATTCTGGTTAACAACAGTTTCCTAAGGTGACTTGTTAATGCCTGTAGCACGTCTGGACTTTCCTGACATTGTCCAGATAATACAGCGATTTCCCTATGAGCGTCTTTAAGTCGCTGTCCTCACAAGATGGCCGCCACAACTAGCGTGATGACGTCAGCTTCCTGAGCCCTATTGAATGCAGCCACTGAAACTGTATACAGTTCTAGTGGCTGCTTGCACAATAGGGTTAATGCTACAATGCTATATTTCACATGAGTCAATTTTTTTCTCTTACAGATCACTTTATCAGTTGGCCCTCCTTTGCGTTAGCTGTGGTTGCATGCACAGGAGGTGGATCTTTTGCAGGGTTATTTTAACTTGTTGATGCCATTGTTATTCATTTTAATTGTTAATGTTATTGCGAGTCACAGTCATAGGTTTGTTTGCTCGTAGACACTATAAAAATGTTTTTTTTGACTTGCACTGTTCCACACTTTTTTGTGAGACAGGCTTAATTTAGAATCTCATTGTTCACACTACTTCACAGCTGTGATAATTAATGTTTAGAATGGGAAAGTGTTATAGAATCATGTGTTTAGTTTGATATTTTTCCTGTTCTTTTCTCCTTATCCTCACCAAACTTGCTGTCTCTCTCATCCTATCCCGCATCGACTACTGCAGCTCTCTCCTTTCCGGCCTCCCTCATTCCACCACTTTCACTCTCCAGCGCGTCCAGAACAATGCTGCCCGCCTCATCCTCAGAAAGAAAAAATCCGACCACATCACTCCCCTGCTCAAACTCCTTCACTGGCATCCCATCCCCCAACACATCCAATACAAGATTCTGTCTCTCTGCTACAAATCCCTGAACAACTGCGCTCCCGCCTATCTCTCAAACTTACTTCACCTCTACACTCCTCCCCGCTCCCCCCGCGACCCTCTCCGCCTCCACATCCCCCGCACCAAACTCAGCACTTTCGGCCCCCGCTCCTTCTCAGTATATGGTCCAGCCACCTGGAACACTCTCCCACTCTCTCTCCGTCAGAAACACTCTCTCTCCTCCTTTCAGTCCGCCCTCAAAACTCACCTCTTTCAACAGTTCTAGCACTATCCCACCACACTCCCCACCCTAAGCTGACTGTTGTAATGTATATATTTCACTATTTGTGGTACGTGAGTCGTCTAAAGCGTACGCGAGTTGTGAGTGCGCGCTTAGAGTTAGAGTTATAATTATTATAAGATAAGCGCATTAAAAATACCGTAATTATTATTTAATGAAGACAATAAAGGGATTTAATTAGATTTAACTTGGCTATGTGCAACATGCATTATACTAAGTAACAGTGATGTGTCAAGTAAAATTGCTGCTTGGGACTGGGAGACTAACCCCTTGCAGTATTGCAATAAACAAGGGGGTTAATCATTTAATGAAATGAAACCACTTTTAACAATTGTAGTTTGTATTGCTATTATTATATTCCAGTTGACCACTTGTCCAAGTACCTGGCCATCCGTCTGTCCCTGGATGCACAAAATGTGGAAAATGGCTCTCGATGTAAGTGGATCTTGATAACCAGCGTTTCTTGATAACACACAGCTTTGCTTGTGAGACACACAAACTTTGCAATCTGATGCAGAGAAATTTTTGTAGAGTGTTTTTTTAAAAAAAAACTGATGCACAAGTTTTAGAATCTTTGCGTGACAATGCATCATCAGCATGTGCCATTGGCATGCTGTTGAGAAGTGAAAATACAATGCATGTACATAAGCCTGTGACAAAAGGTCATTTGTAACAAAAGTAACAACCAACAAAAATGTCCAATGTAACAACCAACAGAGATGTCTTTAAAATAGGCCTATTTTAGGCACTGGTTAGTTTGATGTATCTGGCATGTGGACATAATGCAGAAACAGATGATTTCCATCAACGAATAATTAAATCTGCCCCTTTCTGAAAATGTTGGTGGTTAAGGTGGACATACGGTGATAAATATGATCACTTTAAGTGATTAAGTCAGTTTATCTTTTTTGATTTATTTTCTTTCAAAAGAAATTTGTAACCTGTTCTCACAAGTTGAAGTATGAATACTATTTGATTTCTTTTGAAATTAAGTTTTCTGTAAGTGTAACAATCAGTGTTGGTTGTTACGGTGGACATACTCAGTCTTGACAATTTAAATCACAAAAACACAGTTCTGTGTGTGATTACCACATTTTACCAAAAAAAAAGTTCTTCGGTCATTATCCTTAGATGAGATAACAGAAATACAAATATGTTCCGGTCACTTAGCAGAGAAAAATGTTTGTTGACTTTTCACACTCATGTGTGACACATGACATACTATAGGACAATACACATAAAAATCCTCTATTTATAGATTAGCCATTCTGGTGAAAAGGAAACTTTGTGATAAATGCCAATGTTCCAAGAACAATGTCTTCATAGCGTATTCACAAAAAGAACTAATTTTCTGTTGTGGTTTTCTTCACTGAAAATATGTTGTTTGTTACGTGCACAACATTTTGTCATAGGCTTACAATACTTACATATTAATGTGTTCTGCCATGCAATGTTGTGAGTTCAGTCTTCACTCTTTCAGATGAGGGCATAGCTTATCTTTTGCTTTGAATAAATCAAAAGAAGCTGATTTGATTTCTTTCTTGGATACCTGTACTTTGTGATCCTCTAGAGAATCAGCTGCCTCTCACTCTCAGAGAAAAAAAATGTACTTGGGTACACTGGTAACTAGTAGGAAAAACTTACATTAGAACAGATGGTTCTTGGTCTATTTGTTTTAAAAAAAGAAAAGAATGGCAAGTCTTTAAGGCTTATATGTTTCAGCAATGCACATTAACTCTTTCATTGCTAAATTTATATGGTCAAGAGTACGACTGGGTGTCCAAAGAGTGTGACATGGGTAGTAACATGCCCCCCAAAAAGAATTTCCCCATGAGCAGTCGTTGGGTGTAATTGGCGAAAAACCGTTATGGTTTGTACATAACATTTACACCGTCACACATTTATAAAACGCATTTTCTAGCTTTCACTGAAACTTAATTTCACAAAGTAGATTCATGCTGTATAAAATTATGTTGTTCTTTCCTTACTAGGCTATGCTTAAACTTCAAAGAAACTTTGATGGGGTGAATAGATACACAATGGCGCAACACTGAAATTGTTTGAACATAACTTTACACCCAGCTATACATTTATGCAAAAAAATGCATAAATTATATTGAAAAAATTGTGTGTGGTATTAACACACAATTTCAATTGCACATTAATAGATTCTAAACTATCCTAATTGAGATAAGTGTGAACATAGTAGCTATAAACTTAAAAAAATATTGGACAACTTGCTTATGAACAAAAATTTTGAAATCCTTGACAACACGGCAAAGAAAGTCAATTAAGATGGTGTGTTTTCCCTTTATTGTGTACTAAACTCTTGTAGATTACAGAATAATTTAGGAAAAATATGCCATTCACAACATAGAATGAATTGAAGGCTAAAAACAAGAAACACACAATGCTTAAACATAACTTTACACCGTGACGAACAAACTTGAGGCTCTTTAACTAACATGCATAAATCCAAAAATAACAAAACACTAATCAAGTGATGTGTTTTTAACAAATACACTTTTATTTATCCCAAAATTGTGTCTAAACGAGTAATACGATACAATACAACTTTATTGTCTGTTCGAGTCCAGGCACGACAGAAATTTGCCTTTCGGCTCGTCATGAAACAACAATATAAGACATTAACAAACGCTGCAAAAGCATATCATGAAAAATTATCTCTGCAGCAATCTATCACAAGCAATCTGTCACAAGATGGGAGGTAATGTTAAGTAGATCATACTTATCGCGGCGTTATAAACGAGAGTTCAAAATCGAGACAGCAGTTGGAATAAAAGACTTCTTAAAAACATTCCTTTTGGCAAGTGGCATGTTGAAACGTCTGCCTGATGGTAGCATTTGAAACTGATCAGAGAGTGGGTGACTAGGATCATTGACAATGCTAGCAGCTATCCTTCGGACAGCACTATGGTACAGATCATCTACTGGGTACTGTCCTAGGCCAATGATCTTCTCAGCTGTTCTGACGATACGTGACAGTCTGTCCCTGTTTTTCATACTGAGATTGCCATACCAAGCAGTGATGTTAAACGTCAGTATGCTTTCGATCAGGCTTCTATAAACGGATTCTAAAACCCTGGAACTGACATCGTGTATTTGCCTTTTTAAAACTCTCCCTACTGTCTGCACTGCCTGTAGCTCTTGATATTGGATGTGTGTTGCTAAATGGTCTTAGCCTTATTTAGGCCCCATGTTGTAGGTTTATTTAACGTATTTGACCGGCTGGCGACATACATTCAATTTTCTGTTTAGCTTTTTTTTTTTCACAAGCAGTGCAGGCACGTCCTGAGAAAGCCTTGTTGCTGTCGGGACGTTAAGCAATGTACAATCAATCAATCAATCAAAACTTCTCAGTTTCCTAAGAAGGTACAGACGCTGGTTTGCTTTTTTCACAATCAGATCAGTGTTTCCAGTGAAGGACAGCCCACTATCCATGACTGTGCCAAGGTACTTAAATTCAGTGACCACCTCTACAGGTTGATTATTAATTGAGACAGGTACAAAAATATCATCAACTTTCCTGTCATCAATGACGAGTTCCTTGGTTTTCTGTACATTCATTTCCAGAAAACTATCTTTGCACCATGACTCTGATACTGCTATCTGTGCAAAGTACTCGGCCAGACTGTCTTCTTTTTGGAGTAGGCGTACAAGGGCCATGTCGTCTGAGAACTTTAAGAGACGAGAAGTGGCAGTGTGACAACGCATATGGTCTGTGTAGAAAACAATGTCGGAGAGAGGACACATCCTTGAGGGTAGCCTGAATTTAGCACCACTTGGTCAGACAGACTGCCGTGTACATTTACACGTTGTGGCCTGTCCTTCAAAAAGTCTTGCACCCACAGAATAATGTTTGTGTTCACATTAAAGTCCATCATACGCTGCAAAAGCATCAGTGGTTCAACAGTATTAAAAGCATTAGAAAAGTCAATAAAAAGAATTCTCACATGTGCTTTTGATTTCTCAAGATGTTGAAATACAAGATTGTACAGAGTAAGGCATGCATCCTCCACACCCCTATGGTTTTTGTAAGCAAATTGGAATGGATCCAGTAGTTCGGCAACATCATTTAACAGATGCCTCCTCACCACTTTTTCCATACATTTTGACAGAATAGAAGTCAATGCAACTGGACGGAAATCGTTGAATTCATGAGCGTTGGTTTTTTTTAGGAATCGGGACAATGATTGATGATTTCCAAGCCATAGGGACAGTATGATGATCAAGCAGGAACTGAGTGAAAGATAGTAGTGAAGATCTTCCCCAATTGACCTGCACAGGTTTTCAATACTCTTCCACCTAACCCATCTGGTCCAGGTGCTTTGTGTGCATTCAGCTTAGAAAAGATGTTTACTACCTCCTCTTCAGTAATTGACAAAGGTTCCGGCACAATGGACTGGCACAATTCATCACAATGAAAGCAGCAAATACATATTGTAATTGTTTGTACATAACTTTACACCACGAGCTTCAAATTTCAGCAAAAAGGTACCTCCACAAATGGACAAGAACCAGAAAATAAAAATCACAAGCACCTGTAGCTTTCTACTACACTACAGAACAGCAGTGATGTAATTATCAGGTTTGAAATTGATAATACATACAAGGAAATAATGTGTGAAAATGGCAAGTTTGAACATAACTTTACAACCGAACATGTTGGTATTATCAACACTGAAGTCAAAATAAACGATAAAAATGGAAAATTACATCAAATTATGTGGTCAGTAAACCCCAGCATTTACCAGTTTTAATAATTGTGTCTACAATGTTTAACGCAAGTAGCAAAACAAATCTGTACATGTTTGTACATAACTTTACAACATGGGGTTTAAATCTCTGCACAATGTAGTTCCACAATGTGAGAAAGCACCAAGTGTAAAAAGTTTAAACTTTCAAAACATTTTAGAACACCAACAATACATTTAACACTCTTGAAAACTGACGTTAGTTAGCCATTGCTCATGCTTGCTATGGGCTGTGTGACATCGGAGCCTACCTTTTGCCCAAATACCTCCGCAAAGAAACGCTTTTCTGTACCACTTTCCAACAAATATAATCTAGCACATATTGACCTAAGTTTACCACGACCGATGGTTTTCAGCAGACCACTGGCACAGAAAGTACTCACTTTAGTTAGCTTCATACTTGAGCTAAACATGGCAGAAACAAATTAAAATTGATCAAACCCAACCACTCTCCACTCGCGTGCACTGTTGGAGAGTGGCAGGAAATCTACAGCCGACGCTACAATCATCCCCTACTTCTTGGATGTCATCTATTTCAGGGTAAACAAATAGTCCTTGTTTTGTCTGGTGAGGCTTGAGGAATTTGACCCTCAGAGGATCTACTCCGACAATCACTCCTGAAACAGAAAAAAGAGACTGCTTTATTTATGTTGCATAATGATCACAGCGCTTTCTTGAAGCAACCCATAATTAACAAGCTTCCTGCTGAACTCCTTTTCTTTATTGGCCAGTGACAACCAGTCCCACTTATTTCGGCCGTACCTTTCAACCTTTTATAATTTTTCAATGTCTCCATCTCAAACATAAATGGAGCTAAAACATGTTCAAATCCACATTTTTCTGGTTTCAAATACTTTAAAAGATTCCTGGCTGCTATCATTCGTAAGTACAAGTATGCTGACATAACCTTGCTCACCAGGGTACAACCTGTCAGGGTACTGCAATACGACACGTGTTTAGCATACGTTTTCTGGGTGCTTTCACGGCTGGGAAAGACCATTCAGCTTCGGAAACTTTCAATTCAGGAACAAATCCCGAAGAACTGAAACAGAGAGGGTCAAATAATTTTAATTTGTGTCCATGTTTGCGACTTGTTTTTAGCTAGCATCAACCTAACATGTCTGGTTATTTTTCAACAGCTTTGTACTAAAATGGCTGGTTGTTATTAAATTATGATATATCATGGCAGCTATCAACCTTGGCCAGCACAACAAATGGTAAAACTAAAAGGCATGATCAGACTGTAACTTGGAAGACAATGTGTGAACCAAACACAACTGTGGTTGAACATAACTTGACAACACATGATGTTGTCATGTTATGTACAAACTATTTAAAACAGAAAAATGTATATTCTGGGTTTAACAATTAATATTTTAGTACCCAAGCTGTATTTTGATGAATAACAACTAGCAAAGTGGGCATCCAAAAGACAGTATACTAGGAATTGTGCTACAGTAATGAACATAACTTTACACTTTACATGTCAGTCTAGTTTGTCAAGTTATGTTCACAGTCATCTAGCTAGAATAATAGTTTGTATATTAGTTATAATAGACAACATAATCAAACCAGTCTTCCACTTTAAAAGAGACTGTTACTATGAAGGAAAATGTTAGCTGAGCACTGTTTTAACTGTACATAACTTGACAACATAATTGTTGTCAAGTTATGTTCAAGACATATTTCTTAAAAATTGTCATTTCTTGGGTGCAGAAAAGTTTTTTAAAAATGCACAGACTATCTGTACTTATCATAGAACACTAAACCATACAAAAATAGCGTGAAGCACAGTGTAACAGAACTTTACAACCCAAACACCATAAGTGTTACGTCATGTTATGTTCAGTCCAAAACTGCCAGAACAGGGTTATTCTTACTTAATCTTATTTTACATAATGAAGAAACAATAATATAAAGTACATAAAGACAATGGGAACATTATCACAGCTCAAAATAAGAAAAACGACCATGTTTTGATTGAAGGTGCTATGTCTGTTCCCTTTTGCACTGCGTCATGTTATGTACAAACGCTATAATTCAGCAACTCATAATCTATGACCCGAAAGTATAAATCAAATTAGCACAAAATCCCTTCCTACCAACAAAAATTGGTACAAAAAAGGTATGACTTGTCCTTCCCCCAAAATGCAAAACTCATGGTTGGAACATAACTTTACATAAAGATTTACCTGGCCAAACTGTGTAAAGTTATGAACAATCAAACAGCAGGAGCAAAAGACATTTACTCTATTTTTTATATCAGGAACGTTAAAGACAACAATACTGAATCGACGAAAATGTGTGATATGTAGTGTTCTTTTTAATCTTTGAAAATAAAGCTGTAATTGCCTGAACATAACGCTGACAACCTTCAACGTGTGTAAAGTTATGTACAAGCCGACACAATGGCAAAATATAATTATTGTTTCAAAGTGTTGCTGCGCTACAAAACTAATCCAAACATACATTACTTGTTCTGTTTTATCCTTTGAAATATTGAATATGGCATTCAGAAACTTGAACATAACTGTTACAACCAAAACTAAACCGTCATCGTCGGATGGAGGCAAATTCCATCAACTAATGTTTTCTTCCTTTGTTCAAAATACGTGGTCATTGAGCCGATTGATTTTACATTTGTTTGCGTCAACATTCATTTGAAGTAATTAGAAAAGCAGTACACTTACATTGCTTTTTTAAACATTTATGGTGCTCAGTCATCAATTTTGCATGAACATAACCATTTACAACCAAAACTTACCTTCAACTTTGTCGCTTTCCTGCTCCATCGATGTCACCTGTACATATCAGGTACGTAGGACTGACCGAATGCAAATCTCAAAATGGCCGTCGATTCCAGAAAATCACGCGCGTTGATGATTGCGAGATTTTTTCCCGAGTTTGAATGTAACACAAAATTTACAACTTTTGGTTTGAAGAAGTTTAAAACGCAGCCTTCTTTCAATTCTCAAAAGGATTTCGAATTTGTTTACGGTAATCAGAATGAAGAGTAATGTTGTCTAGGATATGTTAATTAGGTGCCTCACGGTACGTTTTTTGTGTTCCGGTGCACAGCGCAATTCGGACGTGTGTAATTGACAACGCAGGTTATGTTCATTCTAGCCTTTACTTGCCCTCAAACTACTTTAAACTTAGACACACGTAAAATTCGACGATATGGTAACAAAATAGTAGCTTGCATTGGCTCTCTCTAGGCCTAAACTTCGTTTCGAAATTCTATTTCATTCCCCGGAATTTTTTATCTGAAAGCGAACACACGTGTGTGATGTCACGTTTCGAAATTTTGGCTTCCGCCGCTCGATCGCACAAAACGAATAACTCTTTTATCCCATCGGATGTATGCAAAAATGACACAGGATTAGAAGGTATGTTCAATTTCTAACCAGTTGAGATATGTTTGTGTGAGATGCATGCCTGATTTTGAGTTTGAAGGCTTTGTTTTGTCAGTCCGGTAGCGAAACCGGCACTCGACGCCTAGTCGTACTCTTGACCATATAGAAACTGCACTTGCCAGTGCCAAATTTGTTTTCAGCTGTGAGAACGGCTGGACAGTGGGTCTCTTTGATTAATGTTTGTAAATTGTTGTATCTCAGAAACTATTCCAGATATTTACTTCAAACTTTGTGTGTATTGGGGGTAGATGTAAATTTTATGGCAAAGTGCATGATTTTTGGGCTCACGTGCGAAGCAAAAGTGAGTATGTTCTGGGCCAGTGTTCGTCCGTCCGCCGTCGTTCGTGGTAAACTTTAAAGTTGGCATTTTCTCGGAGACTGTTCAAGCTACAGTCTTCAAACTTGGCCCAAGGATACTTTGTGGCAAGACCTTTCTAAGCATATGAATTTCAGTGACCTCTCACAAAGGTCAAGGTTACAGGGGATCAGGAAATATATATATTTTTATTATCAAAATAGCTATTTTTGGACATCATTTATTTTTTTCTCAAATACTATTCACAACTTCAAACCCAAACTTGGTACAAAGATACCTGATGGTAAGACCTTTATACCCACACTAATTTTGGTTGATCCCTCGGAAAGGTCAAGGGTCACAAGAGCTTAGGAAATAGGTCAAAAATAGCCATATTTTGACAAAAGAATTTTTTTTTCAAATACTATTCACATCTTCAAACCTAAACTTGGTACAAAGATACTTGATGGTAAGACCTTTCTATGCATACTAATTTGGTTGATCACTCGGAAAGGTCAAGGGTCACAAGAGCTCCAGAAATAGGTCCCAAATTGCCATATTTTGATAAAATGTTTTTTTTTCGAATACTATTCACAACTCCAAACCCAGTTCTTGCTATAGAGATACCTGATGGTAAGACCTATTTATGCATGTAAGAGCTCAGGAAATAAGTAAAAAATTAGCCATATTTTGATAAGAAATTTTTTTTTTTCAATTACTATTCACAACTCAAACCCAAACTTGCTACAGAGATACCTGATGGTAAGACCTATCTATACATACTAATTTGGATTGACCCTCGGAAAAGGTCAAGGGTCAACAAATGTGTATAAAATGCCAATAATTGTAGCTATTGTCAACATTTTTGCAAACTTTACAATCAAATTTGGCACAAAGGTAGCTGATGATGATAAGACCTTCCTATGTATCTTAATTTAGTCGACTCATCACAAAGGTCATGGATCACAGGGGTTTCGCAGATGTGTGAAAAGCAAAACTGATTTAAATAAAATTTTGAGAAAACATGGATTTTTTTAATTGCAGAAGCCATCTCTTTACTTATTGTCAGACATACATGTGTAGATCGGGCATACACGTGAGCCATAAAGGCTTTGCCTTTCTTGTAACTTTGATTGATTACATGGACAACCTGTACAACCAATACACATGGAGCACACATTACATGAACATGGTCAGTGAAAACATAAAACACACTTTACTGAATCTGTCCAAGGACTCTTGTAATTTCCTGGTTCTTGTGTCCATTCTTCATCAGTAGAATCATCAAGGTCTTTATCAGATTCATTTTCAGGTCCAACACTTTTTTCATCATCGAAAATAATGCCACGAACCTCTTGCGGGGTGAAAGCACAATTTAAAAAAAACAAACTTGTAGCTATTTTTGTACTCTCAGCTTGAGATAGGTCACTGAAATTGGAATGTGTAAAAAGGTTTTGCCGCGAAGTTCACTTGGGTCAAGTTTGTAGACTGTGGCTTAAACAGTCTCCGATAAAATGCCTACGTTTAAGTTTACAATAGACAACAATGTAAGAACACTTTTACTATCGCACATGAGCCAAAAATTACGACTTGTTCCAGCATGAAGTGCTGTAATGTCAACAACTTGCACTTGATGGCCATAGCCTCACAGAATGGTTGAACAACTTTTCTTTTTATAGATCTATGATTCTTCTCAGTGCATTTCTGCTCAGGCATGAATCCACTCAAACTAAAAATTAATTTGAACTGCCGCCATTCCGCCTGGCCGGATTTTTCAGTTTCTTGGATTCATCTTCAAGCCTGTGTAGAGTCACTCTGGGTGGATTTACTTTGTCTGAGAAAATTAATTTAATCTGCGGGTGGAATTGCATTAGCACAAGTTTGCCCAAGGTAGATCTTTTCTGGTTTTGTATTTTGATGATGTACTGTCTTAGAATTTTCCTGTGAAATTGTTATTTTCTCTTGCAAGCATGCTCAGAGCAAGCAGATGCTGTCTTTGAATTTATCTGTAAGACTATAATTTATAATTTTCCTGTTCCAGTGAGCTCTGAGGACAAGTATGTCATCTACATTGCGAGCCAGCCCGGTGTTTTCACTGCCCTCTCGGGTGCAATGACCTTGAACCAGGTGAACGAAAAATATTGGAAGGTCAACAAGCCGCTTGAGATGTTCTACTTGCTGCAGTCCAAGGCTGGAGAATCCTCACAGAAGAAAGAGCCTGGAAAATGAGTTAGAAGAAGAAAATGAGACATTGGAGAAGAAGCCTTTGCAAAAATAGTCTTTACACTTACAGTAATGACAACCTGCAAAGCTAGTCCTTGAAAAGAAGCCTGCAAAGTGAATACTTGCAAAGATGCTATAAAAAAAAAGAGCGCTTACAGAAAAAGAAGTCTGGAAAATGAGGCCTTGCTCAAGTGACGGACTGCTAAATGATTTCTTTATATAAAACTCAGCCTGAAGGTAGAAATTCCAAATTTAAGAGCAAGACCCTTGTTACCAGTTTGACCATGATCAATCTGATTGTTCTGCCGCCTATAGGAGTCAAACTATTCTGGCGCCACCCTTGACCTGTCACCTTCGGTTGTATTGTGTCAGGTCTGACTCTGAGTGTACAATGAAAGAGAGCAAAATATAAATACAGACTTGAACTTCAGACTGAGAGGCTGGACAACTGCTTTCTGCAGAACAACGGTTCCTGAAAAGGCCCATGGTAGAAAGTTTGAAAAGTTCTTGTGTAGGGTTCTTGAAAGATAGAAACATAGGTGTAGAGACGGTGATTAGAGTATTGTTGAAAATATGATGATAGTAAAAAAGGAAAAAGAGAAAAAAAAAAAAGAAGTAATGTAGACTGGAGCGTAAAACGGAATTGCTTTGGCAATATACAGCTTGACTTTGACATGGTAAAGTTAAAGAGTGAACTGTTTGGGTGTGGTAGGTTTGTCAAAATGAAGCTGATTGAGTGGTCTTCCACAGAATATCTAGCACATGTCGAATCTGTTAAAACACGTGCCAGTCTTGTGCAATTAGTTACAGCGATTCTGTCTTGGATGCACACAGCTGTTATGCATGTCACACATGGTTAAAAACACTGCGTATGACATCAGATGTGACATCACAGCTTCATGCCTCTCAGAGAAGTGCCATGAAGAGCCTCATATGAGCTGCTCGGTGCTACAGAACAATACATGTAATTTCCTGTGGGCTTCTGGAGGGACTACCCAACCGAGGTAGATGATATTCTAAAATCAAAGATGCCCATTGCTTACCTGTTGTCATGTTGTGGTATACTAATTATCTGATGATAATTAGTATACCACAATAGTAGGTTGAGTGTTTTGCATATAGCTGTATTTATCTCTGTAAGCAATGGCTTGTTGATCAATGACTGAACAAGTGTTCTACAAGGGGTGTGTGTGTTGGAAGTATAATCACTGTAATTACAGTGTAACAAAAGAAGTCATTTGTCATTTTTGACTCAGGTGCAAAGCAAAAGTGTGTCTAAGTTATGGGCCAATGGTCGGCCGTCTGTCGTCCATCCGCAGTCGTCCATCTGCAGTCGCCCGTCCACCGTCGTCCGAGGTAAACTTTAACATTGGCATTTTCTCAGAGACTATTCAAGCTACATCCTTCAAACTTCCCGCAAGGATACTTTGTGGCAAGACTTTTCTAAACATACCAATTTCAGTGACCTCTCACAAAGGTCAAGGTCACAGGATCAAGAATTATGTCAAAAATAGTTATTTTTAGACATAATTTATTTTTTCTCAAATACTATTCACAACTTCAAACTCAAACTTGGTACACAGATACCTGATGGTAAGACCTATCTATCGGGGCTCACAATCCTCCGCCTTTCGGCAATTTTTCGCCGTTGAAGGTAACCTTTCCGCCGCACAAATGACAAGATTCCGCCGTAGAAGGGGGGGGGAGAAAAAAGTGCAATTTGATTGTATCGCTATTCTGCCGTATTTGCATTTTGCTCTTTTGCTGAAATCGCTATGTTAGCAGAAGTAGCACAAGGTCTTCATTTTAACATGGCACAGCGCACAATCGTACAGCATGGTACAAAATTTGATGATGACAGCTTCTATATCTGATGATGAGTCTTCGAGTCTCAACACGCCCCGCCCCCCCCCCCCCCCCCCCCCCTCTCTCTGCTTTTGAATTCAATTTCTCCTGACCCTGGCAGCAAGGTCTAGTATGTTTGTCACATGCCTTTTTTCTCTCAACCCCCCCTCCCCCCCATCGCCCCCCTCGCCCGGTTGATTTCTTTGGACCCTGGAAGCAAGGTCTAGTATATGTCTATGTATATGTCACGGTTTTATTTTCCTCCTTTTTCATGGTAGACCGTTGTGACCCCTGATCTATGAATACTAATTTGGATGAATGACCCCTCGGAAAGGTCAAGGGTCACAGGAGCTCAGGAAATAGGTAAAAAATAGCCATATTTTGACAAGAATTAAAAAAAAAAAATACTATTCACAACTTCAAACCTAAACTTGCTACAGAGATACCTGATGGTAAGACCTATCTATGCATGCTAATTTGGATGACCCCTCTGAAAAGGTCAAGGGTCACAAAAGGTCGACAAATGTGTATAACATGTCAGTAATTGTAGTTATCAACATTTTTGCAAACTTTTCAATCACATTTGGCACAAAGGTAGCTGATGATAAGACCTTCTTGTGTATCCTAATTTAGTCAGTTCATCGCAAATGGATCACAGGGTTTTCACAGATGTGTGAAAACTATTAAATTTTGGGAAAAATGGATTTTGTTAGTGCAGAAGCCATCCCTTATTGTCAGACATGTGGATCGGTCATGCACGTGAGCCATAAGGTCTTTGCCTTTCTTGTGTTGAATTCTACTAAAATGAGAACTGTAAACATGTTACTAGCTTACTGATACCTCTTCACTTGAAAACACTGCGAGTAACATCCAAAAGCAAGAGACATCTAGATCCTTTATGAGCCCCCACAGATGCAAGGGCTCATTATATATGCTGAGACCATTGTGCATAGTTCTTTGAGTGGCTGGGACGTTGAATTAACCCATTTAATTAACCCACTTAACCCACAGCTGCATTTCCCAAAGTTTGGAGGCACCACATGACTATGTGCTGCAGGAGATAGATCAACCATGATAATTCAAGGGTAGTGACAGATTAGCTTGGCACCTGATGGCGCCAAGCTCATCTGGCACTACTCTTGAATTATCATGGTCAGTCCATCTCCTGCTGTAGCGCTTCAGGGCTATATGGGTTAAAACACAATCATTAACCAAAGTTGCAGTGAAGGAGTCCATGACATGCGCCTCTAACAGTGCCACTCAGAAAGCGAGAACAATTCTCATCTGTCTTGCGCATGCATTTTTTGTTAGTTGAATTCAAATGCTTTTCATTGTGATTATTACACTTGCAGCGTAATGGCATTGTGGGCTTTTCTCAAGTGGTTGTCTGCTGCCTTAAACACACAGCGGATAAACAGGAAGGTATCTGAATCAAATTAGTTCAAATAAAAATAAATGTTTGGGGACATCAGATTATTTTTTAATAATTACTTTTGTACCTGAAATGTTTACAGTATTGCATTTACTTATTATATTGTGCTGACTTGTACATACCAAGGCTGCATCAGACGTGACGTTATTACTGTCTTAAAAGTATTGATGTGTACATATTCTCTCTCAGCTCGGAGTCACCATCTCATAATCTTCGTCACCGTTTTCTCTAACATCTGCGCTGCCCTTTGAAGGTAAAAGACTCCATTTTTGTGTATATGAAAAAAAAAAAAAGAAGAAAGGAGCAAGATCGTCCTTGTGATACAATGAAAATCTTGCTTTTTGCACAAATGGACGTGCTGTCTTTTGTCTTCACAGGGCAGTACATAACGGTACTAACCCTGTTTATAAAGAATAATCCATTGGTAGAGGACCCATCAGAATTTGTTCACTTTCGTCCTTGTGATACAATGAAAATCTTGCTTTTTGCACAAATGGACGTGCTGTCTTTTGTCTTCACAGGGCAGTACATAACGGTACTAACCCTGTTTATAAAGAATAATCCATTGGTAGAGGACCCATCAGAATTTGTTCACTTTCTCCATGAATCTGCAATATCTTTAATGATTTATGCAGTTGGTATATATATGCTTACAAGTGTCAAATACACAGTACAATGTATGCACTTACTTTGAATTAACCCTTCACTGCCAAGTGAAGTGAACATGACAACTGCAAGAGCCATTGATCTTTACGAGTACCCGCAGTTGAAGGGGCTCATGAGAATCTATGCTTCTTGCTGGCACTATTTTGTTGCTTGAACAGCTGGGACGCCTTGATGTTGAATTAACCCTTATCATTCGGAATACACCATTGTTTGAAATAGGTGTGACTAAAATAGTTCAAGGGTGGTGCCAGAATAGCTTGGCGCCTCTAGGCGGCAAGCTATTCTGGCACTTCCCTTGAACTAAAGCCATTGGTCTATATCCTTATCTGTAAGTACTATATGATAGCTTGAATATGGCAGTGTACAAATTGAAGCTTTTAGCCTCAGTATGATATGGGTTAATGTCCAATGGCAGTGAAGGTGTTGCATTTCTTGTAGCAGTATGGAAACAAAAAGAGACGGAGATGTGTCTTTTGTTAGTTGCGTATGCAGTGTATACATTTTGTTTCAGTTCTTCGTTTCATTTTTAACAGATTCGCAATAAAAACAAGGTCCGACTCGTGCCTCTTTGTCACCTTGTTGTTTCGTTTTATTTCAGGCAATGTGTGCTTGTTTGTTAACCCTTTTCATTCTGATACACAACTGCCTGAAATAAATTTGACTGTGACAGTTCAAGGATTGTGCCGAAATAGCTTGTCACTTGAGATGCCAAGCTATTCAGGCACCACCCTTAAACAAAAATGGTTGATCTGTTTCCTGATCTGTAATGTCTTCATAGGATTACAATCAAATCAACAACAACAAAATCAGCCTCAGGGTGTTATGGGTTGTCGAAATATTTTACAGTAACTGACCTTTTGCTTTGCACTCCCTCATTTTTTTATGCTGGCTTGGGCCTATAGTTGGCATATAAAATTGTCGGTGCAAAATGTTTGTGTTCCAGTTGTGTGTATTGTATTGTTTATTGTACTGTAATAGGTATCGGCATGCTAAGTTAAGGAGCAGTCATTACTTCCGCAGTTGTCAGTTGGTACAGACATAAAGTGCACAGTTACAATGTAGCTAAAAAAATACTGAAAAGTGAAATGTTAGTGTTTGAAGAGATGTTTGCATGCAGCAAGTGTGTGTAGAACCTAGCTAATAATGAATTCTCACCAAAGCACGCGCACCTCCAGCCCACCGCAACCCCCACCCCCCCTTCCCTCCCCTCTCTCTCTCGCATACACACACATGACACGGCGCACGCAAACACGACAATCCATACTCATTATTACACCAAGTCTTGTAATCAAATCTTGCTACTCGATTGTTACAAGGTGGTCTGTGCGGCCACATGTACGTCCCTTTCAATGGCGACTCAGGCTTGTGTAATAACCTTTACATGCCCATACACTCCACATGGATCGACCATGATAGTTCAGAGGTAGTGCCTGATTAGGTTGGCGCGTTTTCAGGCGCCAAGCTACTCAAGCACTACCTTTGAAGTATCGTGGTAGATGCGGCATGTCCTGCCATTGGCACAAAGTGTCAGATTTGGAAAATTGGCGGTGGGTGTGGAAAAAACTAACATTACATATTCATGCGTTATTGACTAGAGTGAGTCGCTCAACATAAGCCTAAAACAATTTCGTTGAATACCACGTCAAAAAGCGACCCCTCTAACCCTTCACACAAAAGCAACTTCATGTGAAACCGTAGGTCGTAATAAGAGAGAGCCTTTCACACAGAACGTCAGCAAGAGGCATAGATCCTCATGAGCCCCCGCGAATGCCTCTTGCAGTTGACACGGTATCGTGATTAAGTTATGATTAATCTTTTGCGTATTGGTAGCGGTTTTTGTCGCGATGTCGATTCCCACAGGAATCATCGCGACAAAAACCGCTACCGACACGCGAACGGGCCGGTTAACCTCTTGGCCGCTGGCGATACAGCTCGGCGGTAAACGTATGTCAGTGCAGTCTCAGTTTTCAGCCGATCGGTATCGTCAATGCTGACTGGAAGATCGTCTGGAAAGGAACCTTCGACGTGCAGAATCGGGTCTCTTTATTTTAAATGCACCTAAGAGGTCCTAAGACATGAGCTCATATTGCCTCGGGGAGCTGTGTGGCTCGGTGGTAGAGTGCTCGGCTCTTGTCCGAAAGGTCAGTCCCGGGTTCGCATACAGTTAGGGTTAAAATTGGTTCAGACCCTGTTTCGGTGCCCCGTTTGTGAAATCACTGCCTTAGTGGCGGACAAAAGACGTAAGCCCTAAACGTTTAACCCTTATCATTCGGAATACACCAGTGTGTGAAATAAGTTTGACTAAAATAGTTCAAGGGTAGTGCCAGAATAGTTTGGCACCTCTAGGCGCCAAGCTATTCTGGCACTACCCTTGAACTAAAGTCATTGGTCTATATCCTTATCTGTAAGTACTATAATGTAGCGCTTCCATATATGGCAGTGTACAAATTTGAAGCTTTTAGCCTTAGTATGATACGGGTTAACGTGTTTATATTGCCTCGTTTTCTGCTTGTATGACCAAAACTCGAAGACTTGCAGCCCCGAGTACTTTTGTCAGTGACTCAAAAGTTACCCCATTCAGAGAATCACTATGTATGTGTCACGTCAGTCCGGTATCATAGTTTTGTCGTGGAAACAAAATTATCCGAGGTGAAGCAGTAATCACTCCGAGTTCCGTTTTCCCCATATATAATTGGCAGCGATCGGTTAGTAAGCTGACTGTCTATGTCTAGTGTCCCCTTTTCGAGGGCGTAACTTGAAAGAAAGTAAGGTACTTTAATAACTTGCTACTGGCATGTTATATTTAGTGCAGTTGATAAACCCTGCAAGTCTTTTCCAATACGACAAAGCTCAAAGCAATATTTCAATAGGTATATAAGCTCTATTATACTCTTACACTAAATCAAATCCAGTCACACCAAACTGCGGATGTCATCCACAAGCAACTGCAAGAGGCATAGATTCTTATGAGCCCCTGCGTCTGCGGGGGCTCATAAGGATCTCTGACTCTTGTTGGACTCATTTACGTCTATATTCCTTTTTAGACGTTGAATGTGACGTCGACATAGGCTACACCGCCCATCAAGATGAATATTGATTTGAAGCCCTTTTCATGTGAGGTCATGCAGCCGTTCATCCGGCTGCGTGGACTAAAGAGTGAAAGCAATATCATAACGTGAGGGTCTACGGTTTTGAGTTGTAAGGTCCAAAATCACAGACCAGCACATTGCTATCAATCGGCCTTTGTCGAAAAAACTCATTGTGCCCGAGGTACGAAATACCCACAGTTTGGAGTTATCCTCTGATTACTGCATTACAATTCAGAAGACAGGTCAACCGTGGTATAGGCGCCAAGCTATTCTGCCACCACTCTTGAACCTATCAAGGTCGAGCCATAACTTGCTGTGGTGTGTCGCGGGCAGAATGAGTTAAGCTCCATGCCTGACGAAGTATTTTCAGTCTGCGTGAACCAACAACTTTCAGAGTATTTCGTGTCCAAAGGCCTCCGACATCCTTAGAATATCATTATTAAAGTATTCCAATCGACCGAGGCTAACTCGGTAATGTACTGTCGGCTCGGACTATTTCCTAAGTGTTGCAGGTTAGAACGCGGAATGGCCTGATCTTCAAACTGTTCAGATACAATTCAGTATTTCTGCTGGAATAACAACCCGCCGGAAGTAACAAGTTTATTTGTTTATAAATGAAAGACAACCAGGCACCCACTTTTTTTTTCTTTGCCCCTCTCACTTACTTACTTACTTACGCCTGTCACCCCTACCCGGGTATAGGCCGTCGACGAGAGACGTCCAGCAACTCCTGTCCTGTGCTTCTCCTTCGATTCTACTCCAGGTGGTTCCCAGTCTCTTGATGTCTGCTTGGAGGTCTCGACGCCAGGAGTTTCTCGGCCTACCTCTTTTCCTCTTTCCCTGGGGGTTCCATGACAATGCCTGCCTAGTGATACTGGAAGCTGGCTTTCTCAGGCTGTGACCGATCCATCCCCATCTTCTTCGCCCAATTTCATTCTCTGCTGTTATCTGCTCTGTTCTGTCCCAGAGTCTGACGTTGCTGATCTTCTCTGGCCAGTGGATTTCAAAATTCTTCTAAGGCAACTGTTCATGAAGATCTGTACTCTGTTGACTGTGGTTTTTGTCAATCTCCAAGTCTCTGCTCCATATAGGAGAACTACTTTTACATTGGAGTTGAAAATCCGGACTTTGGTGTGTTGTGACAGCTCTCTGGAACTCCACACTTTTTTTAACTGGAGAAAGGCTGCTCTGGCTTTACCGATTCGTGCTCTGACATCTGCATCAGTGCCGCCTTTTTTGTCTATGATGCTCCCGAGATAGGTGAAGGACTCCACCTCCTCCAACGGGGTGCCAGCAAGCAAGATTGGTTCTTCCCTGGTTGTGTTCAGCCTCATTGTCTTTGTTTTCTGTTTGTGAATGGTGAGGCCCACTTGGGACGAGATGTCAGCAAGCCTTGTGGTCTTGTCCTGCATTTGTTGATGAGTGTGGGACAGTAATGCCAAGTCGTCTGCAAAATCGAGGTCGTCAAGTTGTGTCCACAGTGTCCACTGTATTCCACTTCGTCTGTGCTCTGTGGTCATCTTCATGACCCAGTCTATGGCCAGTAGGAAGAGGAACGGAGACAGCAGACACCCCTGCCTGACACCAGTTCTGACCTGGAGCTCCCTGGTGAACTGCCCTTCGTGGATCACGCGACATGTCATGCCATCGTAGCTGCTCTTGATCAGGCAGACGAGCTTTGTGGGTACACCGTAGTGTCGTAGGAGTTTCCTCAGAGTCTCTCGGTCCACGCTGTCAAATGCTTTCTCATAATCCACAAAGTTGACGTACAGCGGGGAGCTCCACTCCAGAGACTGTTCCACGATGATGCGGAGAGTGGCGATCTGGTCTGTACATGATCGGTTCTTCCTGAATCCTGCTTGCTGGTCTCTCAGCTGGGGGTCAACGGAGCTCTTCATTCTCTCTAGGATGATCCTGTTGAAGACCTTTCCTGGTACTGACAGCAAGGTGATTCCTCTGTAGTTGGAACACTTGCTGAGGTCGCCTTTCTTGGGAAGCTTGATTAGGTACCCCTCCTTCCAGTCAGCTGGCATCACCTCCTCTTCCCAGATCTTTCCAAACAGTGGGTACAGCATCTCCACTGTTGTCTCTAGGTCTGCTTTCAGAGACTCCGCTGGGATGCCATCTGGCCCTGCTGCTTTGCCATTCTTCAAAAATGCCACTGCTCTTCTGATCTCTTCCCGGCTGGGTCTGTCACAGCTGATGGGTAGGTCGGTCTCTGCCGGCTGGATGTCGGGGGGGTCGGGTGGGCTAGGTCTGTTCAGTAACTCTTCAAAATACTCGGCCCATCTGTCGAGTTGGTCTGCTCTGTCTGCAATAGGCTTGCCTTTTTTGTCTTTTACTGGTCTTTCTGTATGGCCATACTTACCCGACAATCTCCTGGTAATGTCGTAGAGCTGTTTCATGTTGCCGCTGCCTGCTGCCTTTTCTGCCTCTGCTGCCAGGCTGTCTGTGTAGGCCCTCTTGTCTGCCCTGATTCGCGGTTGGCTTCCGAGTATTCCTCCTGTGCCCTTACTTTGGCTGCTCTCGTGCGACTGTTGTTGACCGCTGCTTTCTTCTGCTTCCTCGCTTTTATCTTCTTCAAGGTCTGTGCCGACAGCCAGTCCTTGTGGTGTTTCCTGAACCCTAGAGTGTCTTTGCAGGTTGAGTTCAGCGCCTCTCTAACTGCCTTCCACTGCTGCTCTGTGGTGACCGCCTCCTCTTCATTTACTAGCTCCTGTAGCACTTGAAACCGGTTGGACAGCACCAGTTTGAACTCTTCTCTAACTCCAGTTTCTCTCAGGAGGCCTACATTATAGCGCTGTCTTCTTGTTGTCTCTGTGCGGCTTTTCTTTAGCTTGAGCTTCATTCTTAAGGTAAGCAGATGGTGGTCTGAGGCGACATCTGCTCCCCTCCTCACTCGAACATCTTGAAGGGATCTTCTAAATTTCTTGCTAATGCAGATATGGTCTATTTGGTTCTCTGTTGTATGGTCAGGTGAGACCCAAGTTGCTTTGTGTATTCTTCTGTGTGGGAAGAAGCTGCCTCCAATGACAAGTCGGTTTAGAGCACAAAAGTCTACAAAACCTCTCCCCGTTCTCACTCATCTCCGAGCCTAGTCCCTGTCTCCTCATCACCTCTTCGTATCCGGTGTTGTCCTCCCCTATTTTGGCATTAAAATCGCCCATGACGATGGTGATGTCTCGCTCCGCACACTTGTCCACGGCACTCTGGAGTCGGTCGTAGAACTCTTGTTTCTCTTCCTCGTCACTGTCATTGGTGGGCGCATAACACTGGATGACGTTCAGCTTGCGCTTTTTCTTGGTTCTAAAGGCTGCTGTGATAATTCTTGGCCCAAGAGGTTCCCAGCTCATCAGCGCTCTCTGTGCCACTGGTGACAGCATGAATGCTACTCCTTCTGTATGGGGGGCATTCTCCTCTTCATGACCTGAATACAGAATCATCTCCCCACTTAACAGCTTTTTTTGGCCAGACTGGCTTCACTGATACCTAGCAGGGAAAGGTTGTACTTTTGCATTTCCGCTGCTATCTGGGCGGCCTTGCCGCTCTGGTACGTGGTCTTGACGTTCCATGTGCCCATGGTTGTGTCCCTGGATAGAGAGGTGGCTCGGTCCTGTGGCTTCCGAAGACTTCCGGCTTTCACCACAGGACGTCATAAGTCTTCTGGTAGAAGAACCTTCCTCCTCCAGGAAAGGAATTACTGTTAGTCTTTTCGTCGGCGTTTTTGTAGCTATTTCCTTTTTTGCAGGGTGGGGAAGCTACCAACCCCCTTACTAGGAGGACCAGGGGTTTTCTGTCGGGGTCACCTTCCCTTAGACCATGTTGGTTCACGGCACCTTATTTCATTCGGTGCACCCCTCTCACGAGGGACCCCCTATCCACCACCCAGGGGACGCGCATCAACGCCATATGGTCCCAGCGCAAGGGCCCCTCTCACCGTCACCCCTAAAAAGTAAAATATGTACAATTTTTTTTTTTTTTTTAAGAGAGAGAGAATGCGAGAGAGACGCTAGTTCATGTATCCGCAGTCATGTTGAAATTTGCCCTCCAGGGACCAATTGCAGTTATTGCATCTAGAAATATGCATCTAGAAATATGCAGCTGTGTTCCTGAGACTGAGTTGATTTTCAGTTCAGTACTTATGAAGACAGCAAGAGAGATAACAACCAACCACTGCAACCGGGCGATGGGTCCTCTGGAGCTAAAAACCTCCCTGCTCACACTTTTCTCTCCGCTAACTATCTATGATACAATCTTTACTTTACAGGGAGACATTGGAATTTATTGTAACATTTTAGACTGAGCTACGCAAGCTGATTAAAAAGTGTAAAACAAAGAGAAGGTGGTCAGAGAAAAGGGCAAAATAAATAAATAAAAATAAATAAATAAATAAATAAATAAATAAATAAATTAATTAATTAATAAATAAATGCGTCTCAACTTAATTCTTTTTCGGAAAGAAAATACAAAGACTTCGCCCACAAGTACTATGTTTCAGACTAAAAAGTTGAGCGGTTGTGAAACATAAGGGTACATCGGTCTTGAGATTTCACAAACAAGTGTATTAATTTGAAACTGCCGTCGGCATATTTCAGCTTCAGGAATACAGACGTAAATGTCAGTACATTTATTTCTAAATATTTCCTTAAGCCCTTGAATCCTGCTTATACTTTTCGTTATTTACGTCGATAAACAGGAAGGGGGACGCTCTTCTATAGACTGTGATTACGAACTGTCAGTATCACTCACATCACACATCAATGGCGAACTCTATTTCTCTGTTACATTAACATGCATAGATAACGCCATGAGTGCATGACGTTTCCTGTATGCCCTTTGGCAAATGGGAGGGGGCTGTTCTCAGTCTGTCTACTCCGACAGTGTCAGGGTATATGGCAGGGTTGGGTTTCAGTTACAGGTCTCACTCCCATTATATGTACCAGCTGTGCCATGAACTTGCCGTGAGTTGCTGGCTCGGACTTTGTCGCAAGACTGATATAGCGGAGCACCTTGCTTACTGCAGAGCGTTTAGTTCTGCGCGAGCCGTAAAGCAAGGTGCTCCGCTATAGCGGAGCTACTTGCTTAGTGGGTTGCGCAGGACTAAGCTCACTTATACATCTGAGCCCAGATATATTGGTTTGGAAGGTAACATCGGACAAGAAGACCGCCGCATCCTTTCGATTCACCTCTCACTATAGGTGCACCTTTCGGATCCCATGATATATTATTCTACATTATGGTTTTGCTTGTTGAGAAAAAAATAAATCACCGGTGTGTATGCGGCACAACCTGACGTTTACCCTGGACCGATATTTCCCGTGGAGTCTGACATCGCAGCGCCCGAAAGGCGGCGACCGAGCATGCATTTCGAAATAGGATAGACCTTATTACCAGAAGAGTGGTATCGATTCGAAATCGCTTTCTGCTTCATAAAAAATGACGGAACAACGGATGCTACGGTGTGTGTATGATTACATAAAAAACTTGTGTTGACTGAGACCACCAGAATTCTGTTTACTACCATTTGCATGTGCAGTCCATGTGGTTGTATGTGAAACTGCAGTGCAGCAAAGCAGCTTACATAATTATATGATATAATGTAACGGATGCTATTTCTGATTTTCCGAGGATCACTTTGTTATTGTTTTGACGCAGTGTTATTTGGTGACTACCTGTGTACATAAAAAGAGAAGCTGCGTTGGTCTATGATGTTGGACCTTAGGACTTCACGACGTAAAGTTAAATATCACAGACTATTACAACATGTGTGGCATTTGATTTTGAACATTTTGCTTGAACCCTCCTGTTTCACCCCTTCGGAAGTGGACGCAGATTGTGTTTCTGAAGTCTGTGTTAACCCATTCAGCCCGACGCACATATTTCCCAAATTTGGGAGGCGTCATCTAATGACTGCACGAGTTGCAGGAGATGGATCGACCATGATAATTCAAGGGAAGTGCCAGATTGGCTTGGCGCCCGGACAGGCTAATCTGGCACTACCCTTGAATTATCATGGTCGACCCATCTCCTGCAGTAGTGCGTCAGGGCTGAATGGGTTAATATAATGCTACCAAAGAGGTCCAGACATGGATACAAAGTGGTGTCACCAAGAGGCATAGATCCTCATGAGCACCCGCAATTGCGGGGTATCATGAGGATCTATGTCTCTTGCAGACTTTGGATTGTGTTCAGTTTTCCTCGGCAGTGAATTGTATACTGTTAGATAATTATATAGACGAACTTGAAGACTCCGCCACAATACTAGTCATATAGCTGGTGTCAGTATTCTTCCAGGGAGCGGAGTATGGACAGCAAGGGCAGTGACATTTCGCCTGGAGATTAAAGGGAATACCAGAAGACCAGAATGCTCTTAGATCAGACGACCGCAATGATCAGAGGAGCCGCAGACCTTTTGCTGAACTGTAAGTCAAAACGGAGGATGGCAGCTCTGTGGGTAGTGTGGAATCATCGCGACAAAAACCGCTACCGACACGCACCGGCTTAATGACACGAAGTCATGTTAAGTTTAATTTACCCCGTATCACGAATCGCGACTAAAATACCATGTGATGCAGACCCAGTGCCAACTGATCACCCTGAGCGTTATCCGAACTGTTTCGCGAAGGCAAAAGACAATAAGTCTAGTTTTGTTAACAGCAAGATTTTCATTGTATTTCATCGTGTTTATATTAGAATGAAAATCTCGCTTTTCACAAAAATGGACTTTCCGTCTTTCGCCTTCGCAAGGTAGAAACTGTGTTGCGTCCGTGATCGTCACCTGCCTAAGGCTCAATACTATAACCATGTCGGATTTCTACTGAATTAATATTGACTTTTCGCCATGTAACATAGGTCACTTGACTAAAGAGACATGCCGCGCAAGTTAATTTACGTGAGTTCAGGTCACCGTTATCATACAGCCCGGGAATGTATGATTCAAAGGTGAAGCACCAAACCGGAAAACAATGAAGTACGGGCGTCGAGCAATAACACCCTTGTTTCTTTGATTTTCTCCAAGTTGCAGTGGCTTAGGAAGACGATTTTCATTTGTGGAACCCAGCATGCCAGGCCGACATGTAACTTTCCAGCCACCGAAAACAAACTAACAAAGGGGCGGGGGTGGAAGGGGTGTTGTGGGGAAAGGAGAAGCAAGCCGCGGCAGTCTAACCTCGAAAGAATCAAAATCAAAATCTTATATTTTCTTCTCCAAATAACAAATAAAAATACTCAATAAAAAAATTACTCATGTTTTAAATCTCCAATTATTATTATTATTATTATTATTATTTTATTTTATTATTTATTTATTTATTTTTTTTGGTGGGGGGGGGGGGGGGGGGAGCAGGGTATACTCTGGCCCCCCTACTTCTTCATGGGGAGGCCCCCCCCCCTCCCGCGGTTCATACGCCACTGCAGTTGTCTGTCAGACGTTTCATTCATTATGTGACTAGATTTGTTTCATTTATAGCGCCAGAAGTACCGAGCTGATTAGCCCTTTAAATGGCTTTCCTGCTGGAATCATCACTACATCCGTGAGCTGTCCTTTTCCCGACTTGCAGACTGAATGCTGTTCTGAGCGTTTAACTGATATTCAGTCATCCATTCTCCATTGTTGAACGGCAAATTTCACCCATTCTTGCATTTTGACATGTCGGTACACTTGCAGACGTCAGGCAGGTATGGGATTACCGCACCTGTCTCGGCTCTCACACTAAAAACAACGTCTTTGTTTGCCAGCACTTTCTTCTGCTGGCAAAGCACAGGAAGACTGAAGACGAACAAGTTAGGCCGTCGGTATAGCAGCCTCTCACGTATGGCGAAGATAAGAACCGCTTTCAGGCAGAGGGGACCTAACTCTTGTAGGTTTCCGTATCCTGTGGCTCAAAGCTGTGTTTGACTTGTTGATAGCTGTCTGAAACTGTTTATCGTCAGGATTATACAAGTTGTCAGGCTGAAACCTCACACGCAGCAAGATAAGCAAGGACTACCCTTACACCAACATGGTCGATTCATTCGAAGTCCCCCCCCCCCCTACCCCCCGCCCCCTTCCCAGTGTTGTTCTCAGTATCAGTCGGTAGTGGCTTGATCCCGCTCCGCTCATGTACCATTGTCCACATCACTATCATCAAATAATTTTCAACTGTCCTCAGATGAGGTGAGTGGAGAAAGGCAGTTGACGCCGAGTTGGTCTTTGATATTTTGACGAGTGGTGAGAGTCTTGACATACGCGAATACTCCCCCCCCCCCCCGCCCCCTTTCACCCCTTCCGTTGTTTGATTTTTCGGCCACTGCGGGAAGCAAGTTCTAGCGTCCGGAGGCCTTTTGTGTCAGCTTGAAGGTCCCAAACAAAAAGTTGGACTCCCCCCCCCCCCCCGCCTCTCATAACCCCCCCCCCTCCTTTGCGTAACTGCCGGATTCGCCCCTGCAGTTGACAGTATGGAATATGCACACCGGCGCCCGTTTATTGTCTACGGAAGAAGTAATTGGGAGAGGGGGGTTGTATAACGCAACACCGAACGCAGACTCAATATTGCTCCGTGAAATTGATCTTGTGCACACCTATACAGCCAGACCTTTCGTTGTGCAAGTCATCAGTAGGCCAACGGTATTTGACATGACGCGCACAAGCAGGTCTTTAGCTCCCAAAGGGATGTCCGTTGTGCAAAAGGTTCTCGGGCCGATGTCAGCTTAGCCAGCTGACACAGGCCCGCGGACATTTTGCTTACCAAGTTTGTATTATTATATTTTTCTTATTCTTCTTCATGAGTCTAAAAAATTCTGCATTACAATGACTGACGCGATTGCGAATCACGCTTACTTACTTACTTACTTATGCCTTGCACCCCTACTGGGGCATAGGCCGCCTACAAAGGATCTCCAAGAGTCTCTGTCCCGGGCTCTCCTTTCCACTTGGTTCCAGGTCATCTTCATGGTCTTAAGGTCTGCATCCAGTTCCCGGCGCCATGTGTTTCTTGGTCTGCCTCTTTTACGCGTGCCCTGTGGATTCCATGTTAGGGCTTGCCTGGTGATGTTGTCTGCTGGCTTACGTAAGGTGTGCCCTATCCATCTCCAACGTCGTTGTTTAATTTCGTCTTCTGCAGGCAGCTGGTTGGTTCTGTTCCAGAGTTCGTTGTTGCTGATGGTCTCTGGCCAATGGATATTTAGGATCTTGCGCAGGCAGTTGTTAATGAAGACTTGTATTCTCTTTGTGATGGCAACTGTTGTTCTCCAAGTTTCTGCTCCGTATAGAAGAACTGCCTTGACATTGGTGTTGAAGATCCTGACTTTGGTCTTGGTTGATAGTTCTTTGGATCTCCAGATGTTTCTCAATTGTATAAATGCTGTTCGTGCTTTCCCTATCCTTTGCTTGACATCTGTAGTATCTGAGCCTCCCTGTTTGTCGATGACGCTACCCAAATAAGTAAAGGCATCCACCTCCTCCAGTGCTTCTTTGTCAAGCGTAATCGGGTTGGTGGTGGCTGTGTTTGTCTTGAGTATCTTACTCTTGCCTTTGTGAATATTGAGGCCAACCTGTGCGGAGGTATCTGCTACTCTGGTTGTCATCTCCTGCATCTGCTGCTGAGTGTGTGATAGTAGGGCCAAGTCATCTGCGAAGTCCAGGTCAGTTAGCTGCTTCCAAGGTGTCCACTGGATTCCATTTCTTCTCTGAGCTGTAGAGGTCTTCATAATCCAGTCAATCGCCAGTAGAAAGAGGAATGGCGAGAGAAGACATCCTTGTCTGACGCCTGTCCTCACCTGGAATGCCTCAGTGAGTTGCCCTCCATGTACCACTTTACAACTTAGATCCTGATATGAGTTACATGGATCCCGGGTACCGCGATATGTACTGAGACTGACCTATGCTGTGACTTTGAAACCTCATGCACGAACTTGAGTTAAAATGCCTGTTCCTATCTCCCATTTCATATCTGTGTCATCGCCGACAGACGACTCATGATCGGTGCCTGTTGCTATTCCCATTTATGTCTGTGTTATCGCAAACAGATGCTGTTATACGGCATTCGGCACTGGATCTACGATTTCGACCATGTCACATCGTACGGCCTGTGAGGAGAGGAGACTTTCAAGGGAGATAACTTCAGGAGGGAGACAATCTCTATGGACATCGACCGCATGGTTATACCTGTATGGATTCTCCATTTTTATTACTGACCGGCCTTTGCCTTCCTCGTTTGCATGCAGGCTCTGTTCTCTACACATGGTGCTCTTTTCAGCTTTTGTTACGACGCAAGTTATAGCTGTGCACTGAAGTCAGTCACCCTGTCATTGATTTTCGTGTCCAGAGGGTTTGTTTCTTTACGACCATCGGAACTGATGTGAAAAGACCCGTTGAAAGGAGACAGATTTTGATGTAAACAACACCATGATAGCAAGAGGCATAGATTTTCATGAGCCCCCGCATTCAGCAGTGTCTCAGGAAGATCTATGCCTCTTGCAGGTGGCTGCTATTTGAATAAGGCCACTGAGACTTGTATGAAGATTTCAACTTTTGCTCTGGTGCAGAAACGTTCACAAAGTGCGGCAGGTGAGGACTGTGATATGAAACCAACTGGACATTAAGACGATTAGGAACACGTCTGTACATTTATGATAAATTTATACGTACGTACAACTTTAAGTGAAGTGTATGTACATTATATATTTTGACATGACCCACCATCTGAGAGAAACGCTACGCCAATAAATGGACGCCGTAATTCAGTCTTTACAGGGTAACCTTTGCAAACTTTCTCAGTACTGGTTCTTGTAAAACTAGACCCACTGCGCCTTTTAGTCTCTTACAGGAACGTTTCCAGAGGTCGTCAGTAAAGTTGTGAAACTTTGAACAAATCCGCCGGAGGGAAAATTAACTTCACAATGACTGGACGCCATTCTTTTCGCGGGAGCTTCTATAAAATCATTCCAGGTGGCCATAGTACATATGGACCAAGTGCGTCATCTCGTCTGCTGGCTCCGACGCAGCACAGACGCGGAGTTCGACGGACTTTGAGTTTGCAGGCTAGCTTGATACAAGAAAAACTGCTCCACGCACAGGCAAAGGTAAACATGATTGCTTGCTTGATCGATTGATCGATCGATCAATCGATTGATTGATTGATTGGCCGACGGACTAACGGACGGACTGACTGACGATTGGCTGAATAATTTGCTGACCGACTCAGTGCCGGGGATTGAGCGACTGAATAAATATTGATTCGATAGCTATATAGAGGAAGGAAGTGTGTGTGTGTGTGTGTGTGTGTGTGTGTGTGTGTGTGTGTGTGTGTGTGTGTGTGTGTGTGTGTGTGTGTGTGTGTGTGAATGAGGTAAACAGGAAGACGGGATGCCGACAGTGATGTATCGGTCGACTGATTTAATTTTAATTAATTGATTAATTCATTCATTCATTACTTCATTCATGTTGAATCATGTTTTAAAATTTTCTGAAAATTTCTTATGGGTCACCGATCTCTTGCGAACAAGTGAAATAATGATATCTAGAAAATATTAATGTGATGGTGTGTGATTGTGTTCCTTACAGCTCCAGGCTAACACAGATGTATGAAACACAATATTGTGTTGGTCTATGATTTTAACCTTACGGTAGTAAGCCAAAATCATATACCAGCACACATACCGATAGGCCTGCATGCAATCAGTCCGCTGCAACTACGCTAGTGGCAATATCGTCCAGCGTTTTGAAAAAAGGACTAAGATATCAGTGTGCCTTGTGAGAATCAATCATTCCCATTGATTCCACCCGAGACGCCGACCAGAAACACGTATAACACGAGCCATCTTGAGGGCAATTGCCCGCCAATGACCGTGGAGCATGATTAACGCTTTAACCCGTTGGCTACTACTGGCTGCTACTGACGGTGCTGCTGGGCGGAAAAGATTCGTAACTTGACTGAACGTCTCTTCTGCCGCCGAACGGCATCGACAGTAGCAGTCAAGGGGTTAACCCATTCAAACCTAACACCACAGGGACAAGGTTCGACGACATTAGTGTACTATCAGAATGGCGACTTATCGACAATCACAGTTTATCCCCTTCAAGTTGTCAAGAGGCAAAGGTTATCATGAGCCCCCCCCCCCCCCAACCCCCGCAGTTGTGGGGGCTCTTGAGGATCTATACCTCTTTCTGGCTGCACTTTGTGTCCGTGTTCCTGTAACGGTTGGGGCTCTGCTGGTTTGAACTCACACAGGCTTTACGCCGCGAATCTGGATGCGGCACGTCTCGAAAGAGTTAAGGGTGGATTTCGTGACTAGGAGGGACGCTTTAGAACCATGACTGCATAATGCTTTGTCAGGATCCTAACCCAACACTTTGAGATATCAGGCAAATCCACTGGTCTACACTTGTAGGGCCATAAAGCCGAGACTCCTAGAAAGTCAGTTTGCTTGACTGGAAGTAGACGAGGATTTAATGTACGAGAAACGAAAGTCGCCTGAGCTCAACAGACTGGAGACTGGAACCGTCAAGGCCTCGGAGTAAACCAGTTACTGTTCCCCCGTGAAAACTCCCTTCGGCACAGTAGTACCTGTTTTGAACAATCGCAAGAAACAAGTGGTCTAAAAAGACAAATGCTCTCTCAAGAGAAGCCTTGACGGGCAACAAATGTCACCTGTCCTTTAAGACCATCATTTAGGTGGCTACAGCCACCTAAATGATGGTCTTAAAGGACAGGTGATCTCTTATGATGGTGGCCGCTCAAAACAGGTTCTGCCGTACTCTTGAGCTGTCACGGTCGATCCTTCTCCCACAGCCTTCAAGACAATGGAGCTAAACTTGGATTTGAGACTGGAAGCGTGAAACGAGATCATATTATGTGTGCATAAATCCACGAAGTAAACTATGCGGGTATATTAGCATTTCCAGACAGTGCTAGGTCTTTGGTCAGCAAACAGCCGCCCATGTTCACTAGACGGATTTGAGACTGGAAGCCGCCCATGGTCACTAGACGGATTTGAGACTGGAAGCCGCCCATGGTCACTAGACGGATTTGAGATTGGAAGTGAAACGAGATCGTATGTGTGCATAAATCCAGGGTATATTAGCATTTCCAGACAGTGCTAGGTCTTTGGTCAGCAAACAGCCGCCCATGGTCACTAGACGGATTTGAGACTGGAAGCCGCCCATGGTCACTAGACGGATTTGAGACTGGAAGCCGCCCATGGTCACTAGACGGATTTGAGACTGGAAGTGAAACGAGATCGTATGTGTGCATAAATCCAGGGTATATTAGCATTTCCAGACAGTGCTAGGTCTTTAGTCAGCAAACAGCCGCCCATGGTCCTAGACGGATTTGAGACTGGAAGCCGCCCATGGTCACTAGACGGATTTGAGACTGGAAGCCGCCCATGGAGTGGTCACTAGACGGATTTGAGACTGGAAGTGAAACGAGATCGTATGTGTGCATAAATCCAGGGTATATTAGCATTTCCAGACAGTGCTAGGTCTTTGGTCAGCAAACAGCCGCCCATGGTCTCTAGACGGTCAGCTCTTTACCGGCCACATGTGTACGGCTTCTTTTAAATCAGTTTGACATAGCTCTGTCGCTGTTGGTGCCAAGATGGCAAATGGATGGATCGCGATAGTGTCTACATAAATTAGCGCCACCCTTGAAACTTTGAAAATTAAGATTGCCATTACGACAGCCACTCTGTTTTCCACGACCTAACACGCACGACACAGTTTTGAATAAGTTAGTACTGTACATCTTAAATCAAGACAGAGAAGGTGACTGTCAAGAATGTAATAATGCAAAGAAATAACCAACATAGAAAAACTCGTTTTGTAAGCACGAGCCCAAAACAATTTGTTTTGTGCTCGTACTTTCAAAGCGCGCTTTTCTCTTTGTTGGTTATTACTGTACACTATTTTTAATGTCGCATTCATACCTATAAATGACTTCGAAACTTTCGGAGTATTTTGTACAGACTGCGTACCGGCTGTGGGAGATGGATCGCCCATGGCCAAGCAGAAGATTTGCGCTTTGTAAATTCATTCCTTAACCCATCACATCCTGATGCTAAATTTGTAAAAAAAAAAAAAAAAAAAAAAAAAAAAAAAAAAAAAAAAAAAAAAAAAAAGGCTTATTGTCCTATGAAGGCTACATTACAAATTAGGAGATGGACCAACCATTTTTTTTAGTTCAAGGTGGTGCCAGAATAGCTTGGCACCTCAGGCACCAAGCTATTCTGGCACCACCGTGAACTATCATAGTCAGATTTATTTCAAGCAGTAAGGTATCAGGATAAAAAGGGTTAAATACACAGTGGGAGATGATGCATCGGCCATGACCCGTGATCGGCCGCTGTCAGTGCAAAACCTGGCTCTGAGAGTGAAAGAGCTGCACTGTGCTCACGCGTCACATAGATTGTTCTCGCTATTAGCTATGCTGCCCTGTGAATGCTAGTAAGTGAATAAGTCCATTCTTGGGAAAAGCGAGATTTTCATTGTAATACAATAAAAAATCTTGCTTTTCACAAAAATAGACTTACTACCTTTTGCCTTCACGGGACAGAAGGTATCTATGTATTGTAATGTGAGCCTTGGACGCATAAGGAGTAGCACTTGGTTAGCACAACATTGACATATCTGGAAGGATTCACAGATTATTCCACACTCCCTATATTAACCCTTTTACTGCCAGTAGACTCAGACTGTGTTTTGACATCATCCAGTCGTAAATTCAGCATCAAGAGATCCTCGGTTTCAGCAAGAGGTATAGATCCTCATGAGCCCCCGCAGTTGCGGGGGCTCATGAGGATCTATACCTCTTGCAGTTGAGTGGTGTTCAGTTTTTCTCAGCAGTGGACGGGTTAACTCTTCATATCTTGTTGGAGCGGCTTACCGGCTATTTTGAAGTCGGCGATACTCGGCTCATGCTGAAGTGAGCGTCAGTTCCATATAGCATTATTTGTATGAGTGTAATTTGGGGAGTGTATACTTCTTTGAAGCAGTGAGTGCCTTATATACCGCAGTACTAGCACCGATTCGCGTCAGTCAGTTGATTCTGCGAAAGTCCGTTTAAAATGGTAAGCATCTTGTGTCCAAAAACATGTATATAGTGTCTATAGTCAAAAAAACACACACACACACACACACACAAAACCTGACAGTGTGTCAGTTATTGAACGAGTCTGAATACACGTTATTATTATTATTAACATTTTTTCGGAAAGGGGGAAGGGGGACTGTAACAGAGTAACAATTTCGCTTAACCCCTTCACTGCCAGTTTGACGCGGATTGTGTTTCTGCAGTTTTCAATTTCGAAACTTCAGCGCCAGTCCGCTCCGGCCGTCCCAGTCCCATAGTTTTAAAGTAGTGTAAGCAAGAGACATTTCCGTCACGCAAGTGCGGGGGCTCATGAGGATCTATGTCTCTTGCAGAGGGATTGTATTCAGTTCTTCTCGGTATTTGAGGGGTTAAATGTTGTTCAGTTCCTTATTCTTTGATCTATTTTCAACACATTGGAAGTATGCAGTAATTCGCGGAACAAACATTACGGACGATGTGTGTATTCTGCTGAAAGGCCTTTTGCTTAGTCTGTAAGAGTGCTAATAGTGACGTCTGTCCATGAGGCAAAGGCACAGCTGGCCCCGATATACTACTCTTGGTCTCCTTCAGCATTACGACGGTGAACGCCACTCATCTGCAAAAGACATAGAGCCTCATAACCCCCGCAAGTTGCGAGTGCGACAGCTCTTGAAGATCTACACCTATTGTTGTACTTTGAAAACGTTAAACATGTATGTTTCTATGATTTTTCAGGTCTAGTCTCCCTCAAACGTTCATACGTCTTACACCTACACTGTCTTCTAGGGTATAGATCCTCATGAGCCCACACAAGTTACGGGGGTCATGAGGATCCATGCCTCTTGCTTGAATCTTGAACACCCAGGTCTCTTTCGTGGAGATGGTCAAGCAAAAAGCACTTTCGCGGCAATGTGAACCGCAAATAAAAGAGAAAATATTTGTTTATCTTGCTGTGGTTTGGTTACTGTTTCCTGCGCCGGTACGTATGCACCAACACCGTTTCTCATTCGGACCATTCCATATGCCTGAGACACATATTCACATAAGCCCCTGCAGTCACAGGGGCTCATGAGAATCTTTGTCTGTTGTCACAAGTTGTGCTTGGAATCGATGTTGTTTGCGGTTAACACATTGACAACTTTACACTGATTAACGCCGACTGAAATCACCAATTTGGGAGTTGTCCTTTCTGGACACAAGAGACTACAAACCGGTTCGTACGACAAAATGACAATGACAGTTCAAGGGTGGTGCCAGAATAGCTCGGTGCCTACAGACTAAAAATAACTACATTGGGACAGAGGCTTACCGCGCTCTGCTACATACCCAACAGCTCTAACACTACAGCGTCCTCGCTGTAGGTTAAACAAATCAACATAAATCATTTCCACAACATCAAAGCAGCTTGCACGCAAAAAACAAAAACACAAAGTTCACATCACTAAAGCATAATGTAGTTAATCTAGACCAAGGTCCTTGTCTACACCGATTTACTGTTATTTCTTCAAACTCAGCTTGCATGGAGCAACGCACTTGTTGCAGGTTACAGCCTTAGGACTAACCGCGGAATTCATAACCTGAACGAAGTGGGCTAAGTAGAAAAAATAAAAGTCAGTCACTAAGCCAAGTCACTGTAAATAGCGAATGGAATCGAAACACACGTCATCAGTATAACAGTCCATTAAAAAACTAACAGTCCTTCAGTTTCTTCCGCAAATATTACGATACTAAAACAGTTCTCCATTAAAACTTTACTGTACTAAAAGAATAGCACAGAACTAAATGAAGAAAATCACTGTCTCTGAACTAAAATAGAACACAAAACTAACAAAATATGATATACTCCTGTTCAAACCACCGTGGCTCACTGTTTTAATCACTGGTCACTGAAATGGACTGCAGACAAAGTAGTCAGTCAAGTAGTAACTGTCCGAATGATAGAAAATAAACTATATAATAAGGTATATTTATACGGACACAAAGTTTGTTAGTGTGAAGGCTTCGCCTTCTGCGCCAACCGCTCGGAGTGGCGCACAGCGACGGTCGGTCGTGGTTTCTGGACAACCTTGGTGGGCTTGGAAGCGGATGCAGGCGCCTTAGGTGGTACACGAGGGTTGTCACAGCTGATGTTTGGTTCTGCCTGTCCATAGTCCGGATGCACCCGTTTCAGTTGGTCGAGGTTGCGGGTGCTCTCCCGACCACCATCATGCGGTCGGATGCAGTAGACGTCGGTGTTCGGGTATGGTTGACGCGTCACCACGTACACGTCTGGTAGGTAGGGATGCTGGATTTTGGTGCGGCTCGACCCGTGGTATTTGATAAGCAACAAGTCGCAAGGCTGAAGACCACGATGTTTGACCATGGTCTACAGGCTTGTTTCGTTTGGCAGCAGCGCGGTCCATATTCTCCCGTGCTCGATGGTTGGTGTGAGAGACGGTCTTTCGGAGATGTTTCTCCCACTCGATGGGGCCTTTAACCATCAGAGCAGGAGTCCCTAGCAGCCGATCAATGTTCAGGTGTGGCTCTCGGCCAAACATAAGCCGGTACAGGGAAAACTTGGTGATGGAGTGGGGCGTACAGCTGTAAGCCAGGACCAATTCTGGCATATGTTTCGGCCAGTTTCGTTGTTGGTCCTTGCTGAGGCTGCGTAGGAGGTTGATCATGGTGCGGTTGAATCTCTCGCACTGCCAGTTTCCCTGGGGATGATAAGGGGTAGCGCGGCTCTTCTTGATGTTATACTCACTGCACAGAGTCTGGATGATCTCTGCCTCAAAGCTGCCTCCTCGGTCGCTGTGGAGTTGTTACGTTGGTCCATACTTGTTGAACCACTCGCTGATGAGCTTTTTGGCGGCGGTTAAAGCTGTCTCGTTGCGGGTAGGGATGGCTTGGGCGAACTTGGTAAAGACGTCTGTCATTACCAAGTCATGCTCGGTACCATCAGAAGCCATCTCAAGTGAAATAAAGTCCACGGTCAGAATCTCGTTGGGACGACTTGCTGCTAGACGACCTTGTGCAGAACTGTTTTGAGGGGAGGGCCAAGCAAGGATGCATGGTTGGCACTTGGTAAGGTGCTCCTTCACTTCCGCGTGCATTCGCGGCCAGTACACTCGGGACTGTAGCAGCTGCATGGTGTGATCGTACCCTTGATGGCCCATCTCGTCATGAACTGACTGGATGGCTTTCATGCGAAGAGGAGATGGCAGGACCAGTTGGTTGAGTTGGCCGGTGTTTGGGTTGCGGCACTGGCGGTGAGGCACACCTCACTCGTCGATGTAGAGCCGGCCGAACTATCGGACGAGCGCTTTCAGGACCGGCTGGTCTGGTGGCACAAGCAGCTTCTGTAGAAACACGGTGAGTACTGGCCCGATGATGTGGTCAGCCAACTGCATCTGCCGTAGTTGGTCAGGCTCTGCTGTTGAAGTGTCGGACTTGTCCTCTGCTGGTCTATGGATAGGCAGGACAGGGGCGACTTCCATGGCGGGGTTTGCTGCTAGGCGTTTGCAGCGCTACTCTGCAGCCTTGGCATAGAGGGCAGGTGGAATTGCGACGCCTCTGCATCCCGGGCCATGGACTGTCGACGGTGAAATAGCAGTCACGGTGACTTCGATGCAGCATGCGGCAAGGTTTTCATCGCCTGAAGCAGTGCTACTGGGAGGCCTGAAGAGGGGATCGGCTGGGTTGCGTCGGCCTGGCTCATACTTGACCTCGAAGCTGAAGGGTGAGAGTTGGGCTGCCCAACGCTGTTCGATTGCCCCCAGCTTTGCCGTCCGATGGTGGATCAGGGCACTGTTGTCAGTGATGAGAGTGAAGTGCGACCCGATCAGGTAGTGCCGGAACATGTGAGCTATGGCCCACTTCATGGCGAGGAATTCCAGCTTGAAACTGCACTGGTGCGACTGGTAGTATCGGTGCTCTGGTGGGCGAAGGCGACGACTGGCGTAGGCAGTGGGTTTGGTGCGGCCGTCTTCCTGCTTCTGAGACAGGATCGCTCTAAGTCCATTTTGACTGGGTCAGTCTGCACGATGAACGGCTTTACGTCAGCTTAGGTGCAGTTGTCAGCGCCTCCTTCAGCTTCTGGAACGCGGTGTTATGTTCCGGCCCCCAACAAGCGGTGATGTCGGATGACTTCTTCCTGGAGTTCGCACTTGACTGCGCCACGAGGTCATGAAGAGGGCCTGCGATCTGGGCGAACCCACTGAAGAAGCACCTGTAGTAGGAGGCAAACCCCAGGAAGCGACAAAGTTCTGTTGTAGTTGGAACCGGCCAGTTCTTGACCTCCGCAATCTTCTCGTCCTCGCATTGGATACCATCAGCCGAGATGGTATGGCCCAGATAGCTGATCTCCCGGAGCAAGAACTGACACTTCTCACAGCGCAGCTTCAGCCCGGTGTCAGCAATCCTCTTCAGCAGCTTTCGCAGATGGTCCAGATACTCTTGAAACGTGCGCGAGTATACCAGGAGGTCATCCAGGTACACCAATACATGTTCACAAAGGAAATCTGACATGACCCTTTGCATGAGCCGCTGAAAGGTTGCTGGAGCTGAAGTCAACCCGAATGGCATACACGGGGTGCAGAAGGCAGTCTTAATAATAATAATAAAAATAATACCGTTATTATATAGGCGCTTTTTCTCAATTTTGGGCGAATCGACTCAAAGAGCCACGAACTGAAACCCAACACGCACACTCACGTAACAGACACGGATTTACGCCATTTATGACAAACACAGTACAAGACAGACGAAGCAGTTAGTCTCCAAACTCGAGTTTGCACTGCCGTGAACCTAAAGGGAGTATGAGTATCGCGCTATTCTACGGCTATTCTACGCCGCAGTGCCGGGACGGTCGTCGAATCGCACGTGTTGACAGCCATGGGTGTTTTGTTTTGGGCTCGGTGGTCGCGATTTCATCCCGGCTGCGTAAACATAGCAGCATAGAGGCAACACTAGCCACCAAGATACATACAGTACATTTAGCTTCTCACAAGCCCCCGCACTCTGCGCGGAACTCATGAAGATCTATGCCTCTTGGGGAGTTTTGTCTTTGGTTATGGGCGAACATTGCTAGGCAGTGAATGCCATCTGCCTGATGTAAAAACAAGAATATATTTATCCTCGTGAAAGTATGCGGTAACGGTGGAATGAATGTTTCTTGATAGGTTCATTTGTCTCTGTGCACATCAGACGGAACAGAGCCGTGAACCTTCTTCCATACCATCTGACGGCAGTTCCGATGAAAGCGACCTTCAAGACTGGCTAAAGCCTTGTACTGTCCCCAGCCCTCAACCAAATAATAGCCCTATCCAAGCCCATTTTAGTATATATTTTTAATTTGTAACCTGGCTTTTAAATTTCTGCCCGTATATGTGCCTCAGCAGATCCAAGTATATTCCGTAGTGAACCCGAATCTGTCTTTAACAGAACGATAGAGGGCGGGAAAGTGTGTTCATTTATAATATGGTCATTGATGTACGGTTTCTGAAAAACAAAAGAAACGGCTGAAACTCACTGCAAACCACAAAGCGCATCTCCCTCCCACTCCCCCGCTCAGCTGGAAAGTAAAATTGTGTGAACTGAAAAAGCAAAACTTAGGCACAGATTCTCATGGGTCACGATCCTGTAACTTGCATGACGGACTCCTGTGGATCTATGCCTTTTCTCATCAGTAGAAAGGGCCACTATCACACTGAATTAGATACACTCACTGATACGCATCTTCTGTCAGTCTGGAATAAACATAGATCCTCATGGCGCCCGCAGATGCGAAAGCTCATGAGAATCGTGCCTCTTGCCTGGCTCTATCATTATGCTGGTCCTTACATACAAGAAGCTACGCGAGCTGATTCACTGACTGCCTTCCAGAGTGTAATAGACGCGTTGACAGCAATTATAAACAAACCGCTCTGCTGAAACAAGGGGACAGAAACAGAATAGCTCGAGCTCACATTCCATCGAATGAAAATGATTAGGCTTTTTGGAGTTTAAGTTAGAACTGTGTCAGTATATATTTTAAATTTGTAACCTGGCTTTTAAATTTCTGAGTTTTCAGAATTATAATTATGTGCCGACTGTCTTTACCAGAACAAAAGAGGGGGGGGGGGGGGAAGTGTGTTCATTTATAATATGGTCATTGATGTACGGTTACTGAAAAACAAAAGAAACGGCTGAAACTCACTGCAAACCACAATAGCCCATCTCGCTCCCTTTCCCCCACTCAGCCTGGAAATTAAAATTGTGTGAACAGGAATAAGCAAAACTTAGGCACAGATTCTCATGGGTCACGGTCCTGTAACTTGCGTGGCGGACTCTTGAGGATCTATGCCTTTTCTCATCTGTAGAAAGGACCACTATCACACTGTCCGAGATACACTCAATGATAAACACCTCATGTCTGGAATAAACATAGATCCTCATGGCGCCCGCAGATGCGAAAGCAAATGAGAATCCTGCCTTTTGCCTGCATCTATCATTATGCTGGTCCTTACATACAAGAAGCTGCGCGAGCTGATTCAGTGACTGCCTTCCATAGTGTATTAGACGCGATGACAGCAATTATAAACAAACCGCTCTGCTGGAAAAAGGGGACCGAAACCGAGAAGAGCACGCGCTCACATTCCATCGAATCAAAATGATTAGGCTTTTCGGAGTCTGAGTTAGAACTGGAAAGGCCAGTTCAGCTACTGAAGTTACAGAGATTTTTGATCGCTTGTATTTGAAATTTGTAAAGTGGCCTGAAACCGGTACCAAAGTGTGGGGGGTGGGGGGTGGGGGGGGTGGGGGTGGGTGGGTGGGTGGGTGGGGAGTGGAAGAACCGGAATACCCGGAGAAAGAACCCCCAGTCTTGGGCTGGTCATCAGGGTCCATCGCTATCTGGTGGTACCCACATGCGAGGTCGAGTGTAGAGAGGTACTTGGCACCAGCGAGAGCGTCGAACGACTCCTGGATCCTGGGCAGGGGGTAGGCGTCACCGACAGTCTTTGCGTTCAACCTCCTGTAGTCGACACAGAGGCGAAGATTGCCGTCCTTCTTCCGGACCAGGACCACAGGCGAAGCGTACGGGCTGTCGCTCTCGGTGATGACACCTGTCTCCTTGAGGCCCTGCAGATGTTGACGAACCTCGTGCAGCAGGTCAGGCTGGATGCTCCGGTATGGTTGGCAGACTGGCACCTCGTCGACTGTTGGCATTTTGTGACGGACGACATCTGTGTAGCCCAAGTCTCCATCTCCTGTCGAGAAGACGTGATGGAAGTCTCGAAGTAGAACCTGTAGCTGGAGACGCTCACTTTCGGTGCCCGCGAACTCAGGAAGCTCGAAGGTCTTCTTTGCTGCTGACAGAGAGCTCGTTGCAGGAGATGTTAATCTGTCGTGCCTCTTCACTCCCACCGAATCGACGACTTCCAGCACGGCCACTGCAGTCCAGTTCGTCGGTGAGGTTTACTACCCGCACGACATGTCGCTTGTCCTCCTCCTTCATGAGGGTGGGGACAAGCAACAGGCCGTGGGGCAGAGGTGCATCCAACCATGAAGCTAACAGCAGGCTTCCGTCAGCGTAGCAAGGACCTGTTACTTGGATGCTGGAGAGAGAGCGTGGCTCGACCTCGATCCCTCCCTGTCCGTTGTTCTGGCGATCTTCATACTTGGGCTATACTTGTCTTTCGCTGCCTTGATGATGGGTGTCAGCTGATCTGGTGATTTCTTGCAACGCCCAAGAAGGTTCATGCCTATCAGTGCCGGAACCTCACGCTTGCTGGGAATGGTGTCCTTAAGTACGAGCACGGGAACATTGTCTATCCTGTTTTCAAAGACTGTCACAATCACAACTATGAGTCCACAATACTCTATGGTCAATCCATTCGCCGCTGTCAGCGTAATAAAGTTCGCCGGCATGATGGTGGCATGAAGATGCTGTCTGACCCAAGCTTCGGTGACGGTGGCTGCCCGTGTCAATCAAAGCATCCCACTGCTCATTATCAAACTTGACTCGGCAGACAAGGCGCTGGCCCACTAATCCAGGATAGCTTGTGCCCCCCGTTGCCTAACTAGAGACAACGGGGATCTCTAGTTTTCCTGTGGTGGCTGCTGCGAAGGCTGCTGCACTGGCGGCTGGTATGGAGCCTGCGGAACATTTGGGGGCTATAGCTGTGGGTGAAACTGGTGCTGTACCTGGTACTGGGGTGGCATGTTGGAATATGAACACAAAAACAGTCTGGAAGAATGGCTGTGATGCCGGAGCGTTGTGGGACTTGTAACCTCCTCGACCATGCTGTCCTCGCTGGGCCCGACCTCGTCCTCGGGAACCACCACCCTGGCCGCCCATCTGCTGCTGGTACTGCTGTTTGGCCTGGCAGTCAGCTTTACGGTGCCCAGGCTGCTGGCACCAGAAGCAACGGAAGACCTTGCTGGGGTCGAGTTGTTCTTAAGAGGCTGAGGCTGGCTGTCGATGACTTTCCTCCAGTCTTGCAGTCAAATCGGCCACTGTAGGCGCAGCTCCTCAAATGTCTGGCTTGTAAGCGCTCCGAGGGCTGCGTCCGATTCCGGATTCTCCCGAACCCAGCGGCGAGCCTCGTCTCGAACAGCAAGGAAGGTGATGTTGCCATCTTGCCGCACCAGGCTGCGGAGATGTGTCCGCAGCGCAGAAGAGATGGCCCCATCCACAAATCGATCTCGCAGTATCGTTGCAGGCACTACACCTGGGGTTGACTGGTTGGCCAGGGCCGACAAGGCTTGGGCATAGGCCAAGTGGTCCTCCGTCACCTCTTGTCGTTTGGCGTGGAGTTTGCTGAGGCGATCGATGACCGGGTATGACTGTAGGAAGGTACCGGCTATTATGTCGATCACCTGCGCAGCAGTAGCCCGCTGGTCTGCTGGCCGAACCAGGACTTCTTCTTCAGCTGCCCCCCGGAAGAATGACCCATTCCGCGCCCGTCTCGTCTGGGATGCGGTATGTTCGGATGGATCGCCTGGCTGCGTCGACGAAGCTAGCAGCTGAGCATCCTGTCTCTTCCCCAGTAAAGATGGGAAGTTGTCGCGGCTGGATGGCCGGCTGTACGATGATCTGTGGCGGAGGCTGTTGGTCCCCCATGCCTCGCCCTGCTTGATCCTCTTTTTTTGCCGAGATCCGGAGCCTGCTGCCTGCGTTGGTGTCGCTTGCGCCGCCCTGTCATGGCCACCTCAGCACTTCGCCCTGGATTGCTTTTTGTTGTTCAGCTCATTCTCCCACTCATCCTGCTCGCAGCGCCAGGTGTGACAGAGCCGACGGGCGGAGCTGAATAAACTTAAATAACTAGCGAACTATAATCCAATACTAATACATCTTAGCATTTCCGAAAGGGAATTTAAAGGGCTTTCCGATGAACTAAATTAGGAAAAGATTAACACTAAGCTGAATTTAATATAATTTTATGACTCAAAATGAGACGCGGACTACAAATAACTACATTGGGACAGAGGCTTACCGCGCTCTGTTACAACTAGGACCTATCTCCACTCGCAAGAGGTTCCAGACTCATGAGCCCTTGTGGAGTTGACAGTCAATAGTACCAAGAGGCACATATTCTCATGAGCCCCTGCGACTGCAGGGGCTCATGAGAATTTTTCGGCCTCTGTTAGATGGCTCCTGACTGAGGCAGCTGTAACCAATCTCGTATCAGTAATTTTGGTGTTGACTTCATAGTGCCGGACAGACGTGGAAGGAGTTTAACAAAGAATGTCCGAATCGGACCAGCAAGAGGCACAGATTCTCACGAGCCACTGCGACTGTAGTGGCGCATGATGATCTGTGCCTCTTGCAGATGGAAAGACCTAGGCAGCTGTTAGAAAAACCAGGGAAAGTAATCCATATGTTGACTTCATAGTGGACGTCCGTGTTACAGTTAAGGGGCTTTTCAAGAATGCCTCCAGTTCATAGTTACTTCATGAGTGTAGCCAGTGAAGACTATAGGAGGCTCTATAATCGAGTGCTTTCAGCTTGAAAACGTTCCGGGACTCGTATGACGGTTCTTTCGGCTTCGCCAAGAGGTCGACAGTCGAGCTACAGTAAAAGCTCTTCAGTTCAGCATTTTGGATTCTCAGAAGATTCCGAGTAAAAATGTTCTGTAGGCATGCATACAGTGCCTGGATTATAGGATAGATTTGGCGATGAAATATACCTTCTGTGTTGCGCTTTCAGAACACAATTGTTTTACGCCCCTCTGGTGAAAAGAGCGTGGGATTACTAAGGCGGATGTCAGCACGAAGACCTCTTACTCACTGGAAAGTGTTCTCAGTATCCAGACTGAAAAGGACAATGAGACATCTGAGGAGAACCCCCTCATCAACCAACCAGAACATTTCAAGAATTGATGACGGTACGCCATGACGTCATCATATACTGCGGCCACGTTGCCGCTACTGTTGGTACCATCATCGCCGTCGTCATCATTATCGTCACCGTCGTCGTCGTTTTCGTCATCACGGCGCAGTGCAGGACGATATCGTCCCACACAACTGTCATCTGCTAGTCGTCGCGCGAGTTTTGCTTATACCTTATCCGAGAGTAGTCGACTAGTTTGGAGGAGAAATTTCACGTCAGCTTATTTTTACGCAAATTTCAGTTATTCCAGTTTTTTTTAAAAAATATATCCTAATTACCAAAAAGTAGCGCTTCAGGGGAAACGTTCGCTCATCCGAAAGAAACTGTGAGGGGCATTGTCAAAATTTGTTATGAATGGCTGTATTATGTCTTGATGCAAATCATCTGTCTGTCCGTTCGTCCGTCCATCTATCCATTCATCCATCTTGGAGTACATAGTGCCACATTCATCTAAAGTTACAAGGCGCCAATCAATGACGCCGGCACGACCCCTCACGTATCATAGTCCATGCTGTTAAATTGTGAACTGTTTCATTGCAGGCGTCCAAGTCGAGACATCCCAAACACTCTTTGCGCGTCTACGCTCGCCTGGCTGTTATCTGTGTCCGCCTCTGCAAAGTCAGCCTAAAGAGGTTAGTGCGTGTATAATCAGTCTTTGATACACAATTCCGTAGGCAGAGGCTGCTACAAAAATCGTTTAAAATTTACTTTATCCGCAGTACAGCGAATTTCAGACAGTTGTTGTGTGAACCTCGGCCGTTTCACGGCCAGCGGACGCAAACTATTTGAAAAAAAAAAGTAGATTCAACGTCAAAGATCCGCAGCCGTCAAAGGAACATGGGTTCATCATGTAGTGGTTTTAGCAAGATGCATAGATCCTCATGGGCCCCCGCAAATGCGGGGGCCCATGAGGATCTATACATCTTGCATGTGCATGATATTCATTTTTATCCTCGGCAGTGAACTGGTTAATTTGCGGCATGTATTTCAGCGTGGGGAGGTTAGTGAGTATAGTATCTTGGACTCATCAGTTATTTACGGGCAAGCCAATCTGCTAACTTTCTGTGGTGGTAGCTTTTGCCAGAAACACTTTTTTACACTAAGCTGTTTTAGTGGAATAATTGAGGGCGTCGATAAAAGGATTCATGAATGGGGAAACGGGCAAAGCGTTTCATAAAACTGGTTAACTACCGAAGGAAAGAAAATGACTGGTCAGAGAATTTGTTGGTAGAGAAGTGGGGTTTTACGGGGATCAGGTGAGTGTATACAAAGAGGTCACACTGAAATCAGCTTGATGACTGTGTTAAGGGACATCTACATTCTGACAAAGAAACCTGAGAATAATATGCAAATTCAGCAAGATAGATTTATATGGGGTCAGTTAGTTTACCCATTTAGCCCCAACGCCCTGTGGCAGGAGATGGTTGACCATGATAATTCAAGGGTAGTGGCAGATGAGCTTGGCGCCTGAAGGCGATCCATCTCCTGCAACAGGTACATAGTCATAAATCTGCACCTCCAAAATGCATTCAATGAGGCCCAACTGATTTCGAAAGTTAACTGTAAAGGAATGCCGGGACACTGTTCAGATACTGACCACGCGGGGGATTCTTTATTCTTGATGAAGCTCTCCCTTCCCCGCGCGGGCCGCCCTTTTATCAATTGCCACTCGTACGTTTTGACAGTTGAAGAAAGGCCCTAACGGTTCATGAGTTTCTAAACAGACTTACAATTAATACAGTCAGAGTTAACCCCTTCCCTGCCACTGTAGGTATATTGTATTTCTGAACTCTTTGTGCATTCAACGAGCATACGCCACAACCGTCCCAGGAACATGGCTACAAATTGGTCTCAGCAAGAGACATAGATCCTCATGAGCCCCAGCAGTTGCGGGGGCTCATAAGGATCTATGTCTCTTGCATTTGAATAGCGTTCATTATTCTCGGCAGTCAAGGGGTTAATGAAGCGGCAGTTTTGTGACTCCAGTGTGTGTGACTAAGATAAGATAAGATAAGATAAGATAAGATAAGATAAGATAGAACTTTATTGCCATTTGTAATAAGCAGTGACGTTTGACTTTTTTACGGAAGGGGGGTGGGTGCGGGGTGGGGGTGGTGGTAGGGTCGGGGGGGGGGGGGGAGGGGGGGGGCTGAGGGGAGGTGGGGGGTGGGGGTGGGGAGTTCACCCTTGAAGGGATAAAGCGACCTACTCTACTGTGTCGGTTATGTGCCGGAATTCCGGTTTTCGAAAACCTTACCTGCCATAAGCAGAAATTACATGCTCCTCTGGACCATTTAGGTTTTAAAAAAAAATTCAACAGAAACACCCATGCTCCAGGCATTAAAGGGTTAATAATTACAATATCTCCTTTATAAATGTTCTTAGTATGTCTTACCATAATGCTGTATAATTATGAAGTTTGCTTTTCTTCTCCTTTGTACGCGGGAGAGTTTTGGCTTCCTTTGCGCTCAAAAGGCAGTGCAATCTCTGCTCTGGTACGCGTGCCTACTAAAATGGATTGTGAGGAAAAGGTTAGAAAAGTCTTAGTTGAGGCAAGACAACATGTGGATAATTAGATCCAAAACAAGTGACACTACACACTCGTTAGTTTAGACATGCTCTAGAGGTTACGTTTACGGCGGACGACTCTCAACAACGAACGAGAATTTAGTCACGGCAGCCGATAATCAGCTTGCACCATAAACATAGACAACACTCCAAACATCTCCAAGAGGCCAAGATGCTCATGAGCCCTCCGGTTTCATGAGCATCTATACCTCTTGGAGATGTTTGGAGTGTTGCCTATGCCTTGTACCCGCCATGGTTCCACTCTCGTTCGCTGCTTGGAGTCAACTCAAACGAAACCTGACTGCTAATGCGTCGTAGAAAACAGTTCAACCGCAATGGGTTAAGGGTAACTTCTAATCAACCATTGAGCTAACACGGTCGATCTATTTCTCAGTCGCCGCTAGCGCTGAACATGATAAACTTAACAAAATGCGTGCCGACTTTTAAACGTGCAGACCGGAGCCGTAAGATCCAAGTTCACAGACCAGCGCACAAACAACACGTAGCTCTATTACTTATTGCGTAGCGCCTTGAATGAGTTAATATTGAGTGCTGACCTTGCGGTGTAAGGTCCAAAATCACAGACCGACACGCAAAGGTTCCTCTCCTCAAGATGTAAACACGAAAGAACTACGTTTGCTGGATTTTGTTATTTTGGGGAAGAGGCGGGGTTGGGGGTGGGGGTTGGGGGTGGGGGGTGGGGGGGCAGCGAGGAGGGTGGAGGGGTGGAAGGGGGTTTCAGCCCGGTCTGATACGTGTCGCACGTTACTCGCAAATAACATCAAATTAGGCTAGACCTGGAACTGGTACAACTATACTTATGAGCAAAAGAAATGCTACAATCAGTGCTTCCGATGTCAGTGTTTCCGACAATTAGTGTTTCTAAAGTGTTTTCGATGGTTTCAAACATTTCGCATTTCTTTTGCTCGTCACTATAAAATCTACATTCCTTTTTTTAAAAATCGATTTTTTTGTATGTATACTGGTCAGCCAAAAAAAACAACAAAACATAAACAAAAACAAAAAAAACAACAACAACAAAACCAACAACAAAAAAACAACAACACCCCCCAAAAAAAAACAAACAAACAAACAAACAAACAAACCCCTCTTGTTATGGATAAGTGTTAATTGTGAAGAATATGTGAATAATATATCTGCTGTGTGCACAAATTTCCAAGCGCCAAGCAAATATGTAACTACCATTAAATTATCACGGCTGTCACTACACGGGTTTTTTTCGACTATTTTTTGTAGGGGAGTAAGTTTAGAGGGGTGACAGGATTTAGATAGTCAACGGACGTAGTTTAGGTGGGGTATTTGGCCTGTACACGAGTATTTGCTGCCGTGCGAGAATTTGGTGGACGGCGTGACGCACGTGGTCGCCCGGTCTCCGCGATCGGGTGGTTATTGTTTCACGTGGAGTTTCAATCACATGATTTAGTGAGCGTTTCTTTTGCTAACCTAACGTTTTTTTTGCCAACCTCCAGCACCAGCAAGACCTCTATCATGTCTTTTTGGATTTTAAGAAAGCGTTTGACAGGGTGTGGTATGCAGCCCTTTGGTCCACCATGAAGCTATACAACATCAATGCCAACCTGATCAAAGTCATAGCAAACCTTTACAACAAGGCCACTAGCGCAGTCTGCTTCAACGGCAAAATAGGAAACTGGTTTAGGACTACAGTCGGAGTCAGACAAGGCTGCTTGCTCTCACCTACTCTTTTCAACATCTTCCTTGAAAAAATCATGACAGACGCTCTGAAAGATCATGAAGGAACTGTCAGTATTGGAGGCAGACAATCACGAACTTGCGCTTTGCGGACGACATTGATGGCCTTGCAGGAACAGAGAAGGAGGTGGTGGAAAAGCTGGATAGTACAGTCATTGCGTATCGGATGGAAATCAGCGCAGAGAAGACCAAACTGATGACAAATAACACCAGTGGCATTGGCACTGACGTCTTGATTGAAAGCGAAAAACTGGAAACAGTTAATAAATTCAAATACTTAGGAGCCATTGTGATAGATGAGGGATCAAAACCAGAAATACTGTCCAAGATTGCGCAGACAACAACAGCACTGACAAGATTGAAGACCATACGGAAGGACAATAACATCACGCTCTGCTCCAAGATCAAACTGATGCGCTCCTTAGTCATCTAATAATAAATAATAATTACGGTATTTATAATGCGCTTATCTTATAATAATTATAACTCTAAGCGCGCACTCACAACTCACGCACGCATGCGCACGCTTTAGACAACGACTCACGTACGACAAATAGTGAAATACATTACGACAGTCAGCTTGGGGTGGGGAGTATGGTGGTATAGTGCTAGAACTGCTGAAAGAGGTGAGTTTTGAGGGCGGACTGGAAGGAGGAGAGAGAGAGTGTTTCTGACGGAGAGAGAGTGGGAGTGTGTTCCAGGTGGATGGACCGTATACTGAGAAGGAGCGGGGGCCGAAAGTGCTGAGTTTGGTGCAGGGGATGTGGAGGCGGAGAGGGTCGGAGGCGGAGTGGAGGGAGCGGGGAGGAGTGTAGGGGTGAAGTAAGTTTGAGAGATAGGCAGGAGCGCAGTTGTTCAAGGATTTGTAGCAGAGAGACAGAATCTTGTATTGAATGCGTTGGGGGATGGGATGCCAGTGAAGGAGTTTGAGCAGGGGAGTGATGTGGTCTGATTTTTTCTTTCTGAGGACGAGGCGGGCAGCATTGTTCTGGACGCACTGGAGAGCGAAAGTGGTGGAGTGAGGGAGGCCGGAAAGGAGAGAGTTGCAGTAGTCGATGCGAGATAGGATGAGAGAGACAGCAAGTTTGGTGGCAGCTTCGGTAGTGAGGTATTTTCTGATCTGACTGGTGCGGCGGAGGTGGAAGTAGCATGCCTGGGCAGTGTTCTTGTATGCCTGTGAGTCATGGGCCATCACAGCAGACCTTGAAAGGAGGATACAAGCCACTGAAATGAGGTGTTTTCGAAGGCTGCTTGGCATTTCATACAGAGATCACATCACGAACGAGGAAGTGGGAAACAGAATCAGGCAAGCCATCGGGCCCTATGAAGACCTATTAGCCATTATGAAAAAAGCGCAAACTGAAGTGGTATGGGCATGTCACGCGTTCAGCAGGGTTTGCCAAAATAATCCTGCAAGGCACTGTGCAAGGAGGACGAAGGAGAGGAAGACAGAGGAAAAGATGGGAGGACAATATCTCAGAGTGGACAGGATTGAGGCTGGGCGATACGCTAAGAATGGCAGTAAACAGAGAGGAATGGAGGGAGCTGGTTGCCAAGTCATCAGTGGTGCCCCAACGGTCGGCAAGACTACGGGATATAGATAGATAGATAGATAGATAGACAGACAGACAGACAGACAGACAGAACGTTATCGATATTGTTAGAAAGTCGCTTTTCCAACTGCGAACGAGTCAGTCGTTTTTCCAGCAGTCTTCTAGGGTGGTCTTTCAGGCGTGGTTCGCCATTTGCTGAAGGTCACAAGCAGCTGTGTCGTTCGTGTGTATCGGCCCTGCGATACGGTTTCGGTCGTCCAGGAGCCGGTGTCCGAGGAAGGAGAGAAAAGAAGAGCTGCGACGACTTTACCCCTGGCTTGTCTTGTCCTTGTTTGTCTTCGTCCTAGCCGGGGCGTCTTCACGGATGGCAGTAAGTACACGCAACAAGTCTTTAGTGGCCATTTGCTCGGGGGGTTTGTTTGCGTTTGCTTGTTCTGTTATTATTATTTTGGCTAGTGTGTATTGGGGGGCAGGTGAAAAAATAGAATGTAGAAGTGAATGCCATCTGTATGTTGTAGTTTCTAGAGTATCTAGTGGCGGATTAGTTATTGGGATTTAATGCCAAGCAGGTGACTAAGGCCATTTCACTATTTAGCGTCGTCGTGTAAATATCGGAAGTGAGTCATGTGGTGACGTGTAAATGTATTCTGTTGAGGTTGAATTTATTATTGCGGGAGAGAGGTGAAGGGAATATAAAAGACGGCAATTAAAGTTGCGGGAAGGGTGATGTGATTATTTAGTTTCTTTTGTTAGGTATTTATATGTGTATTTTTTGCACCTGTGTTTTAGTGCATCCTATTCCAATGGTCCAAATTCAAGGCCTAAACCTTAAAGAACTAACCGGCTAAGTCTGCCACCGTGCTGTGGTACTGAGTGGAAGCTGACTGTGTCACTCCGTCTTGTGGGGCTTCGACGACGGACCTGGGTGCTGTTACTAGTGTCGCGGCACACCCCGAGTTTAGTCAGGTCGGGTCGTCCCATTTAATTATTTCTAATCTGTTTAAGTAAAGTTTTGTTTGTGTATAATCTTGTAAAGAACGTTGTGAGATTTATTTCATCTCCTCTTAGTGACAGTGCTGAGAGGAGCTTTGTCACAGTAACGGAAGAGTTTGAGTTATTGTATTATTTAAAGGCAGCCTGTGTTACGGAAGGCCTTATCGCGGAAGCAAGAGCGTCGAGCTGTGCTGAGCTTAACGGTTGTGCTTCCGGCGAGAAGGTCCAGTGACGTGAAATATATTCAATCGTGTTAAATTAAGGATATTTGCTCTATTTGTATACGTTATATTGTTTATTCTGAAACGTGTTAGTTAAAGGAGCCTTCTGCTGTAGATGTCTTGTTTGCGAAAGCATTAGTTTAATTCAAACTTGTCATTCGAGCTCCCGCTGGGGGAGATTCAGTAGCTTAAGAACTATATTCATTTTCCTCGATCTTCATTTGTGTTTTAGTAAGCATATTTGGTTCATCGTATTTTTGATATTGTGTTATTTGAAATACTGTGTTATTTAAGGAGCCACGTGCTGTGAGGGACTCTTCGCGGAAGCAAAGGCGTTGGTCTAAGTTAGCACTTGACGCTTGTGCTTCCGTCGGGGTCCGGTGGTTTAGGATTTAGGCTTTCCAGCCTCAGTTTTCTTTTATATTTTTTATTAAGGATATTTGTTTATCATATATTAGTTTTCTCAACCTTTTGTATTAGGGACATTTAGTTTATTATATATCTCGTTGTTATTTTGTATTGTGTATAACGGATACTCGGGGGGAGTTTGGACGTATGAGTGTGAATGTGATGTGTGAATGCGTGGTTAGGATTGAGTTTGACTGTTGTTAGGGTTATATGTAATAAATGTCGTCGTCATTGTTCCTCTGGTGTTTGTGTTAGTGTGGGTCGGGTGTGTCTCGAGTGGTAGCACTCATAGCTCGCGCCCCGGAAGCGGGGTCGTGGACAATGGTCAATCCATCCCCTCAGGCTTTGGTGAAATGGCGAATATGTTGTTCAGCCCATTTGACTGCCAGTGGATGCAAACTTATGTCTTCAGCAGCATTACAAAATACACACCTAATAATCCCATCAAATCTAAAATACACTGGTATGAAATAAGTCAACAACAAGCAAAGAACTTCATGAACCCACGCATCTGCGGGGGCTCATGAGGTTCTTTGCTTCTTGCAGTTTTTCCGGCAGTGATTTGGTTACATATATGCGGCATACATAACTGATATTATATCTGTCATCTCACTCTGTTTGTCAGTCTGACTGTCTGTATGTGTGTGTGTGTGTGTGTGTGTGTGTATGTGTTTACGTGTGTGTGTGCATGTATCTTTGTATTTATTTTTTTATTACTCCATTTAATTAATTAATTAATTAATAGTGTATGTATCATTTTTTTTTATTAATTAATTTATTTTTGCAGCCTGGAGGGCGAGAGAGGGGAGTTTTTGTCCGTGCTACAAGTGTCGGACGATTTTGGGTCCACAATAGATAGAGGAGGACTGTTCTTTGATCCAGAGGACTTCAGGGCTAACACACAGGTAAAACGACTACCCACAAACTGCGCAAGTACGCACGTCAGTTGATGGTTGAAGTTGTATTACATCGGCGGTGAATCTTCATGCACCTGTCGTGCATGCAGCGGGTAGTTGCACCTTTGTACACTTGCCTGATTGGTTGTCAGTTCGAATACCGGTGTGCCCCGTTTAACCCATTACATCCTGAGGCTGAATTTTTGATGTGCTTATTGTTCTGTGAAGACTGCACTTCCGCTTATTAGGATATAGATCAACCATTTTAGTTCAAGGGTGGTGCCAGAATAGCTTGGCGCCTCAGGGGCCAACCAATTTTGGCACCACCCTTCAACTATCATCGTCATTTTTTTTTTTTTTGCAATTGTGTATCAAGATGAAAAGGGGTAATAACGGCCGTGATTCAAACCTTTTTATTCTTTGCGTTTTCGTCGAAAACGGGAGAGCAGTGGACACACCTTTGAAGAAGTTGAGTAGGCCGCGTTGCTTCCCTTTTACTACTGGGGTCGTGGCCACCTGTTGATCAGTAATGTGCGCAGGACTCACCGTATGTAATTATCATTCTCTCCCTCTTTATTTCCGAGAGTCCGAAATAGCTCAGGCGGTTAAACGTCGGAGCAGGAGAGCGAAGGGAATCGCCGGGTCGTGGGTTCGAATCCCGTCCCGGCCCCGGTAGCTGGGCTCACAATCCAGGGGGGAAAAACGGATTTGTTCAATAGCATGTCCGTTGAAAGGTCCTGGTAAATCAAAGTGGCACAGTTGGAGTGCGCCTGAGTTGATCAGTGTTCAGGTCGTACTCCATAGGCAATAGGGCCGTCCATGATCACCTCGGTGCTGTGGACGTTAAACCCGAACTAACTAACTAACTAACTAACTCTTTATTTCCGTTATTCATGTTACAAAATCCCAATACACTACAACAGAACGTAGAACGACCATGATACTTCAAGGGTGGTGCCAGAATAGCTTAACGACACAATGGCGCCTTTCGCAGCACCACCGGCTTCGGTACCATGACGTTGGTGGTCTTTCCTGAACAGGTATGCAACTCTGTCGTTATATGGCAAAAGCGAGTATGTCCATTTTTGTGAAAAGCGAGATTTTCATTGTTAATCAATGAAAATCTATTTTTTCTCAAAAGTACTGGACATACTGGCCTTTGCCAGATAACGGCGTCAGATTTACTGTGCTCAAAAGGATGTATTTGGGAATTTCCTTCTAGTTGAAAGAATGAATGAATGAATGAATGAATGAGCGAACATATGAGATACAATGTGTATACAGACATACTTGTTACTGTTTGCGTACAGGAGCACCTGTCTCATGAGGCACGGCGTGTACTGGCGAATGACCCATCTGTCAGAACCGATAGACAGATTGGATACGTGAGTGTCTGGCGTTGGAAATGTGTTTTATTTTCTCGTGATTTCACTTATTTGTAACTTAATATAATGTAGCCTATAATATTGTGTGAAAATTCAAACATGTCACGCGCAAACGTATCGCGGCGTAAAAGAGTGGCAGTCAGTTTCATCTTCACTGATTGACCCCTTCACTGATGTGAAGTACCACTGCTCAAGTCTTCACAGCTGGTGTGTGATGTTGTCAAGTTATGTCGCGTACCGTTTTTTACTCGTAAAGAAAGCACGAGTAAGGTCCCTTGGTATACTGACTTGCCAAACGTTGAGCTCTGCCGAATACTAGACGGACAATGATAGTTCAAGGGCGGTGCCAGAATAGTTTGGCGCCTTTAGGCACCGCACTTGAACCAGGCTGTTACGTAGTCTCCAGTCAGCCATCTATCCCACCAAAAGGCGGTGTATACCGTCTTTGATCCCACGAATCAACCAAGAAACATTTTATGGTGTGAAACTGTTAAGTTCACGTTAAGCACAAGTCTCTCGGGCCGACATCTACCTCAGTTGGCCCGCGCACATTCGTGCGCGGGCCAACTGCGGTGGATGTCGGCCCTACGGGTTCGTGCTTACTGAGTCCCGCCTTCTCCAGTGCTGTTATACCCGTCTCTGTATTTCAGTTGCTGATTGTACTGCGGAACATCCCCGCGTTTGCCGAGTATCCCAAGAGAATGCAGCGGGAACTGTGCCGGGTGGGGTGGTACGAGAGGTAGGAACTCATCGTTACAAGCTACGGTCGAGACAAGCATTTTTCGTACTTACTTAATATTTCCAATTATTTTTGGACTCTTGGCCTTGGGTGAGTTTATCGTGATCCAAGGTCGAGGTAAGCATTAGGACGGTATGAATGGGAGCTAGTAAAGTAGTAAGAAAAAGAATTAAAAGAAAAATATAACCCCTTCACTTCTACTGACGATACCGTTCGACGGAAAAGACGCGTGGTCACGCGTCTTTTCCATCGAGCGTTATCGTCAGTAGCAGTCAAGGGGTTAAAAGCACTGGGTCGGTTGGCCATGGCGCAGTGGTAAAGCGCCTGCCGCCAATGCTAAGGTGCGAGGTTCCATACCCGGCGTTGGACTTTTTGCTCCTAGTAAGTGTCACCGTTAATTCAGGCGGTCCCGGGTTGGGGCTTTATCCGGTTACCCTACCTTCCCATCCAGGTCATTTTATCAATTCCAAATAAAAGCGATCAAAATTTCCGAAACCTCAATCGCTGAGCTGACCCTTCGCGCTAAGTGAATGTCCTATGCTTGTCCTGTGCCGTGTGTGTCTTTAGAATAAATGCGTGTGTTTCGCGTGAGCGTGCACGTTGAGTTCAGTTCACGGCGCTTTGAACGGATTAACAGAACTGGATAAAGCGCATATATAATGATCGGTATTAATATTATCGTATCTTTTTCCACACTTGATGAAACATGCACTATCGCCGGATCATCTTCACGCGTAAAGTGTCATTCAAATTTCTAAATATATTTTAGTTTCGCCTAGACGCGCTAAAGTCTTGCCGAAGGAGAGTGCGTGACCATGTTAGATCAAGAATACCTATCAATATTCAGGCGCCACGCTGATAATGACCACCACGCTTAAATTATTCATGTGGATTCATATCCAACAGTTGGCGAGGAATGAAAATTTAACATCTGTGGGCTGCTCTGTGATTTTGGACCTTACGGCTGAAGCCGTAAGGTCCAAAATCGCAGACCAGCACACACACACACACACACACACACACACACACACACACACACACACACACACACACACACACACACACACACACACACACACCAGTTATGAAAAAAATGATGGAGTGAGCGTGCCTTTTACAATGTAATCCACGGGATCCCTTCCCCGCACATTTATCGATTTTTACAATTGTGAAATTATATGACAAAATACTGGAGAGCAGGAAATCCCGACATTACAGGTGTTATCATGGCAGAAATGAATGATATTCAACTTTTTCGTAATTGAATATTTCATGTCATGGCCACGCAGCTCTGTTTCTCTTTGTCAGTGGTTAGGTAACCCTCTCTCCTGTTATATCATTTTATGCATTTTATACTTTTAATGACATGTTACGAAGATGGATGGGACATTGATCGGGCACTACCTCTGAGATACACAGTAAACGTCGGAAATTTAACAGAACGCAAGATGGACCCACATGTAATGTTGCTATACATCCGAAGTTTCATAAGCGTTGTAATTTACATAGACAGTTAGTGTGTTGTCGGGACCTCTGAAACAGTGTTGTTATATCGGAAGTTTGTTATATTGGGCCTTGCAATAAGCGAAGTTTAGTTAGAAAGATCAGTGTATACTAACTGTTATATTTCACGCGATCCTGTATGTAGTGTTTAACTCCATCACAGCCGGTGGACGCAGATTGTCTTTCTGTAATCTTCGTCCAGCCATCTCCACAAAGCCCCAACCGTCTGAGGAACACGGACACGCGGTGGTTTCAGCAAGAGGCGTAGATCCTCATGGGCCCCCGCGACTGCGGGGGGCCCATGAGGATCTATGCCTCTTGCCAGTTGGATAGTGCTCACTAGCCAAGGGGTTAAAGAAACAGCAGAAAATAAATACCAGCATCGATTACACAATCACTGACAGAAGAGAGAAATAAATACCAGCATCGATTACACAATCACTGACAGAAGAGAGAGAGAGAGAGAGAGAGAGAGAGAGAGAGAGAGAGAGAGAGAGAGAGAGAGAGAGAGAGAGAGAGAGAGAGAGAGAGAGAGACAGAGAGACAGAGAGAGAGAGAGAGAGAGAGAGAGAGAGATCCATACTTGTGTACCGGTTCCGTGATTTTGGATCTTACCGATCCTGGCTGTAAGCATTGAAAGTCTCAAATCACAGACAGCACTGTCTTCTATTTCAGCGTTTTAATGCCCTTCGCAGCGATTGAATGGACGCAGACTGTGTTTTTGAAGTAAAAAAAAAACCAAAAAACAAAACAAACACAAATGAAGGCCAAGAGCCCTAGTCGTTCCCATGAATATGGATTTAAAATGGTGTTAGTAAGAGGCATAGATACACAAGATCCCCCGCCACTGCGTTGGCTCAAGAGGATCTATGCCTCTTGCAGTTGGATGGTGTTCATTTTTTCTCGGAAGTAAATGGATAAAAAAAAATAGTTGCAATTACAATCGTGAAAGATTTTTATGCTTTTTTTTTATTTTTTTTTTTTCCCAGATACGAACCGAGGCGGGCGATTATCCGAGAAGGCCACCCTCCCCATTCCTTTTACTTCATCCTTTCCGGGACCGGTAAGGCATTTACTGATGTGTATCGATTACAGTTTTTAAAGTACCATTACGCATAAATCTGAAGACACGTTTCAGCACCATTTGCGTTTGTTATTCCTTGTCAATGCGCCTAATGAACTTTAACAGTTTGGACACGCAGGAAAAGCACTCGCGTAATCTCACTTATTTATTCTGAGCTGCCGTTGGCGTGTCAGTCTATTGTTAGCTATTTCTCGCACTGAAAGCTTTGTATTTCTAGAACGGAGTTGAGTCATTGTCAGGTTACGTGATATAAAGACGACGTGTGCTGAACCGGATTTTCCTGTGTCTAAATGAACCATAGCTAGACTTGTGTAGCGTTTCGAAACCATCTGTTACAGAAGTGTATCTTTGAACAGTTACGGCGATAGTGGGCCTTTAACCTCTTCCGGTTCCACTATCATAGCCATATAATAATGGAAGTGGATATGCACACATAGGTATTTGTAAACACCCCCCCAAAAAAACAAAACAAAAAACAAACAAAACAAAACAAAAACAAAAAACAAAACAAATTAAAAAAACAAACAAACAAACAAACAACAACAGCAGCAAACCCCAAAATCATATGTATTTTCGACCGTTGCCTATGTTTATTCCATAAATTGTGAAACAGATGCGAAACAGATCCCTCTTCGACCTGCACGGCACAAGTTTCAAGGTGTGCTAAAACGGTTCATAGGTTGGTTGATTTAGTTCGGGTTAACGTCCAGGGCACCGGCGTGATAATGGACGGCACTAACGGGCGGGTTATGGGGGACAGGGAGTATTCCCTATGGAGTATGACCTGAACACCGATCCATTCGACCTCACTGCAACTGTGCCACTTTGATTTACTTTTTGAAGGACTTTTATCAGTTTATATGATGATCAAATAGCGATTATTATGCATATCTTGAATATATGCACGATATTGTAAAGTTGTCATTATTTAATACATCAATACGTTTGTAAACAATCAGCTTGTTGTTTTGAGGATTAATCACATAACGGATAACCACGTGTTTGCATATGGTGGAATCGGTTGGTAACAATTTTCCGGTTAAGTTTGACACTAAGTCCAGAAATTTACAAGGGATTATGCTGCCGTATGGCCAATAAATCAAAAATTGCATGCGAGCGTTGGCCATCTTTCTGATTATCCCTCGCACTGAGCTTATGAGGCGCTATACCCACAAACCACAGGCGTATGATGATCGCTGCGTATTCGATCAACTCTGTAAAACGGGCAGTAGGAAATAGCACGACTGTGCTATTTCCTACTACCCGTGTGACAGAGGTGACCGATTACACAACGATCATCCCATGGATGTTCCACGAACTCACACTGTCGTGGTTCATTCAGCTCATGAAGATGGCGCACTTCAATAAGCAAAAGATCCTCGGGCCGACATCGGCCTTAGGTGACCCGCGCACTGGGGTGCGCGAGTCACCTAAGGCCGACGACGGCCCGAGGATCTTTTCGCTTCCGGACTGGGCGTCAGCCATGGTTGGCCCACGCTCGACAGCCTGATGGCGCCATCGAGGTCAGTCGACGCGTGTGCTGTGCCTGACGATGGCCGTAACACTAAAAGAGTTTCTTGTCACGTACAGTAATTTTTACAAATCTATAAAAAGTGAGACCGCCTTTCTCAAAATGTCTTTTCATGGCTTATACGCTGCTGTATCTCGAGGAGTGCATGCTGAGATTAACTTACAATATGCCCCCACGTGCGCGTCTCATGCCCTAATCCTTCCGTTAGATCTCCGTGGAAAAGATTTCGCTGCCAAGTTACACCGCTATTCCAGGCTTTAAAAGCTTAGAATCATGTGGCAACCCCACATCCGTCTGCAAGAAGCATAGATCTTTATGAGCCGCCTGATTCAGTCGCGGGGGCTCATGAAGATCTATATATCTTTCTGGAGATATTTGTATGTATGTGTTTCTTTCTCTGTAAGGGTTCATTTTTTTTTTCATCTGCAAGAAGCATAGATCTTCATGTGCCCCCGCGAATGCGGGGGCACATGGAGATCTATGCCTTTTACTGGTGCCGTATTTACATTTGTATTTACATTTGTATTCCTAAGGAGGGGCTGGTTTTGGAATTAATATACGATTTGTTAGGGATTTACCAAACTTAAGGGCAAAATTACCCTTGCCATCTAGGTTTAAATAGATAAATCATACCACCTGTGGCCGTCGTGTGTTCGTGCAAACTTGACGTCGATTACGTTTAATTTAACATTTTTAAGGTTACAGATAAAGTATTATTTAACATCTCAAGGTCAAGGATTAAGTGTCGTTAATGTTCAAGGTCATGGATCGTTCTGAACCCTTTTATTGCATTTGTGTTGAAGGCCACCCACAGCTTTGCAAGTGATGCTGATCCTTGTGAACCACGGGATTATTCGTGACCGAAAAAAGAACACACAATTTTGATGAAGTTTGTTTCTATGCGATAAATTATTTATAAGACAGTCATTTGTTATGAAAAAGACAGCCTATTATTAAAGCACAATAAACTGTTTGTTTCAAATATAAACAAATAGAAATGCTCTTGGAAAATAACTGTTACACTACCGCAGCCACACGCAAGGTGTTGTAGATGGAAGACGCAGCCAGACAAGAGTGTTTCCAGAAGAGTCTTTTATTTCTTGGTCATCGTGGGTCTAAGAGGTTGGGCACAACCAACCTACTAGCATGGCATACTAAAATAGCGAAAATACCGGAGCTCGGTCTCTCGCTTCTCAGCTCCCTCTATCTATCTATCTCACTCTCTTCGTTGTGTACTCTCTATCTATCTCGTTCTCTTCATTGTGCGAGCTCCCTCTCCATCTCGTTCCCTTCGTTGTGAGCTCTCTCCTCTATCTCGTTCTCTTCGTTGTGAGCTCTCCCACCTATATATACCCGTTCTGGCCGAGGGCATCGCCCCTTTGTCTCAACCAGTCAAAGGGGCAATTACTGTCACCCATATTATTCCCCATCTATCATGGTGGCCAGCGTCCCCTGACCCTATCTGTCAAAGGAGCTATTACTGTCGCCCATAATCTATCCCCCATCTGCTCTGGTGGATAGCGCCCTCTGATCCTAGCTGACCAGGGACCCATTACTGTCTCTCATAATTATTCTACATCTATTATGCTGGTCAGCGTCCTCTGATCCTAGCTATCAAAGGAACTCATTACTGTCTCCCTTAATTATTCCACATCTATTATGGTGGTCGGCGTCCTCTGATCCTCGCTATCAAAGGAACCCATTACTGTCTCTCATAATTATTCCACATCTATTATGGTGGCCAGCGTCCTCTGATCCTAGCTGACCAGGGACCTATTACTGTCTCTCCTAATTATCCCACATCTATTATGGTGGCCAGCGTCCTCTGATCCTCGCTGACCAGTAACCCATTATTTATTCATTAGTCCCAGCTCCCAGTTCGGTACTGCCCGCATTGGGACCGCTAGAGTGAGATTGATGTATTTCCACTCGAAATTATCATTCATTAGTCCGAGCTTAGTAGGGCCGGCCACTTGTCAACTTCACGTGAGCCCGTGGTAGCCAAAGTGGACCGTGTCATAACCCTCTCCGTGCTCTGCCCGTGGTACTAATTATATTCTCGTTATTTTCATATCAAGGGAAATTATAAAATTACCCGACCGTGATATTGGTCGTATACACTTATCGTGTAACATAACGCGTGTCTGTTTATTCGTTCGTTATCTTGTAGTTGTTGGTGTCATTGTTTTAAGTCTTAAAAAGCTGAGATGTTGGTTAAATGTTAATTAGAACTATTAACACCAATGTTTGTTAGGATTATTTAGGAGGCAGTCGCATTACCAACCAAAAATGCTGAAGAATGATAATTTGTGTAATTTGTTGACAGCGACCTACTTCAGGCAGTAGAGGCTTGACCCCTTGACTGCCGAGAAAATAATTAGCACTACCAACTACAAGAAGTATAGATCCTCATGAGCCCCCGCAATTGCGGGGGCTCATGAGGATCTATACCTCTTGCTGAAACCAGTGAGTCTCAATGCTTCTTTAACTGCTGGGGGAGCTTTGGTGTTGAATCGACGATGATTTTTTTTAAAAATACCATGTACGTCCACTGGCAGTGATTGGGTAAATAGTTCGCACCTTTATAAATGTTCTTAGTTTATCTCACAAACATGCTGGTCAAAATGGCTAATTTGAATTAAGGGCGTTTGAATGTCTTCAAATGAAAGACTCTTATTCTCCTCTTTAGGTAGGAGAGTTCATCCGATACGCTAAGAGGGCAGCGGAGAACATCTGTTACGCGTGCCTACTCACATGGATTGTAAAAAGAAGGGTAGAAACGTTTTACTTGAGGCAAGACAACATTGACAACCCGCTGTATCGTCGAATTTCATCAGTCAGAGCCTGCAGTGGAACAGATGCCTTTGAACGGTCGTTGCTCATTATTTCAGTCATCTGAATTTCATTACCCTCTTAGCTCGATCACGATGGCGAGCGTAGGCCTATAAGCGGATTCTATCGCACATCAGTTTTTATTATTATTTTTTAAAATTATTTTTTTAAAAATAATTATGACGAGTATCGATTTACAGAATTAACTTCTTTAAAAGAAGTTGATACAGTAAATAGATTCACGTCGTGAAAAAGGCGTTTCTCGTTCATAGCCTGTAGGATCAGTGTGGCGGAGTGCTACCTTGAGGGTGACCAATGTGTGTGAATATGAGAAGCCCTAAAGTCAGTTGACGAAGTGTCATATTTTGTTGATGATTTTGCAACTTTCTTAACGATTTATTTGCAGCATAATTAAACATAAGCTGCAAAATCCCATGTCTAGGTGTTGCATTTATTCAATGTCAATGGGCACTTATTGTGTTTATGAAAACGTTCTAAATTCAGCGCCAAATAACTCCATCCGTCCGAGGAACACAGATACAAATTAAGGCCAGCAAGAAATATTGAACATCATGAGCCCGCGCATCTGCGGGGGTTCATGATGTTCTATACCTCTTGCAGTTAGCTTGTGTTCATTTTTACTTCAGCAGTGTAGGGATTAAATAATAAATCCCACCGGCGTATCAGATCAGATATTACGGTTCCTGACCAGAAGAATTACAGTGACCTTGACTATTTACGACCGGTAGTGATAGTGAGATCCAGAAAAATAGGGGGTGTAGTTGGATGGGTGTGTGTGTGTGTGAGTGTGTGTGTGTATGAGAGAGAGAGAGAGAGAGAGAGAGAGAGAGAGAGAGAGAGAGAGAGAGAGAGAGAGAGAGAGAGAGAGAGAGAGAGAGAGAGAGAGAGAGAGAGAGAGAGAGATGACGATGAATCTTTTATTCAGGATAAAGCTATTAGGCAACTCAATGCCTGTCCTACAAGCTGTCTTCTAAACAAAAACAGAACACAAGAGGAAAACAAGCACAGCATACAAAGAAAACAATCAAGGAAACAAAAATCAAGGAAAAAAAATTAACGCAAGAGAGAGAGAGAGAGAGAGAGAGAGAGAGAGAGAGAGAGAGAGAGAGAGAGAGAGAGAGAGAGAGAGAGAGAGATGACGATGAATCTTTTATTCAGGATAAAGCTATTAGGCAACTCAATGCCTGTCCTACAAGCTGTCTTCTAAACAAAAACAGAACACAAGAGGAAAACAAGCACAGCATACAAAGAAAACAATCAAGGAAACAAAAATCAAGGAAAAAAAATTAACGAAAGAGAGAGAGAGAGAGAGAGAGAGAGAGAGAGAGAGAGAGGAGAGAGAGAGAGAGGAGAGAGAGAGAGAGAGGAGAGAGAGAGAGAGAGAGAGAGAGAGAGAGAGTTGTTTCGCAAATATATTTGTGCCTGTCGGCTGTGACTATTAACCTAATCAATGTTTTGAAATCTTACCATGTAATTAAATAAACACGTTGTACATTGTCAGCAGGATGGCTAAATTGTGAGATGAGAAATGTACCCTCTAACTGTCATATCTGTATGACATGCGTTCGGCAGAATGGATTTTGTTCACCCAATGCGCAAAGGGCCATGGGGCCGGCCGATCACCCGCCGTTGGCCAGCGCACGACCGTGCGCAGGCCAACGGCGGCCCGATGGCCTTTGCACAGTCCCTGAGAGTTTCTAGAGCATCATAGACCTTTGCTCGAAATAATTAGCTGTTGAATTAAAACAACAACAACAACAACAACAACAACAACATCATCAACAACAACAACAACGAACCAACAACAATAACAAAACAAACATCCTTCAGTATACATCGCAGGAGCCTAAATCAGACATGGTATTGCCAGCTGAATGGCATCTGATATTTATAGAGGTACCGGCTATATGATCTGGTTTGTGCAGACCACAGGCAGAGGTAGACACACGAAAAATTGGACATTCAGTCACTTTACCTCATACGAGACATCAGATAAAGTGATTTTCCAGTCATTCTTGGTTTTGCGCTGCACGTGTATAGTTAATTATTTTTCACAAGCATAGACA
>BTPG01000008.1:118827224-118878632 GCA_036245525.1 Semisulcospira habei
TCATGAGCCCCCGCAGATGCGGGGGCTCATGAGGTTCGTTGCCTCTTGCAGACCCTATTCATATGCGTGTTCCTTGGAGTGATGGGATTATTCGGTGTGATAATTCGATGGGATTGTTCGGTGAATAATGTGAACACCACCCAACTGCAAGAGGCAAAGAACCTCACGAGCCCCCGCATTTGCGGGGTCTCATGAGGTTCTTTGCCTCTTGATGGCCCTACTCATATCTGTGTTCCTTGGATTGGTGCGATTATAGCCTGTTGAATTTGCCCTGCTTACTAAGACATAATTTTGCGCAAACTGGCAGTGACGAGGTTAAGGCTGACTGTGGTACAAAAAATCAATCCAGACCAAAAAGGTGACTGCCAAGCGTGTAATATGCAAAGAAGTACCCAACGGAGAAAGAAACACGCTTAGAAAAGACGGGTACAACACAATTCATTAATATTTCGGGTAAATACCCTTTGTCAAAATAGACAAACAAACAAACAGAGAGATTAGCCGCTACTTATCTTCATTGGCAAAAGGAATGTGGCACTGAAGGAGGTGACGTAAAATAAAAGAAAAGGAAGAACAAAAGTGCGGAAAAAGTAAAAATGACGTCAACAAAAATTCGTAAGAGAGAGACTCTGAAAGAACCTGAACACGAGAGACAAGAGTGTGTGCAAGCACGTGCAGGAGCGAGCAAAAGAAAAGGCGTGTAGGTGAGGCCAGAGAGAGATTGATTGATTGTACATTGCTTAACGTCCCGACAGCAACAAGGCTTTCTCAGGACGTGCCTGCACTGCTTGTGAAAAAAAAAACTAAACAGAACATTGAATGTATGTCACCAGCCGGTCAAATACGTTAAATAAACCTAACACATGGGGTCTAAATAAAGCTAAGACCATTTAGCAACACACATCCAATATCAAGCGCTACAGGCAGTGCAGACAGTAGGGAGAGTTTTAAAAAGGCAAATACAGGTGAATGGACAAAGGGTAGACAGAAACACATGCCCCAGAATAGAGAGAAAAACCCACCCTGTGGGGCTGACCAGGGTGACCCTGGGAACTAAAAAATACCTAACCCCACCCAAGTCCCCCAGGGCAGACCCGGGTGGGGTACCAGAGAGAGAGAGAGAGAGAGAGAGAGAGAGAGAGAGAGAGAGAGAGAGAGAGAGAGAGAGAGAGAGAGAGAGAGAGAGAGAGAGAGAGAGAGAGAGAGAGAGAGAGAGAGAGAGAGAGAGAGAACTCGAACTCGAACTCGAAATGGTTTATTGCTTCAGGCATCAGCCCATCAGCAAAGTACAGCGACGATAATCACAGTAAAACAAAAAACGACAGGGGAGGGGTTGGGGTATAATGGGGATTTGGGGTAGGGTTGGGGGAAGGGGTGGGGGTGTGCAATGACATGGAATCCATATCATTAAAGTTCATTTCGTCATGTTCATGAATCCGCGACATGATGGGTCCAGTGAATACAGCATCCTAGAATCTCGCACAGGCAGAAATCACAGTCATGTAACTTGTCCGGGAGAAAGAAATGACAACTGATTAATCTGAACAAAAAAAACCTTTCTGTGCATGCTAATGTTCAACAAGACTTGCCTGCCTTAGCCAGGTAGCACTGTGTAATCCTGGCCAAGGCAAGCAAGTCTTGCTGTATGCGTTGAATGTCCTGTTTATACTCATTGTCACTGACAGCCGGCAGAAGACCAAGAGCAAACACCATCTCCAAAACTCCGCCGGTCACTGGGTCACACTTGACTTCATAACACACAGTCCCTGAGATACGAATGTCGTACATAAGCACACAATCGTCACTCTCAGCCACTAAATAGTTCTTTCCATTCTTTTCGTGAGAAACTACTTTCTTTAGTCTTTGGTTCCTCGATGTGTCCATTAGTTTATGTTTTGTTGACTCGGTCTGAGAGGTGACAAACGTGTACACTTGTTTGGGATCAAAGCCACGTGATTCTGCATCTCTGATTTCTGTGTCACACACGCCCGTTTCAGGTCTAGCACAGTTAATATTGTCAACATCAGCGGTACATGCGTGCACTGTCTCTGTTGGTGTTCCAGTTTCCATGTATGGAGAGAGAGAGAGAGAGAGAGAGAGAGAGAGAGAGAGAGAGAGAGAGAGAGAGAGAGAGAGAGAGAGAGAGAGAGAGAGAGAGAGAGAGAGAACGGGGAGTACCCTTGGGCACGAAGTAGGCTGAGTGTCTAATACACGAAGCCTGCTAAACACCAACCCGAAGGCAAACTTTATATCACCTTCAAATTGAGGACTACCTCGGGGAAGAACGGGAGGACCCCAGGAAAAAAACCCAGCATTTAGCACGGTACACAACAAGTAATACGTCATTAAAACAAAGCAAATAATCACATTCAGTAAGAGAATATTGATATAAGTGGAGAGTAGGTAGTTGTGAAACCGTCTTCAAGGGTAACTCAAAAAATAAGGGGGGGGGGGGAGAGAGAGAGAGAGAGAGAGAGAGAGAGAGAGAGAGAGAGAGAGAGAGAGAGAGAGAGAGAGAGAGAGAGAAGAGAGAGAGAAAGAGAGAGAGAGAGACGGGGGACGGGGGGGGGGGGGGGGGGAGGGGAAAGGAGGAAGGAGGAAGGGAAGAAGGGAAAAGGAAAAAGTGTAAAGAGAGATTGATGGCTAGAGAGAAGTGTTAAAGGGGGTAGGGAGGTGGGAGAGAAAGAGGAGAGAGAGAGATAGAGAGAGAGAGAGAGAGAGAGAGAGAGAGAGAGAGAGAGAGAGAGAGAGAGAGAGAGAGAGAGAGAGAGAGAGAGAGAGAGAGAGAGAGAGAGAGAGAGGAAACAAAAAAGGTGGGGTGGGGGCGGAAGGCAACCAGCCAGAGCCACCAGCCCCACCCAACAGGCACCCACCAGCCTACAGAAAAACACACAGGCACGCAACAAGACGACCACATACATCCCCAAGGGATGCACACGATCGCCCCGCCCCAAAACCGCGTATCAATCCGTGAGCCGGAGACCGGGCGCCCGACAGGGAAGGGCAAGGAATCCAACTAAATGTTCAGCCAGCGCTGAGAAAGTCCCCAAGGGAAATGTACATATCAACCAGCGCCAACCTCACCTAGCTGGTTAGTGAGTAGTAAAACAGAAGCGATACAGTGAGGTAAAGGTACAGTTAGCAGACACAAGCAAGGTAAAAAATGTTAATCTTTCATATTCATCCCGAGTGGCGCCACAGTGCCCAGTTTATTAATCAGAAGAGGGGGTGGGTGGGTGGGTGGGTGGGAGGGGGGGGGGTGTTCTTGTACTCACCACTCATATCCCACAGTTAAATGCTAATATTTTACAAGATTTGACATTTGGCAGGGTTCGGCATTTCTTTCGCATCAGACAGTACCCAGGGGTCGTGTTTCATTAGAATGGCGCCTGAAGAGGAACTATCGACTTGAACATGTCAAGATAATAAAGTTAGCAAAATTATGCGTATACAAAACAACATGCGGCTGTAAGCCAAACAACACGCCATGGACAATCTGCACCTGCAAAAGTGCCGGTCGATCAGTTTTCACGCAGTTGGCGTCGTACATGAAAGAGTTAGCTCAGAAGGCATTAACTTGACCCCACCCCCGCCCCCCCCCCCCCCCCCCCCCCTTTGCGCATGCAGCCACCAGTGAACATAACCCGTGGCTTAATATATAAAGGTATTAAATTAAAGCCTGTAGTACCAGAGCCACTTTGTTATCAAGACCCATCTTTTTGGGTCTCAAAGATTGTCTGGAGATCTTGTAATATTGGAGACAGTTACGGTAAGGTTATAACGAATAATCAACACCATGGTTGTCTTGGGTCATGCTAGACACTTGACGTTTAGTCCTATTTACTGTGTTCACAGGTGTGTGTTTAGCCGTGATTTGAGACATTAAAGCGTAGTGTGACTGGTTTGCGATGGACGTTACGGCTTCCAACCGTGAGGTCCAAAATCACAGACCAGCACACACATTGTCTTTGTCCTCGTGGACTTGGACGTTCTTTAAATCAGTCCTAGCGTAGTGCGCGACCTTACATAATAAAGTAGTTACTAGGGCGTTTGTGAGTTCACCCAGAAGCAATCGTGCGTGATAAAGAAACTACACAGTTCGCGGTAAGTTCGTCATAGGTTCGTCCTATTCTAGTGTGATTTATTTGCAAGGTTGGGTTTCAGAGACCTGTATACAGGTATATATGTATACAGGTATATATATATATATATATATATATATATATATATATATATATATATATATATATATATATATATATATATATATATATTATATATATATATATATATATATATATATATATATATATATATATATATATATATATATAATATAAAATTTTTCAATAAATTCTGAGAATGCTGTGGTAATGCCATGGAAATCCAGGCTGGTAAGCTTACATTGTGTCATCAGAACATCAGCTGTCCTTTTGTGACTGCATCGCTTATTAGATCTTTTGAGCCTTCCACTGAACACCTACTACATAAAGTAATAGGGACTACCCCCAGGCGCCCCGCAACCCGCTGGAGAATATCCAGTCCTCCCCCCGAGAGGGGAGGCTAGTGCATGAATATTCCCAAACAGATCTTGGACCTGCTGGATAGATTTAAGATTTTGCCGCCTACGACCGGTTTCGACCCAAGGTGGGTCTCATCAGGTAGGCATACGGCGTAACCTGAAATTGCAAACACAACGCATATACCAGAAGCCGCCTCCAGAATTTGACTGGTAGCAACCACTAGTCCAGCGTGGATGCATCCCTAAAGCTTTATGGGGTGTTGCAGTGGAAGAAGACTGACTAATTTTGAAAAGGCAACACCTAGGCAATTTTGTGGTACAATTATTCATTACTTATAACAAAGGCGTCGCCCAAGCCAAAAAATGCACTCAATCAGTGTAGTAGGTGTTCAGTGGAAGGCTCAAAAGATCTAATAAGCGATGCAGTCACAAAAGGACAGCTGATGTTCTGATGACACAATGTAAGCTTACCAGCCTGGATTTCCATGGCATTACCACAGCATTCTCAGAATTTATTGAAAAATTATGTCCCTTGGAGCTACTCTGATTGAGTGCATTTTTTGGCTTGGGCGACGCCTTTGTTATAAGTAATGAATAATTGTACCACAAAATTGCCTAGGTGTTGCCTTTTCAAAATTAGTCAGTCTTCTTCCACTGCAACACCCCATAAAGCTTTAGGGATGCATCCACGCTGGACTAGTGGTTGCTACCAGTCAAATTCTGGAGGCGGCTTCTGGTATATGCGTTGTGTTTGCAATTTCAGGTTACGCCGTATGCCTACCTGATGAGACCCACCTTGGGTCGAAACCGGTCGTAGGCGGCAAAATCTTAAATCTATCCAGCAGGTCCAAGATCTGTTTGGGAATATTCATGGCCTCCCCTCTCGGGGGGAGGACTGGATATTCTCCAGCGGGTTGCGGGGCGCCTGGGGGTAGTCCCTATTACTTTATGTAGTAGGTGTTCAGTGGAAGGCTCAAAAGATCTAATAAGCGATGCAGTCACAAAAGGACAGCTGATGTTCTGATGACACAATGTAAGCTTACCAGCCTGGATTTCCATGGCATTACCACAGCATTCTCAGAATTTATTGAAAAATTATGTCCCTTGGAGCTACTCTGATTGAGTGCATTTTTTGGCTTGGGCGATGCCTTTGTTATAAGTAATGAATAATTGTACCACAAAATTGCCTAGGTGTTGCCTTTTCAAAATTAGTCAGTCTTCTTCCACTGCAACACCCCATAAAGCTTTAGGGATGCATCCACGCTGGACTAGTGGTTGCTACCAGTCAAATTCTGGAGGCGGCTTCTGGTATATGCGTTGTGTTTGCAATTTCAGGTTACGCCGTATGCCTACCTGATGAGACCCACCTTGGGTCGAAACCGGTCGTAGGCGGCAAAATCTTAAATCTATCCAGCAGGTCCAAGATCTGTTTGGGAATATTCATGCACTAGCCTCCCCTCTCGGGGGGAGGACTGGATATTCTCCAGCGGGTTGCGGGGCGCCTGGGGGTAGTCCCTATTACCTTATGTAGTAGGTGTTCAGTGGAAGGCTCAAAAGATCTAATAAGCGATGCAGTCACAAAAGGACAGCTGATGTTCTGATGACACAATGTAAGCTTACCAACCTGGATTTCCATGGCATTACCACAGCATTCTCAGAATTTATTGAAAAATTATGTCCCTTGGAACTACTCTGATTGAGTGCATTTTTTGGCTTGGGCGACGCCTTTGTTATAAGTAATGAATATATATATATATATATATATATATATATATAATATATATATATATATATATATATATATATATATATATATATATATATATATATATATATATATAATTTTATTTTTTTGTGAGTGCTTGTGCCATGTTGAACCAATTTCTGTACTATTGCCTATTGCCAGTCTAGAATGTCTTCAGTGTAGAATGTTCACAGTTATCAGCCGACATTTGGGAGATCGTCGTGTTTCTCTGTGAAAGTTTACGGTTGAAGTGTGCAGCTTTTCTTCAAGGCATGTCGAAGTCTTAAAGGCAAAAATGAACTTTCAATGGGACCCCTTGATGTCACTGATAGATATACTGTCTGTGCCGGCCTATGATTTCGAGCTGTAGGGGGCCAAATTAACAGACCGGCGGCAACACTTGCATGAACGTGCGAGTTTGGAAGCACGCCGAAACTTGCAAAGCACAGACCAGACGGTGACTGTCATGGAATGCAAGGAACTATTTATCGAAAGGAGAAAGAAACATACTCTGGAATAACAAGGTTTAAACAGCTGTTTCATGGTTTGCTTTATTTTCACTAGATGTTGACACACTGAGCCCTATGGTCGCAATTCCTCAGAATGAAAGTTGTCCTCTAAACACTGCATTACGGTTCAAGAGATCGTTCGACCATGATAGTTCAAGGATGGTGCCAGGATAGCTTGGCGCCTAAAGGCGCCAAGCTATCCTGACACCATCCTTGAACTATCATGGTCGATCCATATCTTCTTGGAGTGTGTTGGGGTTGAATGAGTTTGCAAGTAGGCAGACAAACACGAACTGCTTTGTTGGGATAACATTGCTCACTGTGTCAGTTTCTTGTTCGGAAATTTATCAACACTTTTGTCCTTATTATACCGAAGATGTTTCTCTGTTTTGGGTTATGTCAGTATATATGTATTCTATTTGGTTATGCCATTAAATAGGTAATGGGTAGGTGTGTACACAGTTTTCGTGCTCCTCTCTTTGCAGGAACTGGCTGTGATCACGGGCAGCAGACGACAGGCCACCGTCAGCACCAAAACCAGCGTAGAGCTCCTGTGCATCTCAGCCTGGGTGAGGATATTGCAAACGCACCGACGGTTATGTGTGTGCTAGTCTTTGATTTTTGGATCTTACGGTTTACGGTAAGTTCCAAAATCACGGGCCAGAACACATCGAATCCAAACGCACTATTATAATTTCATAATTAAAATAAGAGGTTCGTGTGTGTCTATGTATTTGAACCTCGCGGTTCCAGATTCAAAGACAATCACCGATTTTTATGAACTTAACCTGAAGAAAAAAGTTTCTTTATCCCTTTGACTCTTGACTGCTACTGACGATACCGCTCGACGGAAAAGACGCGAAAGTACGCGTCTTTTCCGCCGAACGGTATGCCCAGTGCGCAAAGGCCGTCGGGCCGACGTCGGCTGCCGTTGGCCCGCGCACAGTTGTGCGCGGGCCAACGGCGGCTGACGTCGGCCCGATGGCCTTTTGCAAATTTGCTTGGTCAGTAGCAGCCAGGAGCTTAAAGTCGTATCTTCACAATAAACTAAATGACCTGTTCCCACAAAAGGGACCTTAAGTCGCTTTTGCCGAATGGAGCTACAGGCCAAAAAGGGTGCAGGGGGTCATTTTGGGTCAGTTCAAGTGATCAACTTTAAATGCATGTTTCTCGCTTCATAATAGGTCTACAACAATAGTTTTTGCATCAAATTAATTTGTATTGCTAGTAGATTGTAATGGTGTAAATATATCAAAACTCAAAATTTCCGACTTATGGTCCCTTTCGTGGGAACATGTCATTTAAAAGGTTCGTATTCAATTGAATTTTCTGTGGTTTTGATGCAGTGATTTGTTCACTGAGTTTTACGACGAAGGCCAGAGAGTCCGTGTAGGCCAAGTCTTTTAAAAAAATGATTTTCACGACAGCATCGTAAACATGTTAACATTTTTTTTTATATGGCTAGGAAGCCGACGGTATCGTGAGAAAAAGTTAGCCTTATGGTTAGGAGGCCCCTGAATACACAACCAGAGTCAATAATTAAGTTTGAAAATTAATATGTCGTTCTAAGTCTTGAAACCGTGTTGTTTTTGTCGTAGAAATTCATGGCAAGTAACTTAACTATGATTTTTTTGGGGGGACAGGATTTTGAGGACATCTTCATGGCGGGTGGAATCAAGACTCTCACCGACCCGGACCACAACGCCTTTCTCCGGTAAATACTTATTAATTAGCTCTATTGCGCGTGCAGCCACCAGCATACCGTTCACAGAATCGGTGGCTGCATGCACAAGGGGGTTAATCCCTTCACTGACGGCGAACACAAATTCTGTCCTTGAGGCAATGGCAAGTTTAACGCCAAATACCCAAGTCATCCAAGGAAAGCAGATTTAAATGGGTGTCAACAAGAGGCAAATAACATCATGAGCCTCCGCACGTGTGGGTGCTCAAGACGTTCTGTGTCTCCGCACGTGTGGGTGCTCAAGACGTTTTGTGTCTCCGCACGTGTGGGTGCTCAAGACGTTTTGTGTCTCCGCATGTGTGGGTGCTCAAGACGTTCTGTGTCTCCGCACGTGTGGGTGCTCAAGACGTTCTGTGTCTCCGCACGTGTGGGTGCTGAAGACGTTCTGTGTCTCCGCACGTGTGGGTGCTCAAGACGTTCTGTGTCTCCGCACGTGTGGGTGCTCAAGACGTTCTGTGTCTCCGCACGTGTGGGTGCTCAAGACGTTCTGTGTCTCCGCTCGTGTGGGTGCTCAAGACGTTCTGTGTCTGCTGTATTGGGTGGTGCTCTAGTTTTTCGGCAGTGAATGAATTAACACTGTAAAGTGTGAACTGTAATTGTTCAGTGCAATAAATTAATTGTTTTATTTTTTTTTACACCAAGAAGCTGCGATAATATAAATGTGTGCTATCGTCGACTCACACTGGTTCTCTCCTTCGGTTCGTTACCGCTGATACAGCTTTAGTGGAAGGAGGAATGAAGGAAGAGAACCGTTACGTCGTCGACTGTGTATGGATCCACAGTGTTCATGACAACAGTAATTACATGTATTCCTAAAAGCACATACAACCACAATTATTAATAGAAGCCGCTTGGAATTTCACATTTTCGATTGTCATTCATAAGAAGGGAATGGGGACTGTACTACCACTCCAGCACTAGCAGTAACCAGGGAACGGTTCAGCCTCTGGTAGAGTGATGTCCAACGCTTTTAATAGGGCTGAATGTTTTGGGGCTGCTGCGTGAGGTTTCGCTGACTGCAGCCAAAATATTGATTACATGTGTGCTGAACTATTATTCTGGACCTTACAGTTATAGGCGGTAAGGTCCAAAATCACATCCCACACCACCAGCACACAAATAAGTTAAAAAGAAATGGATATTATGCCACAAGCAATCCTCGGAAATGACCTGGATTTTAGGCTGGATGTGATAATTGCCGTCTGCATTCAAACTCCTATGTTTTCTCCGGCCTTGGAACGCAGATGCAGTCATGATAGCTAGGAAGCAAAAAGCATAGATTCTCATGAGCCCCTGCAGATGCAGGGGCTCATGAGAATCTATGCCTCTTGCAGATGAATATTACTGGCTAGGTCCATTCTTTTTAACCCGTACACGAATCCCTTCTCAGCGTGAATTTGTCCGCCATGACACGACGTTTTTACCTCTCTACCGTCTTCTTGTCAAAGACAGCCATGAACCCGGTTGAAGAGTCTCGTCTTGCCATTATTGTCGTTCCGTACCCCTCTATTTTGACGTTTATTTCGCAAGTAACCCTCAATTCATGTCGGAAAAGACGCTTGCGTTGATTGAAACTCTTGAACTTTATTTTTTTTTCTTCTTCAAGAGATGCAGTATAGTCTCATTTTCAGATGCACGGCCCTTGTTGAACCGGGTGTTGTAGACTACATTATTCGTTCGTTGATTCAAAAGAGTACTCTATATTTTCATTGACTCGTCTTATCGGTTACTCATTCGAGACGTGCCGCACCCGGATACGCTGCTTAATGCCACGTATCCGGATGCTGCACGTCTTGAATGTGTTAACTCATTCTACCCCAGACACACCACAGCAAGATAAGGATCGACCATGATAGTTCAAGGGTGATGCCAGAATAGCTTGGCGCCTATGGGCGCCAAGCTATTCTGGCATCACCCTTGAACTATCATGGTCGATCTGTATCCAGCACTAGAATTCAGTCTTCAGAGGACAGCGGCAACATTTGGGGATTTTCGGTGTTGGGGTAGAATGAGTTAAGGAAGGGATCATTGCGGTCGTGCTTCACACGGACTCTTTATTGGCACTGGTCTCGGACGCAGTCAGCTGAAATACGTTATAATACGACGTTAGACTCGGTACAAAAATGTCTAACATCACAGGACAAAGTCTACTCTGTAAAGCCAAGGCAAGACTGCAAGTCCATTTTTGTGAAAGCAAGGTTATAATTGTATTACAATGGAAATATCGCTTTATACAAATAGAGACTTGCTGTCTATTGCGTTCACTGAACAAAGTCATCACTACATTGTCTACTCATTTGTTCCATACTTGGGAGTGGTGTACTACACATTCTTGCTGTTTTGTGTGGCGGATAAGTTATATTTGGACATGTTTATTTTTTGAAAATATATTGTTAAACTATAGGTTTCTTTTGTTTCCTAAACGTTTGTATTTGAATATTGTCAGGGATATTTTCGCTGTTCCGATGTTGTTAACGAAATGTAGTTACTTTAAAGTCGTAGCTAGGGTGTATACGTTTACAATAGCAGGTGCGCACACAAGAATTTTTAATGTACGAATGTTGCAACCACCGTATCGCTTCATGTCAGCATTTAAAGACATATGTAGACACACAGCTATAGCATTGTCGCTTTAATAGGTGTGGTGACTGAATTCCCGATAGCGCTGTTGGTGTGTGGATTAACTAAGACTGCATAGACAAATTATTGTGGTTAACGGTCCCCGCATACTCCCTATCAAACTGAAGAGGCGTAGATTCTCATGAGCCCCTCTTCGTAGCATAGACGCCATACTCCATACTCCAATCTCTGTCATCAAACTGAACGAGTCGTCGTGGTTTAGTAACTAAACAGAAGGTTCTTACACCGATGCTGGCTTTTAAAAAAAAACAAAACAATTACATCCTGTGGCTGCTAAAAAAACTTGCTTATCGTCCTATGAAGGCTACATTACAGATTAGCCCATAGATATACCGCTTTAGTTCAAGGGTGGTGCCAGAATAGCTTGGCGCCTGAGGCGCCAAGCTATTCTGGCACCACCCTTGAACTATCATAGTTAAATGTATGTCAAGCATCAGTGTATCAGGATGAAGAGGGTTAAATAGCCGGTGAGAAACAGCCTTTGGTCCAAATGAAACGGGACTTCGGTCCGACCACCTTTTGCTCACAGGGTAATGACTGGGGAATTCTGCGATTTACAAATAGTTACTTATCTGCATGTTGTCCAACGAATGGATACCTTTTATCGCTTAATTGTTTTTACTTTGAAGGCTACCGGTACAATCTGACAGGTTGACAAACAAGTCGACGAGGCGTGATCGATACAAATTGTAGGTAGGTAACCGGTCAGCCGACCAACCGGAGAAACGAGCGTCATGCCACGGGATTGCCCGTATGTTCTTTATAGAGCCACTTCACAAAGAGCAACCGAACAACGCTGCTTCAGAAAGACAAAAGACAGTAAGTACATTTTGCGAAAAGTGAGATTTTCCGTTGTAATACAATGACATTCTCGCTTTTTCACAAAAAATAGATTTGCTGTCTTTTGCTTTCCTGCAGCAGATCGTATGTGTTGTTTTTGCGTACCTGAGCCAAGGCTTCCCAGGATAGCCTAGCAGCAGTAGAGGATGCTTGGTTGGTTAGTCCAGGGTTTAACCCATTTAGCCCCAACGTCCTACAACAGGTGATGGATCGACCATGATAATTCAAGGGTAGTGCTAGATTAGCTTGGCGCCTGAAGGCGCCAAGCAAATCCGGCAGTACCCTTGAATTATTATGGTTGATCCATCTCCTGGAACGGGTACATAGTTGTTAAGTGAAACCTCTAAAATTTTGGAAAATGCAGCCTCGGGGTTAAATAGGTTAACTTCCATGGCACCGGTGGACGGTGCTAAAGGGCGGGTTATGGGGGACAGGGACGACTTTTGCCTGTGGAGTACGACCTGAACACTTATCAATTCAGGCGCACAGCAACTGTGTCACTTTGATTTACCAGGATGTTTCAGCGGACATGCTATTGAATAGGCCCGTCTTTTTCCCCCTAAACTGCGAGTCCAGCTACCAGGGCCGGGACGGGGACTCGAACCCACGACCCGCCTATTGCCTTCGCTCTCTTTTGATCCGACGCTTTAACGCCTGAGTTGTGTCGGACTGCGTAATAGAAAATGCCATCTGTGTTGCTTTTAACCCATTACATCCTGAGGCTAATTAGTAAAATGCTTATTGTCCTATGAAGACCACATTACAGATAGATCAACCATTTTAGTTTAAAGGTGGTGTTAGAATAGCATGGCGCCCGAGGCGCCAAGCTATTCTGGCACCGCCATTGAGATATCATAGTCCAATTTATTTCAAGCAATGGTTACCAGGATGAAAAGGGTTAATAATTCCACCGTGTGGGTGGCCTTACTCTGATTTCACAGGTCATATCTCCAGAAAATAGAATTTGTCACACGAGAAGCTCGCCGCAATTAATGACTAAAATAGTAGTTAGGCATGCTCTCCTGCGGAGTTCCACAGGGGTCCGTCCTGGGCCCGGTCATTTTCACACCTCTCCCCTGTCCAACATCATCCAGTCTCACTACATACACCACTACCTCTACGCTGACGACTCACAACTACTAAACAAAGACAAACTCGACAACACTCAGTCACTACTGACTCGCACGGCTGACTGCTACGAAGACGTGAAAAAATGGATGACAGCAAACAAGCTTAAACTGAACGACGACAAAACGGAAGCCATGCTGGTAGGCACTCGCCAGAAACTTTCCCAGCTCCCTCCCTCCCTCCACCTTCAACTCGACAGCACCCCCATCTCCCTCTCTGACTCGGCCAAAAACCTCGGCGTTATCCTCGATTCCTCTCTATCCATGACCAGCTTCGTCTCCGCCACGGCCCAGGCATGCTACTTCCATCTCCGCCGCATCAGTCAGATCAGAAAATACCTCACTACCGAATCTGCCACCAAACTTGCTGTCTCTCTCATCCTATCCCGCATCGACTACTGCAACTCTCTCCTTTCCGGCCTCCCTCACTCCACCACTTTCACTTTCCAGCGCGTCCAGAACAATGCTGCCCGCCTTGTCCTTAGAAAGAAAAAATCCGACCACATCACTCTCCTGCTCAAACTCCTTCACTGGCTTCCCATCCCCCAACGCATCCAATACAAGATTCTGTCTCTCTGCTACAAATCCCTGAACGACTGCGCTCCCGCCTATCTCTCAAACTTACTTCACCTCTACACTGCTCCCCGCTCCCTCCGCTCCGCCTCCGACCCTCTCCGCCTCCACATCCCCCGCACCAAACTCAGCACTTTCGGCCCCCGCTCCTTCTCACTTCTCAGTAAACAGTCCAGCCACCTGGATCACTCTCCCACTCTCTCTCCGTCAGAAACACTCTCTCTTCTCCTTCCAGTCCGCCCTCAAAACTCACCTCTTTCAACAGTTCTAGCACTATACCACCACACTCCCCACCCTAAGCTGACTGTCGTAATGTATTTCACTATTTGTGGTACGTGAGTCGTTGTCTAAAGCGTGCGCATGCGTGCGCGAGTTGTGAGTGCGCGCTTAGAGTTATAATTATTATAAGATAAGTGCATTATAAATACCGTAATTATTATTATTATTATCATGGGTCTCGAGAAACAGCGCCCTCTGTTATGTCACTTCGGCGTTACGTCACAATGACTGAAGACAATCTTGACAAAACAACGGTATTACAACAGTTTCTGTAGACTCAGTTGTTGTTTTTTTCTGAAGCAACTGATGACAGTATTTTTTTTATATTTTAAATTAAACAAAATTGAACTTGCACGTATGCGAAGGATGTGAGCAGCTTACTGTGTCTTTGTCTTTGTCTGACCATTTGTTCGCTGACTGCAGTTTGTTAACCGGCAAGGTTTTGAAACAAACCGCTTGACATAACACTTGCTACATTTTCTGTGGACTTTTCCCCCCTCTAGAGGTTGCTAACTTAGTAATAAGCTAAAACCTCCACATCTACTTAGTCTGCAGGACACTGAGAAAATTAGACCAATCCTTCGCTAGCAAGTATCATATCTTCAGAGTCTCATTAAGATATATGTTTCGTGTATTTCTATGCTCCCGAGGTTGCGAATTTTGCCACGAACTAAAACTTCCGTCTTTACCTCCATCAGAAAAACGCAGAGAAATGTTTGCCGATCTTTTGCAAGCAAGAGGCGTAGATCTTCACGAGCCCCTGCACCTGCAGGTTCAGGGGCCCACGAAGATCTATGCCTCTTGCAGATAGACAACACTTTGTATGGCGACTTTTGCGCGTACCCCGAGGTTGCAAATTTCCTGGCATTAAAAACCTGCATATCTCCTTCGTCTGCAGGACACAGAGAAAATTAGGCCAATCCTTCGCTAGCAAGGGCCGCATGAGGATCTGTGCCTCTTGACATTCTCCATGGGTGCAGACTTTGTCACAAGCTAAACCTTCAGTATCTCCTTCGATTAAAAAGAAAAAGAAACATTAATTAAAAAAGATAGAAAGAAAGAAGAAGATAGAAGAAACTTGGGTCAATTCTTTTGCAAGAAAGATCAAGAGGCTCACGAAGATCTATGCCTTTTGCAGATGGAAAACAATTTGAGAACGTGTTGCTTTCAAACTGGAAAACAATGGCGGCGGTTTTGGTGACGTTTGGCAAACAATAGTGTGATCGACAGCGCTGATCGATGGTGTAGTTGATAGCGTTTTTCGATAGCGTTGCCGGATAGCACGCACACCGCCCCTAACAACCTCCCGATATGTCTTGAACCAGCGTCTGGGGACTTGATATGACAGTCTCCGCCTCCTCCCTCCCCCCTCCGGAGAGGGGGGGGGGGGGGGCGAAGGGCGCCGGGGGTACGGAGACCGTCGTTTCAAGTCCGAGGAGGGGGGGGGGTGTGGTGTGGTGGGGGAGGGATGGGGTGGGGGGGGGGGAGGACGGAGACTGTCATTTCGTCCCCAGATGTTGGTTCAAGACATATCGTCCCCCCCCCCCCCCCCCGCATCAACACACAAAGAGAGAACAGTTTTCAACATGTTCTCGAAGTTACAGTACAATAAATAGAAAATAGCAACTTCATTTGCTGAAAAAACAAACATGTACTTGAGTTTTTCAAGTGCTTACAAAAATACTGTGGAGTTGTATCATACACATTTGATCGTGCATTGATATGTAATTTTGGACTTTCTGTTTTAGGCCCTTAAGTCCAACAGATGTGCAAAATTTATTATTTTTCAGAAGCTTATTATACATCTTTTTGGTCTTGATTTATATTGGGGACTTCAGACTTCTTCTATGGCTGCTTAAGCCGGCAACAACTTCTTTGTCAATCCACGAAGAAGTTTTTTAAGCCTTGTCTCGTATTTAAAAAAAAAAATTATCTTTTGGCATGGGATTAGTAGAATTACGCAGAACCTTCACGAAGTATCCAGAATGTATGTATTGTTTTGAAAATGAGACTTGGATTTCTCTGTCCTTCATATCGATTTTGGAAAATCTTCAGTAATACGTTTGACGTATCACTTGCATGGCTTGCCTTGACAGTTGAGTTGAGTTCAGTCAGTTCAGTTCAGTTCAGACTTGAGTTCAGTCAGTTCAGTTCAGTTGAGTTCAGTTCGGTCAAGATGGGATCTACGCTCGGAAGGCCCATACGCGCTCCACCCCACCCATCAGAAGTCTTCCCAGATTTCTTTTCAATAGAGTGCCAATGCTGGTCTGGTTTACTATGGATCTCTCACATCCTTTCAAGACTGCCCAACACCTGCTGCCTTTCTATACACCTTGGCAGTTGTAAGCGAAGGCCGTCACCCGTGCATTATTACGTCATATGTGTGCAGAATTGGCCGTGAGGTCCAAAAGCACAGACCAGCACAAGGATTATACAACAGGAGTGATAAAATTAGTTTAAATCAAGCTTACAGTACGCCGACAATGTCTTTATCAGAAAAAGAAGGAAAGAAAAATGGGGAAATGACACTGATATTGTAACTTTATACGACTGTTAAAAGGAAAAATGACACTGATACTGTGAATTTATGGGACTGTTCAAACAAAGCCAAACAGTAAAGCAAACCCGGTCCTTGTCAGTTTACCCTTGTTCACGGATAATGTGAAAATAACGCTTGTTTAAAGCCGATCTCTCAGCTTATTCGCCCACTGTTTGTCACCGGTCTTCGAGAAAGAAAAAGGAAAGGTTAAACAATCCTGCACAAACACACACGATTTTATCACCCTTTCAGTTTTCGAGCCGAATGCCTTTATTATTATTATTTAAAAAAAAAAGTTTACTTAGCCCCGTTCATTGCCAGTGGACGCAGATTGTTTTCGAAATCGATGTCAGTCCAACGCCAAAGAACCCCAGCTGTCCAAGAAACACGGATACACAGTGGTTGCAGCAAGAGGCATAGATCCTCATGAGCCCCCGCGAATGCGGGGGCACATGAGGATCTATACCTCTTGCAGTTGGATGGTGTCCAATTTTTCTCGGTTGCGAAGAATCTAGGATCGTCTGCTCGCCACTGCGCGCAAAAAACAAGAAATATGATTCGACCAAGATAGTTCCAGGGTAGCGTCTTTTCAGGCGGCAAGGTAATCAGGCACTATCTTTGAGCTTGAGCTTTCATGGTCGATCCATTTCTAGGAGTTGGCATTGTTTGCGCAAGCGATAAGACAAAATCAGCAAAGGGGGGGGGGGGGGGCCACAAGGTGCGTTAAGACTTAAGCCAGTGGGAGCGGACAGTGTCAAAAGGACGGATTTACTGAGAGGGAGGGAAAAAATGTTTAGCACCTTGCAGCCAGGTTGATTTATGCCCCGCGTACAAAACAAACCAAAAAACCCAAAAAACAACAACAACAACAAAAAACACACCCTGCTTAGCACCTCTTAACACGAAAACACAGGCGGAGGGTGACACACGAGTGGTTTGAAACTGACGTTGTTCGCAAATCAGAGGTAGGTCAAAACTGCGGTGGAACGAAAACAGTGGATTGACCCCTTCACTGTCGAGAAAAAATGAACACCACACGACCGCAAGAGGAATAGATCCTCATGAGCCCCCGCAGTTCCAAGGGCTCATGAGGATCTATTTCTTTAGCTGAAACCACTTCGTATCGATGCTAATTGGACAACTAGGGCTCTTGGGCGTTGAGTGAACAAAGATTTCAGAAACACAACCTGCGTCCTCGGGCATTGAAGGGGTTAAGAGCCCAAACGAACATGAGGTATCGCATGCTTGTTTTTGGGTCAAAAGACGAGCATTCTTTTAAAATTAATTCTTTTTACCAACTTACGAGTTGCAGAAACTGCCTATTCATTTTACCTTATTTTTCTGTCTCTTATGTCTTATACCAATATAGGTATATCGTGAGACGGAAACCGTTGTAAATTGAATTTCAGTGCATTTTTATGTCGACATGTGCCTGTCTGGACGGCACCACATGCGTCGCACAAAGAAAAACAACAAAAATTTGTGTGCTGGTCTGCGATTTTGGACATTACGGCTGAGAGCTTTAAGGTCCAAAATCGCAGACGATTTCACTTAAGTGATTTAAAAAAGGTTTCAGCGGCCTAGGAACTGTCCTAGTAATACCTTTTTAATGTGATTCTGTCCATTTGTGATACTATGTTGTGATGTTTTCTTACTATTATTTATGCTTGGCACGCGAAGACAAATATCCTTTTTATGGACAATAAATTTATTGAATCTTGAATCTACCTCTCCTACCGAATCCTTTGTCAAAGTTTTCGTATCACACAGACCAACATTCTGCCACACACTATGCTTTGACATCGACCTGTTGGTTCTCTAGGTGGGGGTTCTGTGACAGTGAAAGGGTTGAGAGCCCGAGCAAGACGGAAGATTTCACGGGGATTGAGACATTTATTGGAGTCTCGCAACGCCAACCTAGACACACGTCTGCCTCGCCAGACGACACTGGAGTGATTTTTGGCGCGAAATGTTTACAGCTTGTTTAGAGGGCTTTACGGTCACAGAATAAACCCGAAACAATTCCTCATTCTGAGTGTATAAGTGAAGATAATTTATATCAGCAAGAGGCGTAGATTCTCATGAGCCCCTGGTACCAGGGCGGCTTATGAGAATCTATGCCTCTTGCAGACAGACGTCTGGGGTTGGTTGAAGAAGGGGTAAGGAATTAACATTGCAGTCGTTTGTAAGGAAGCACTCACACAATGCCGAGTGGTGTTGCTAGGAGCCGTCGGAGCACTTAATTCGCGAGACGATGAGCTGAACAAGAGACGATAAAAAGCTTTCTTGTTGTTGTGCGGATTTGTCGCATAAGTTATACGGCGAATTAGAAAAAAAGTCGTATGAGAAATCAGAGGAAAGGTAAAGCTCTGCCGCATGCATGCATGATAAGTGGGTAGGGTTATTCTGATATGCACCCGAAATAAGCGGCCCTTCATGCACCCAGTGACTCCCGTATAATGTTTGAATGGCTGGGCATAACATTCGTGTTAATCCTACGGCCCGGAGACACTAAATCAACATTTGGATCGCTCTTGATAGCAGAACGTATTAGGTATCACACTGACCGATACGAATCTGAACTGTAGCAGTCCAGTGGGAAACCGATTTTCATTGTTATATGATAAAAATCGCTTTTCTGAAACCTGAGCATAATATATTTTGCCAAAAGTCCCATTCCTGCGCACCATCCCACCCATCAGAAGCTTTCCGTTCGATATAGTGCCAGTACTGGTATGGTTTACCAAGGATCTCTTGTGTTTGCTGCTGCCTGCAGCCTTTATCCACACCTTAACAGTTGTAACCGAATGCCGATACATGCGCAATTTTTTGGGGTCATATGTGTGCTGGTATGTGATTTTGGACCAAAATCACAGCCCATCACGCAAAACATAGACCAGGAGTTCTTGAAGACATGTACAAGTCGGCAAACCTGCCAAATTTCGCCCATAGCGCGTAATGCATATTAAAGTGTCAGTTAAACCCGGAACGGATGCACTTTAACCACCATGGATTTCATTGTGAAGGTGCCGGGTAGAAGTGTTGGCTGAAAACTTGATGACTGTTTGTCCTGGGAATCCAAATCTAAGTAATGATTAAGTTAGTGCATGCCAGCAGTGTGGCTGTCACTATGAACGCCTACAACTGAATTGCTTCAGATGGTTAGCAATATCTAAACAGCTTGCAGATCTGTGGAGGGTACCGTATAAGAACTGTGTAGGTCATCTCCACATTTAGAACATTGTAGATTTACGCTTATAAAATGATCATGAAGAGATGCACTCCGACATTTTCGTTCGTACAGTGTTGCAATTTCCTACGCTCGTACAAACATGTCGATTTTACGATCGTATTACAATACAATCTCTCTCTCTCTCTCTCTCTCTCTCTCTCTCTCTCTCTCTCTCTCTCTCTCTCTCTCTCTCTCTCTCTCTCTCTCTCCCCTCCCTCCTATATGCTGTGAACTTGGCACGGGGCGGACAGACTTGCATATCATTCTCAACGCGTTGCAACCCCGCCGAGCCGATATCTTATTTTAGGGGCGGCCCGATTGAAAGCCAAATCTCGATCGTCGAGCTGTCAAATAAAAACGCAAATTAGGCCTATCTACAAGAGGCATAGACCCTCATGAGCCCCTGCGACCGCAGGGGCTCATGAGGATCTATGTCTCTTGTTTGCAAGTGCCAGTCTTTTTTTTTACATCCATTTTCCCATACTACAAGTGTATTTCAGCTAATCGCAGTTCACTTGAAATATGGTAGGTACTCCCGCAGCCACCTGCAAGAGGAACAGAAAATAACAATCATTATACTAGAAACGCAGTCTCGGACATATGCAAGAGGCATAGATCCTCATGAGCCCCTGCAACCGCAGAGGCTCATGAGGATCTATGCCTCTTGCTGACAGACATAGCCCTCATTTACCTCCCTGATTCTCTACTGTACGACCCTTCCCAAATACGCGGCAGAGCGTGGAGGGTTTGTACCGTGAATGTGATTGAAAGCCCAAACTTTTTCAGGAAGTGAAGTCATCGAGGTGAGAGCCAGAACTGATGTGGGGGTCCGGTAGTCAAGGCTGGTTGCCAAGGACGCTTACTCTCTGTCGCACGTGCTTCTGCAGCCAGTCCTGGAACGAACGACATGTATGACGGGTTGACGGACATGCGGAATGGTGCTGCGTTTTCGATTCGATGCGTTTGTACGCGGTTTGTTGTGTTGAGTCGTGCTGTGCGCTTCAAGGAATACATACTTTCTCGTTGAAGTTGTGCCTTGAAGACTTGCTTCCAATGGGTTGTATGCGACATATTACAAACTTACAGAATCACATGTTGGTAAAGTGCTTCGAGTTGTCTGTTTTCTGTGGCTGGGCATGTTAATGTATTTTTTTCCCGGTACGGTACTGCATACTAAAGCGTGTAAAATCAGCTCCTTACAAGTTGGCTTTTGAAACAGGGCCAGATCACATAAGCTAATATGAAAACAGCAGTTCTTAGCCATTTAGCCTTGTGATTTCTCTATCGATCCTTCGACACTGAACTGCACCCGGAAAACTGAAGCCGTGAGGGGGAGTATCGAGTACCGCATAACAGAAGATCAAAACCGCAATTTGGGGAGTGACGCTGGTCCGTAATTTTGGACATTACGGATCGTTTGTGTGTTGGTCTGTGATTTTGGACCTTACGGCTGAAAGCCGTAAGGTCGAAAAACACAGACCAGCACACATTTGCGTATTGGATTTTTTTTTTGCCAGTTGATGTTGGTTGTTCCTGGACCGTGTTTTCTTGACAATTATTCTCATGCGTAACTCTGTACTGAACTACGGTCGCTATAGTGTTATATTGCACGAGCGCGTCCAGTGCGTCACTCAGAAATATTGCAAGTGCGCGTAATGTGTTTAACAAAAGAAAAATCGTGAGAGGGGGGAGTAGAAATAACCAGAGAAACAAAACCGCTGCCTAGAGTCAAGTATCGGACTTTTCTGCGTAACGTTTGTCGTCAGTGATGTGTAATATTTCCGTTTGCGAATCAGTGGAGGTTTCGGAATGAAGTATCTGACGGTAGTGAACCATGCCATAACTGAACATCGTGATTTAATAATATTATACCACAATGTTCAAATATTATTTCAAACGCATACGACATCAAGTTTGGTTAATGGTTATTGGAGCTCAGCCTATTTTGGCCATGACACCAGCCGTAAGAGTATATCGTGGATTGCTATTGGCAGACTGCTGGGAGATTAGTTTGAGTTCGTATGCCGGGTGTATTCCAGGTGCAGATACTACCATCTAGAGGTTATTGTACTTGACCAGGCTGATATTGTTTTTTGCGCCGGTCTTTGAATGTGTTTGTGTAGTAGAAGAGAACAGTTGTCGAAATCGTTCTGAACAGAAGTGAAACCATCTAACACGTGGGCAACGTTTGTAAGGCGCACCTAACAGGCCTACCCGTGAGACACTGTGGCAGTTTATCTATATTCATCCTGAAGATAAAATTGCCATTTAAAAAAAATAGTTTTTCTGTTCAAGTCTGAGTCAAAGTTCTGGAGGCAGATCGACCACGACAGTTCAATTGTGGTGTCGGAATAGTTTGGCGCCTGTAGGCGCCAAGCTATTTTGACACCACCCGTGAACTACCATGATCGATCCACTTCCTGTCCTAGCATGTCAGGGCGTTATGGCTTAGGTGATTTAACTTCAGGTTTATTCAACTGGAAGGATCATCTGACTGGAACTGAGCTAATCATTTAACTGGACTAACTCGTCCTTTCATTGAGACTGCAGACGAAGACGTACGTGTTTGTGTCGAAAGGTGGTGTGAGACACTCTGTGCCACTTGCGTTGATCTGAGTAACTGTTAGTTATCGGCTGAGTCAGCAGACGATGGTCTAGGCGTCAGACCCTACATACAGTGTAGGTGGCAGTGATAGCGGAGACATCAGACAATGATGTACGCCTTTGTGCCGAAGGAGGAGGTATGGGACCCCGCATCCACAGTGGATAAGAGCCTAGTCCACTTTTGTTCCAGGAGCGTGGGCTTCCTGAAACACTGGCCCGTACAGGAGCTGGCACAGCACCCACAGACCTGCATGTTCCACTACTTCAAGTGAGTCAGCACACGTGTCATTAATTCATCAGTATCATTTCCATCGGCATTTTCGTCATTATCGCATTCGTCACCAGCATCATCGTCGTCGTCTTCATGAAGGCTTTAACCAAGTGTCGTCATTGTAATCGTCATTGTCATCGACTTCGATATGAGTATTGTCATCATCACAGCAGCCACCATCACCATCAACAGTCATCATGGTTGTCATCATTATCACCATCTGACTCCCCCCCCCCCCCCCACGTGTGTGCTGATCTTTGTTTGTCCATCTGGTACAGCTGAGCACAATGCATTTTGTCGTAAATTTAAGTGCCTGTTTTGAGCCAACACAATGGGCGGACTTGACAAATATCGTGGAAAACGCTTACTCTATAATAACACCTTTACTAACGGGTCGCGGTGAACGCCATCTAACTTTCTTGAACTGTCGTGGACGATCCACACTTTGTTCTATATTATGAGGGCTTAAATTGTTAGTCTGTGGTTAAAACGACTACAAGTACGGGCTTGCAAGTACGGGCTCTTGAGTAACATACACATGTGAGCCTTACTTACTTACTTACGCCTGTCACCCCTACCCGGGTATAGGCCGTCGACGAGAGACCTCCAGCAACTCCTGTCCTGTGCTTCTCCTTCGATTCTACTCCAGGTGGTTCCCAGTCTCTTGATGTCTGCTTGGAGGTCTCGACGCCAGGAGTTTCTCGGCCTACCTCTTTTCCTCTTTCCCTGGGGGTTCCATGACAATGCCTGCCTAGTGATACTGGAAGCTGGCTTTCTCAGACTGTGACCGATCCATCCCCATCTTCTTCGCCCATTTTCATTCTCTGCTGTTATCTGTTCTGTTCTCCCCCAGAGTCTGACGTTGCTGATCTTCTCTGGCCAGTGGATTTTCAAAATTCTTCTAAGGCAACTGTTCATGACATGTGAGCCTTACAATTCGCAAAAGGTCCTCGGGCCGACGTCGGCTGCTACTGGCCCGCGCATAGACGTGCGTAGACCAACTGCGGCTGACATCGGCCCGTCGACCTTTTGCTCGACTGCTTGCTGGTCCTATCATTTACATCTTGAGTGAACACATCCAAATGAGCTAAACTGCATGTTAACACGACAAATGCAAATTTCATTGCCCCATTGTGATAAGCAGAACTGGAGACCTGCGTTCTCTGCCTTGATTGAAATCACTTTCAGCGCCTTCATAGAAAGACTTATCAACCGTGCTGAAGCTAGGTTGGTGCCCTGTTTGATTACTTGACTACCCCCTTTAGACCGAGTTAGTTATACAGTGATGCACTTAACTCATTCAGCCCGGCGCACGCATTTGCCCAATTTTGGAGGCGTCATCTAACGACTATGCACCTGTTGCAGGAGATGGATCGACCATGATAACATGATAATTCAAGGGCAGTGACAGATTAGCTTGGCGCCGACAGGCGTCAAGCTAACCTGGCACTACCCTTGAATTATCATGGTCGACCCATCTCCTGCTGTAGTGCGTCAGGGCTGAATGGGTTAAAAAAAAACGCGACAGCTTTGATCGAATACATCTTGCTTTGTACCAAGTTTTAACACCTTGACTGCCGGGAACCACCCAACTGCAAGAGGCACAGAACCTCATGAGCCCCCGCTGTCGCGGGGGCTCATGAGGTTCTATGCCTCTTGCTTGCCTTATTTTGTATCTATGTTCGTTGGGGGGGCTGGGGTTCGGGTTTATGGTTGTTTTTGTCGCGTTTTTAAAAAACATGCCTGTTAGCGTTAAAGTCATTCAGGGAGGAAGACCCCGCATCAATAGCTGCGAAATTGTCGTATGGCGTTGCAGGCCGGCAACGCTACGCGACACTTTCGCAGCTATCGATGCAGGGGGTCCTGAATGAGTTCAACGCCGAGCAGGCGACTAAGGCCATGTGACAACAGGACCTTAGCTCGAGGTGCATTGTGAGTTGCGTCATTAGATAACACTACGCTGTAGGCACGGACCGGTACATTAACTCATTCAGCCCGACGGCCGAATTTCCCAAATTTTGGAGGCGTCATCTAATGACTAAGCACCAGTTGCAGGAGATAGATCGACCATAATAATTCAAGGGCTGTGACAGATTAGCTTGGCGCCGACAGGATCGACCATGATAATGCAATGGCAGTGCCAGATTAGCTTGGCGCCGAAAGGCGCCAAGCTAATCTGGCACTATCCTTGAATTATCATGGTCGACCCATCTCCTACTGTAGTGCGTCAGGGCTGAATGGGTTAATACTCATAAATCACATTGGCGTTGAAAACGACATTCATTTATCAATTCACTGGCATTCACATTTACATTCACAAATTCACTGGTTTCGCAGTATTGACTTTCATTGGTGATCAGTTTGTTAATCATGTCATTTTATGGATAACGACACGTGAAAATCGTAATTTAAAGCTAGATCAAAAGCTGTTTTATGCGCACATACTCCAATTTATCATTTTAATGTACTCTTTTTGGGGGCGTCGCTATTACCCTGTCAAACGGGTGTAACCGTGTATACGACAGTCCCCATAAAATTAAAAAACTTAAAAAAAAAAATGGTGTGAATAGTTGATATACCATTTCGTATTTTCACTCAGCTGTTTTTCATACCCAGTGCGCAAAGGCCATCGGGCCGACGTCGGCCGCCGTTGGCCCGCGCACGACTGTCCGCGGGCCAACGGCAGCCGACGTCGGCCCGAAGGGCTTTCGTGCATTGGGTAGTCACCAAATCAGTATAAATCATCAGCGCATTTGTGTTTGTCCTGAACAACATTGACGTAGCCGAGTAAAGTCGTGCAAGCTGTTTGTGTGTGTACAAGATTAAAGGTACCGTACCTACTGTCTGTAAGGTTAAATGTCTTGTTCTTGTTTTCTGTCCAGTCGTGGCCAGGTTCTGGTGAGAGACAGCAACAACTCGGATTGGATCTACATTGTCAAATCGGTAAGTCAGTCTTAACCCCTTCCCTGCCATTGTACGTACATTTTTTTTGGCTAAAGTGCGATATCAAAAGTGAGTCTGTGTAATGGGCCAGCCGTCGTCTGTCCGGCGTCCGTTGTCCGCCGTCGTCCGTGTAAACTTTAACGTTAGCATTTTGCTGGAGACTATTAAACAAAGCCAGTCTTCAAACTTAGCCCAAGGATACTTTGTGGCAAGTTTCTAAACATACAATTTCATCGATCTCTCTCAAAGATCAGGGTCACAGGGGATCAGCAAACAGGTAAAAAAATAGCCATAATTTGACAAAATTTGTTTCTTCTCAATACTATTCACAACTTCAAACCCAACTTGGTACAGAGACACCTGATGGTAAGACCGTCCAATGCATACTAATTTGGAAGACCCCCTCGGAAAGGTCAAGGGTCACAAGAGATCAGAAAATAGGTCACAAATGGCTATTTCTTGACAATTTTTTTTTTTTCAATACTATTGACAACTTCAAACCCAAATTTGCTCCAGAGATACCTGATGGTAAGACCTTTGTAAGCATACTAATTTGGATGACCAGCCAGCCATTTACTTACCTTAGAACTGGATCGTTCATGCACGTGAGACTTACGGGCGTTGCCATTCTTGTTTTTGAAATCTTGGTTCATTCAACGACCAAAAGCCAACACCGTCCACGAAACATGCATACAAATTGGTCTCAACAAGAGGTATAGATCCTCATGAGCCCCCGCTGTCGCTGGGGCTCATGAGGATCTGTTGCAGTTGCATCGTGTTCACTTTTTTCTCTGCAGTCAAGGGGTTAAATGGAAACGTGTGTGTGTGTGTGTGTGTGTGTGTGTGTGTGTGTGTGTGTGTGTGTGTGTGTGTAAAAAACACAGAGAACTAAAAAGAAATGAGAGAGGGAGAGGGAGAGGGAGAGTGGGGAGAGGGAGAGTAGGGAGAGGGAGAGTGGGGAGAGGGGAGAGGGGAGAGAGGAGAGAACTTTTTCTTCTTCGTAAGACCTGTACCCCTTTGTGCTCTTTAGGTTGGACTTTTTTCCCTTGACCCAGATATCTCTTTCTCGTGAAAAAATATAGTTCACCAAAAGTGCGCGCAACAAATGATTGCAAATGATTGCTTTTGTGATACGACAGTATTTCACTTGCAAACTATCACGTTTCTGTAAACTTTCCGGTTCACCATGAAACGTGTCCGTAAAAGAAAAAAACAAATCACCAGCTTTATCATTTCGACGTCAGCTGAAGTGAAATCACTCATGACATCTCGAGGGGTGACCAGCGATCAGTACCAGACAATTATAGTATGTGAAATATGGTACCATATTTTCTGAACTGATTGGGTCTGGATTAAGGATTTCGATACCGGTGTCTGCCAGTTGCGCAGACTTAAAATTCAATAGCTGTTCTAAGGATCAAAGATGTTCATGAGGAGAGCAGGAGGCATGGATCTCATGACCCCCGCGAACACGAAGGTTCATGAGGATCTAAGCCTCTTGCAGTTGTTTGGCTGGATGGTTTACGATCGATGCCAGTATGTTCCAGCAGTGAACGGATTAAAAAGTTGCAGTTACACTTATAAAAGAAATTATAGATTTCAATTACATTAAAAAAAAGGAACCGTGATACATAGTGCTCGATAGATTCGTGTTTGTGATCGTACAAGGTCGCATCAGTTTTAAAACGTATGCCTGATCGATTTTCAAATTGAAGTTTCTGGTGCGTCCTCACAGCAAGCAAAAGGTCCTCGGACCAGTTTAGGTCGTCAGCCCGAGGTCCTTTTCCCAATTGAAATAACGTTGATGACTTTTTGTTGTTGTTGCCACGCTGAAACTGAGACTGATTTATCTTTTTTCTTTCGTTTGGTGTCAGTTGGCGCAGACTGTGATTCTACAATCTTCCTTAATTCAACACAAAAACACAAGCTGTGTCATGAACATGGATTCAATGTGGTGTCAGCAAGAGGCGTAGATCCTCATGAGCCCCACAACTGCGGGGGCTCATGAGGATCTATGTCTCTTGCAGTTGGGTGGAGTTCAAATTTTCTCGACACTAGAAGGGAATGAAATAACACAAGGCAATGTTTGTTTCCCATGGCTTGAGTCATTTGAGTGAGTGCAGGGGATGGATGGATAGCATTAATCCAAGAACAGTGTATGCTTTGCTTTACGTCACGAAAACTGCACATTTCTGCCATGTGTAGTTTTTTTTTTCATTGAAGGGGAGCCTGTCAGTGCTAAAGAAATTACGCCACGTCCAAGCTCATAAGCCGAACAAACCCGAGACTGAGGAGGAGGATGGTGAAGGTGAGTCCGTGCAAACAACCAACCTACCTACCTACCAACCAACCAACCAACCAACCAACCAACCAACCAACCAACCAACCAACCAACCAACCAACCAACCAGCCAGCCAGCCAACCAACCAACCAACCAACCAACCAACCAACCAACCAACCCACCCCACCCCCACCCCACCCCACCCCCAACCCCCAAACGGCAAACGCAAACACAACCGCAAACACAAACAAACCCACACAAACCCACCAACCCATCCCCCTACCAACCCACCAACCCCCCCCCCCCACCAACCCCCCCCCCCGAACAACCCACCACCCCCCCTCCCCACCAACCCCCACCCCCTCCAACCAACCCACCAACCAACCAAGAGAGAATAACATTTTGTGAACGCAAACGACAATAAGTCTATTTTTGTGAAGAGCGAGATTTCTATTGTAAAACAATGAAAATCTCGCTTTTCACAGAAAGGGGCTTGCGGCCTCTTGCCTTCACTAGGCATCGTTTTCGTGTCAGCCTCCTCCTGTCTTTATTGTCACATCCAGTGCACTTGACTATCTTACAGAAGTACAGACAAGCCGGAGCCCCGGTCGCCAGACCAGAGCGACTTTCGGAACATGGCAGCACAGGCTGCCCCGGCATGCTGCGCACCGGAAGAAGGACAAGCGCCGAAGCCTCAGCCCGGAGGTGTTCAAAAACCAAGTGGAGGCTGATCGGCGATTGGTTAGTTCATGCAGTTTGTTATCGTTTTTTTTTAACTGTCCCCAGGCGGCTGCAATGCTCGTTAGAATGTGTGCCTGTGTTGTGAATTTTTTAGACTGAGGGAAATCATCAGAGTTTAATACTCAGTGCGCAAAGGCCATCGGGCCGACATCGGCCGCCGTTGTCCCGCGCACGGCTGTGCGCGGGCCAACGGCGGCCGACGTCGGCACGATGGCCTTTTGCGCAGTGGGTAGCGAAGGAAGACTGCGATGCAAGCAGACCGCACTCACTGGCCTAGCTTTGATCAAAGCATACTGCCGTTATATGGCTTAAAACAGTTTGTTCTTGTTTTTGAGAAAAGCGAGAGTTTCATTTTATACAATGAAAATCTCGCTTTCCTCATAAATGGACACACTTGCTTTTGCAATAAACAGCAGCACACGTAGCAGTCCCTTGATTTATCGAATTTCTATTTCAGGGATAACATCTAATTGCATTTGATACGACAAGGCATGCATTATTCTTATAAATAACCGTTTGACTGCAGGTAGCGCTTTTTTTATGACCATGATTCGTACAGGAATCATCGCGATAAAAAAGCTTTGCAGACAGTCAAAAGGTTAATGTTTGAGGACTGGCGGTTAGGCGCTATCAGGAAGTGGTGACTGGATCTAATCGTTTTTTTAAATTTATTTGAGTGATTTTCCTTCGCGTTTATACATTCTTTTTGCGTTTGCAGGAGCAATCTTTACCTGGTCTGAACAACACGAGTGAGCGACTTGGCCTTGTGGACTATGACCGCGTCATCACCGAGTATCGCGCCAGGGTTCTGCCCAAGCCTTCACACGACTCGCTCCGTCTGCCCAAACTTTCACTCCGTGGGCTGGTTAGCGCCCCTGAACAAACCGTTGAGCCGCTAGATGGCGCCTTGTGCGACGCTTCACATCCGGTGGGTGATACGTCACATCCGGCAGATGGCGCCCTGGATGACACGTCAAGTCTGGAAAAGACAGAAGAAGGCGAGGTGGGAGATGATGGGGACGATGAGAGTTCGGAAGATTTTGAAGAGTATCGACCCATCAGCAAGACCTCAAAGGTACCTTTCATCGGTTTTTGTTTTACCTCATTCGTGACGTGCCGCATACGGATACGCGGCAAAAAGCCGCTTATCCGCATAGGGCACGTCTTAAATGAGTTAACCCATTCAGATATGATATACAATATCAAGACGCGAATAAAGTAGGTTTAGGTTGAAATGATTTCAATGAAGTATGAATCGACAATGAAACACAGTAAACCAACGATGATAGTACAATACCTTGGCGCCTAGGGGGACGGGGCGTGAAGTGAAGCAAATAAGAAAAATAATTAATTATTTCAGGGTGTCTACCTGGCGCCGTCTCCCGTCCGCAGGCGAAAGAAGACGCGGCGAGTCCAGACCCATCACGCCACGACCAGCAGCAATAGCAAGGACACAGAGGTGCCGGAGTCCAGAGAGAGCGAGGAACCCGACTCTCCAACACCGGAGTCCGTCACTGCCGATCTGAAGAAGATCAATATCGGTTAGAATACATTTGCGTGCCAATTTCGACTTAACCCATGATGCATTTAGCCAAAGTGCCAATTTTTGTTTTGGCGAGGTAATTTATAATATGCTTCAAAGTTTTCACTTTGGGCTGGTATACAGGGAGAAAATTGGGAGCATAGTACAGAATTGGGTTGAAAAAATGTGATGACCATTGCCAACCGTGACCCTCACTCGCGTACCATTCCCACTCTACCTATAGGGGCCAGCTGCATGAGTGAGCTTTTTCCTGCGCTAACCACTAAGCAAGGTGCTATTGCGGAGTACCTTGCTTAGTGGTTGGCGCAGGACTAAGCTCACTCATGCAACTTAGCCATGATGTCTACAGCGAGGCATTTTCTCCCTTTATTCCAACGTTGCACTACATAGAAGAGCCCAACGAAGAAAGATCAAGAAACACGCTTAGAAAGGACAATTACAACACAATTTTCTTTTTTTTTTCTTTCTTCTTTTATTTTCTCCTCTGCAATTTTCACGCTTGGCAGTCACCGTTTTGGTCAGGATTTGTTAAGGTTGCACTGCGCCGTTGTCAAGGGAGAAAAGTGGGCCCATGGTACAAGATTTACCGTGTACAATCACACGGTTTTCCGTTCGTGCCTACGATAACATACGCAGTTCCAGAAAAAAAGCGAGGTCTCCAATGGGGTTCACTCCTTCACCGCCATTTGACGAAGACTGAGTTTCTGAATCTTGGTCAATTCCACGCCCAGCCGCCTCAGCCGTCCGAAGAAATTGGATTCAAAGTGGTGTCAGCAAGAGGCATAGACAACTGCGAGAGCTCATGAGGAACTATGTCTCCTGCCGTTGGACCGTGTTGACCTTTTCTCGGCAGTCCATGGGTTAATCATACGGCAAATGCAATTAATGTCCCTAAGATACAATTTCTTGCGAAAAAAAATCCGACGCGTTGACTTTGATGTCCTTTTTTAAATTGTGCCTTTAAACGCTGGGTGGCATTGCTGGATGAACTCTTTCCATTCGGAATGCTTCCGGTTTAGTGTTAGCCCAAACAAAAGCTGTTTTAATTAAGATATTTTTTCTCTTTGATAAAGATTTTTTTTAGTTTATGCACTTAGTGGCATGCGACTCTGAGTCATCTCTTTTTTTCTCAGGAATTGTAGTCTTCGTCAGTACGTGTTTTTTTTCCAGCCTCACTGCTTTGGCGTGATCGATCAGGATGCTGAAGAGTAGTGCCTAATAGCTTTCCAATTGGAGACCGCCACTGTGAGAACAAAACACAGTAAGACGTTTTGTGAAAAGCGAGATTTTCATTGGAATACATTGAAAATCTTGCTTTTCACAAAAAAATGAACTTGCTGTCTTTTGCCTTCACCAGAAATGCAGAAAGACGATGCACTGTACCAGCGCAAGGGTAGAATCTGAATAGCTCTCAACTCGTTCCACAACCAATGTTGGAGGTGGATTCAATGTGACAGCTGAAGGATGGTGGCTAATTAGATTGGTGCCTTTGAGCTGTAATGATGGATACATCTTGCAAGGACATGCATACGTAGAATTATCTGCAGGTGACTTTTCATTACCATATACTTTGATGTAAAGTTTAACCCCGTGACTGCTACTGACGATACCGCTCGGTGGAAAAGACGCGTAACTACGCGTCTTTTCCACAGAGTGGTATCGTCAGTAACAGTCAAAGGTTAAAGATAATTAACCCTTTGGCTGTCGGTAGCGGTTTTTGTCGCGATAATTCCTGCAGGAATCAACACGATAAAAACTGCTACCAACAACCAAAGGGTTAAACTTTCTGCAATACACTAGGAAGTCCCCTTTTTGTTTGACTTTCAATCACATTGTCCATATAACGGGAGTGTGATGCATTGACTCAGTCATAGCCGCTTAGCGAAAACAATGACTTATTGTCGAGCGCATTAGAACAAAGGTGATCCTTATTTCGGAGACAAAGATCTTCTCTTGCTATTTCCTGTGAACTTTAAAAGAAATATGTAGATTGCTGCTGGGGCTGATATAGTGCAGAGTCATGTCAATATATTTCACGCAGCAACGAGGTTTAAACAAAACAAACCTCTCTTTATTCTGTCGAATAACGTACGCTTGACTTTATAATGCTAAGACGTGGTGTCCTCCCAACAACCCAAACAAACCTCCCCACCCCTAAAAAAACAACAACCACCCCTCAAAAAAAAAAAAAAAAAAAAAAAAAAAAAAAAATAAAACACAACACAACCCCCTACCCCCCAAAAAACAACAAAACAACAACAACAACCAAAAAAACCAAACAAAAAACAAACAAACAAACAAAAAAACCAAACAAACAAAACAAAACAAAACCCCCCAAAAAAACAAACAAACAAACAAAAACACACCCGCAAACAACAACAAGAAAACAAAATAAAACAAAACAAAAAAAACCCAACCAAACAACAACCATAAACAAAACCGCAAACAAACAAAAAGAAAAAACAAACAAACAGAAAAAGCCAACAAAACAACACCGTCGCCACCATCACCACCAACAACAAAAGACAAACAAGCAAGAAACCCAACAAAAAAGAAACAAACACACGAACAAACAAACAAATCTCGGATTGATTTCATCCCTTCACCTCTTTGACCCTCACCAAAATTAAAGCGCGCCAAACATACTAGGACCTCTAACTGACCCTAACTCTGTCTTTTTTCGCGTGGACAAACCTGATCATTGCTAATATCCAAATGATTTGAGTTGCCGCTGATACGGGGAAGGAGGAGTTACTTCACGAAAGTTGAGTATTCCCAGGTACAATACAAGGCAGGTTCGGCGCATTTAATTAAGGCATTGTCCTTGAGTTATCACGGTCCGTCAAGCTCAGTCACTTGGCTCTGAATGGGAAAGTGTTACAGTAAGGGAAACTCCATCCACGCACAAGAAACAGATCGTATGCCCTCCCGCGGACAGAGTGACAGTAATGAAAAACAACAGAAAAAAAAGCCCCCCAAAACAAACAAACAAACAAAAAACCCCACCTTGTTTACGCTCGCCCAGTCGACCCTGTTTATGACGCTGACCTTAACCCCTTTGCTGCAATGTGAACGCGATCCGACTGCAAGAGACATAGATCCTCATGAGCCCCCGCGAATGCGGGGACTCATGATAATCTATGCCTCTTGTTGTGACCAATTTGCATCGATATTCCTTGGACGTTTGTAACGTTTGGCCGTTGACTCAGAACCCATTCATTAACACCTTCACTGCCGAGAAAAACTGAACACCACCCAACTGCAAAAGACATAGATCCTCATGAACCTCCTCGACTGCGGGGGCACATGAGGATCTATGGAAGTTGTTGAGATCAATATGTACCCATGTTCCTTGGACGGTTGTGGCTTTTATAGTCATTGACCGAACGAACATTTCAGAGGCAAAATATGCGTCTAGTGGCAGGGAAGGGGTTAAACTCTTTCTTACGCCGCGGAGGAGACAAAAAGGAGTGATACAAAAAGGCAAACTAGCAGAAACCGCAAGGGACGTCACTCGTGTCGAGTTACTAGTTTGCCCCTGGTTGTCACTGCGCTACTGAAAACAAAAGCCGACATACCTACCCCTACTCTTCCTTGATAGTTTACGCTGCAAGGGACTCTAACACTACATCCAGAATCGATTTTCTAACTGTCGAAATCTGATACACACTACTTTGTTATTTTGTCCTAGAGGCAGTCCCACTCACGTACAAAAGGCATAGATTCTCATGAGTCCCTGCGACTGCATGGGCTCCTGAGAATCTATGCCTCTTGCAGGCGGAACGTACATTTGAGTCTTTGCACAAAATTCACGGACCTTTGTGATCATTCTTTGGTGCAGATTACCAGCGGCGGTTCCGGGAGCGCGTCGGCCGGAAGACGATGGCGGAGGCGCTGGATTTCAAGGGAGCACGTGACTTCCGGTACAGTGAGGTTGACCTTGACCCCATGTTTGTCATGGTCCAGATTCTGGAACGAGGGCAATACTATGTACGTTCAATATTGTTGTCATGAAGGGTATATTTAACAAAAAAATCTGATACACATGTTGGTTGGTGAAATAATATAAAGAACAGAAGTTATCTGATCGATGTATCATGTCTGGAAGTCACAAAATAGAATTGTAGAGAACATTGTTTATCTGTTAACCTTTTGACGACGGAACACACATATGTGTGCCCCAAGCAAAGCTCCGTTGCCGACGGGGCGCACACATATGTGCGCTGGCCTAGTTTCCCTATTGCCAATACCGGCAGTATGGTCTAAGGGAAGCAATCTACTATAATATGTCAAGCACTCATTTCTTTACTTGTAGAGTGACTTTTCTTGTTTGTATGGGCTGAAACCAACGAATTAGAAGCTCTAATACAAAACGTCCCCATGTGCAAAAAAAAAAAAAAAATGGCGGATTTTGGTGTAAAAACTTTTATGTGTGAAGAAACTTTTTTGTTGTGCCTTTCTTTCTGGATTATTTACTGGTGACACACTAGAATATGTCTCTGGAATGCTAGGTGAGTGTAATTTTTACACTCTGGCTAACTAATACACTAACAGCATGTTCAGTTTCAGTGGAACCCAGTGTGAAACTGTTTTTGATTTTTGGCTTCTTACCCCATCTTCTTTATACACCTGTAAAATCTTAACATTACAAAATATTTTCTTCAGCATAGTGTCTACGAGTTCACCTTGAATTGCTTTTTCCACTGATACCAAATATGTTGGGGTATGATAAGATTTTTACAACAGACAAGGCCAATGAAATTTGTCAAAATTACTACGGTAGCAGGGAAAAATCAAGTTGGCAGACTACGGTGGCAAAAGGATAAAGCTCTCTGACTGTGAAATATCATAGAACATGATAAATTTGTCTAGTACAGTAGTAGTGAAAATCATGAAAAAGACCTGTCTTGTACTAATCTGTCTTAGGACTGCAAAGACACTAACTACATTCTTGTGAAATGCGAGCTTGTCATTGTATTACAATGGAAATCTCGCTTTTTGCAAAAATGGACTTGCCGCCTCTTGCCTTACATTGTTAGAAATATTTTCAAATATATCGCTTCGCGTTCATGTTGCTTTAACGCATTCAGCCCTGACGCACTACAGTAGGAGATTGGTCGACCATGATAATTCAAGGGTAGTGCCAGATTAGCTTGGTGCCTGTCGGTGCCAAGCTAATCTGGCACTACCCTTGAATTATCATGGGACGATCCGTCTTCTGCAACTGGTGCATAGTCGTTAGATGACGCCTCCCAAATTTGGGAAAAGCGTGCGCCGGGCTGAATGAGTTAACATTTGGCGTGTCGGTTTTTGACAAAAATCGCTACCGACAAACAAAGGGTGAAAATCGTCTCCACATGATGTGTACTGTAGTTTTCAGAGGACAACACGTTAATTTATTTTGTTAGCCATCTTGTACATGCAGCTGTGGGTACTGTAAATACCGGTGTCTGCATGCACAAGGGGGTTATGCCTCAATGTTTTCAAATAATCACATAGTTTTAACCTCCTCAGTGCCGAAAAAATGCGAACGCCACACGACTTCAAGAGGCAAAAAACCTCATGAGCCTCCGCTGATGCGGGGGCTCATGAGGTTTTTGGCGGGCCTCTCGATGGGCCATATTCATACCCATGCTTCTTGGTTTTGAATCAGTGGAGTATTTGGTGTTTGAATTTGCCCTAGCTGCTTTCAAAGCCAACATCTTGCGTTCACCGGCAGCGGAGTTGTCAAATGTCTGTATTTCTGCCCAGGGCGTGAGTCAAATCCTGTATCCAGACCAGCCCAGCACGTGCTTGGTGAGCAATGGCGCGGAGTGCATCGTGCTGTCCAAGCGGCTGTTTCTCGACTACGCTAGCGAAGCCTGCATGCGACACATCCAGCAGACGGTGAGAGTACTGTACTTAGAATCAACTCATTAGCGCCTTCACTGCCGAGAAAAATGGAACACCAGCCAACTGCAAGAGGTATAGATCCTCATGAGCCCCCGCAGTTGCGGGGGTCACGAGGATCTATGCCTCTTGCTTATGCTACTCTGTTTCCATGTTCCTTTGATGCATGAGGATCTTTGACGTGGACTTTTATAAAGATTTCAGAAACACGATCAGTGTACACAGGCATTGAAGGGGTTTAACCCCACTTGCGCATGCAGCCACTTTTTATGATACCGGTGGCTCAAGGGCGGAAGGGGCAGGTTAGCACCTGACACACCACAATTACATATAAATCTAACATGCTACTGAGTTCAAGGGTGGTGCCAGAACAGCTTGGAGCCTAGAGGCGCCAAGCTGTTCTGGCACCACCCTTGAAATAATATGTTCGCTTTGTCTCCTGATTATGATTTCTTCAGAGGGCTAATCCCAAATTTCGCCTTCAAGGCGTCTGGCTATTCCGGCACCACCCTTTGACTATCATGGCCACTCTTTCTCCTGAACTCTGATGTTATCTTCAGAGGACAGCTCCCCAAAACGACGAATTTCGACCTCAATTCTAGCACCACCCTTGAACTAGCATGGTCACGCTCAGTGTCTCCTGATCCTTGACAATTTCTTTAGTGGACGTTTCCTAAATAAATGAAAGATGGTCCTTAGGGCGCGGTCGGTCAAGTCAGATAAGGGAGAACTTAATCGCCTCCTGGTGCGCGCTATCAGGGGGTACGACCAGCTATCAGTCTAGGGACAATGCGTGCGATCTGCTTAACGCTGTAATCATCACTTGATCGCTGATCACGGATAGTTTCCATCCGCCTGTGGAAACATTTTCAGCCGATTCCTGCCCGCAAGGAAGTAAAATCTTATATCCAAAGCAAAACTGTGACGGCTAAGCATGTAAAATGCAAGAAAATCCCAACAAAGAAGGAAACACGCTTAGAAAGGACAAGAACAACACAGTTGTGTTATACTTGTCCTCTCTAAGCCTGTTCTTTTTCTTTTGTCTGATTTTCCAAAGTAAAATCTTATTATTATAAGGTTTCTGCCAGCAAGGAAGTTAACGCTTTGCACATGCGTTTTTTAACCCCTTTACTGCAGGAAAAAAAATTGAACAAAACCCAGATACAAGAGGTATAGATCCTCATGAGCCCCCGCAGTTGGGGGGACTCATGAGGATCTATGCCTCTTGCTGAAACCACTTACTGTCGCTGCTTGTGAGTAAGGGGCAAAAACGAAAAACCAAACAAACAAAAAACATTCACAAAAACATTTCCTCGTCACTGAATGGAATATTCATATTAACGTTTTTGCACAACTTGGATCATGTTACCAGAAGTCTACATCATCCTGTGTAACGTGTAGAAGACAAACGCGCGCGAATGTGAAAAGTTCAAAGGAAACAGACAGGTTAAAGATCAATAGCTCCGAAATAATCCGCACGAACGTTTTTGCTGTTGTTAATTCGCTCCACAATAAGTCATTGTTTTCGCTAACCGGCTGGAACGGATTCACTGCTTCACACTTCCGTAACGCAAAACTGGAGATAGAGTCAAGAATACAAGAGGCGAGCTCGTAGTGTATTGCACACAGTATTCTTTCAGCTCAAGCGTAAAACAAATAACATTTGACATTCGTCTGCTGAGCTCTAGAACCTTTTCTGGTCGATTTGCCTTTGAGGACATGTCCCGCCCCACCAGGGTAGCTCAAGGGTGGTGTGTGATTACAACTGAACCCTTTCACTGCCTTAAAAAGGTGAAAACAATTTTACTGCAAGAGACATAGATCCTCATGGACCCCCGCATTTGCTGGGGCTCATGAGGATCAATGTCTTTTGCTGACGTCATCCATGTTCCTTAACTCATTCTACCCCAGACGAACCACAGCAAGATATGGATCGACCATGATATTTCAAGGGTGATGCCAGAATAGCTTGGCGCCTGTAGGCGCCAAGCTATTCTGGCATCACCCTTGAACTATCATGGTCGATCTGTGTCCTGCACTGCAATGCAGTCTTCAGAGGTTAACGGCAAAATGTGGGGATTTCGGCCTTGGGGTAGAATGAGTTAAATGCATGGTGCTCTTCGGTGTTGAATGAGCAAAACTTTCAGAACACAATTCGCGACTGTTGGCAGTCGCGGGGTTAACGGCAAAACAGATGGCATTGAAGGATCGCCGGCACAGTATTTTAGGTACTCACGTCCTGGTGGACGAATCGACCACATAAGATCTAGGGCGGTGCATGAAACGTACTCATACCGCGATTTGAACTATTCCTTGTTTTTTTTGTTTGTGCTGATGTCTGGATGGTTTGACAACGTTAATATTTCACCTTAAAAGTGCGCTCAGCATGTCAAGAACAACAAACTATTTACTCAGATGAGATGTTCAGGATTTATTGCTATTCTCTCTGTCTCTCTGTCTGTCTGTCTGTCTGTCTGTCTGTCTCTCTCTCTGTCTGTCTGTCTCTGTCTGTCTCTGTCTCTCTTTCTCTGTCAACCCCACCCGGGTCTGCCCTGGGGGACTTGTGTGGGGTTAACTACTTTTTAGTTCCCAGGGTCACCCTGGTCAGCCCCACAGGGTGGGTTTCCCTTCTACTCTGGGGCATGTGTTTCTGTCTACCCTTGGTCCATTCACCTGTATTTTCCTTTTTTAAACTCTCCCTACTGTCTGCGCTGCCTGTCGCTCTTGATATTGGATGTGTGTTGCTAAATGGTCTTAGCTTTATTTAGGCCAGATGTCGTAGGTTTATTTAGGGTATTGGACCGGCTAGCGACATACATTCAATATTCTGTTTATTTATTTTTTTCTCAAGCAGTGCAGGCACCGTCCTGAGAAAGCCTTGTTGCTGTCGGGACGTTAAGCAATGTACAATCAATCAATCAATCTGTCTCTGTCTCTGTCTCTCTCTGTCTCTCTCTGTCTCTCTCTGTCTCTCTCTGTCTCTCTCTGTCTCTCTGTCTGTCTCTCTCTCTCTCTCTCTCTCTCTCTCTCTCTCTCTGTCTCTCTGTTGCTGTTTGTAGTGTTGTTGTAATTCGCATTACTTTCGATGATGTTTGTGAGTGTAATGTAGCTTTGCCTGTTATTATATGTCAGTAGATGTAGCAAGGATAGATTGGAAGAAAGGCCTGTGCGCCTAATATCTCAATCCTTGATAAATAAAGTTTCAGTCAGTCAGTCAGTCTCTCTCTCTCTCTCTCTCTCTCTCTCTCTCTCTCTCTCTCTCTCTCTCTCTCTCTCTCTCTCTCTCTGCGCTATGCAATGAAAACGCACTATTGCTTTACTTTGTTTTCTTGCACTGTCAGTTATGAAATTATTTTGTGTAGTTCTGTTTGGCGGTTCACCTTTACCTGTCCGGTTTGCACTGTGTGTATGATTGTTGTTTTTGTGTGTGTGGTTTTTGCGTGTGTTGTGAAACAGTTTATATTCTTTTTGTGTTATAGTCTCTTATGCCTGTGCTAACCTTAATGGCGAAAGCGGTCAAAAGGGAATGTACCTTACGTGTAGGATCATCTTAACGTGTTTCATCTTTACAATAAGATACCTGACTTAGCTTGTTTTCTTAACGACCCCACACCGTCACCGTTTCACTTGTTTGGCGTCACTGAGACACGCTTGAGCTCGAACATCAGTGATGAAGCCATCAGTATCCCTAACATTTCTGTAATTAGAAAAGATCCTTCCTCCCCAGGCCAAACAGGCATTGCCGTCTACATCCACCAGTCTATTCAACACTTAGTCCGTAGACGGCAAGATCTAGAAACCGCAGTTGTTGAGTGCGTATGGATTGAAGTAAAACGTCCTTTTTGGGGGCTCCATCATACGTAGGCTACTTGTACCGTAACCCGGCGGCTGACTTTAGTTGGTACGACGATTTTACCTGTAACTTAAATAAAGTCTATAAAGTAAACTCCGACATCGTTCTAATGGGTGATTTCAATATCAATTTACTGAAATCCCACACCGCATGGGAAACAACATCTTCCTTATTTGGGCTGCTGCAGCTGGTGCAATCACCCACTAGGATTACTTCTGCATCGTCCACTCTCATAGACCATATTTATATCAATAACCCTAAATCTTTGACCGACGTTTCTGTTCTCGACTTGAACATTAGCGATCATTTTCCTACTGTAGCGTGTAACTGGGCTGTGCAAATTTCAAAGTCTAAAAAGAATGGTCATATCAAAGTAACATATCGCTCTTTTAAATTTTTTACCCAAAACGCATTTTTACATGATCTTAGTAATGCGTGCTTTGACGCAGTAACCGAGTCCAATGACCCAGAGGTTGCTCTATCTGCATGGTACAACATTTGCCTTGGGGTACTCAACAAACACGCGCCTCTCAGGGAGAGGCGTGTCAAAAGCGCGGTACTACCCCCATGGATTACAAAAGAACTGATGCAGGCCATGGCGCTTAGGAACACCCTCAGGAGAGAAAAGAAGTTTGACGAGTTTAAAAAGCAGCGTAATCGCGTCAAGTATATGTTACGCGAAGCGAGAAAAGCCTTTGTAAGAAATACTATTAAAAACAACAAAGACGGGTCAGCTATTTGGCGCGTCCTGAATTCCCGTACCCGAGGCTCTAGTGCATCCACGGCAAAGCCCCACCCTATCTAAAAAGTATATTTTACGACAATAATAGGAAAAACACGAGAAATAGTTCGATGCACCTTCCAAAAATTAGATTAGACATATGTAAAACCAGCCTGTCCTTTTCAGGCGCTAAAGCGTGGAATACTTTACCTCCACACCTGAAATCAATTTGAAAGATTAGCGTTAGGCTCCCATATGCTATATTTCGTATAGTTAGTGACAAGTTTCCCATTACCTAATAATCTTCTACTGTTGCTGCAGATTAAGTAATAGTTCGACTGTCTGCATTAACATGTCATGCATTAATATGTCAGGTTTATACCTGTATATATATATATATATATATATATATATATATATATATATATATATATATATATATATATATATATATATATATATATATATATATATATATATATATATATACATAATTTTCTGAGAGTGTGGGGGTGGGGGTGGGGGGTGTCTTTTTAACTTATATATCTTTTATCTTTTCCTGTATCGTCTGATATATTTTTATATGTGTAGAGTAGCAGAACAGTTTGGAAGATAGGTATTGCTATGCCTAAAACTTTTATCCTGAATAAAAGCGTTTCATCATCATCATCATCTCTCTCACACATGGATTGCATAGTGTGACCCCTTGACAGCCGAGAAAAAGCGAACAACACCCATCTGCAAGAGGCATAGGTCCTCATGAGTCCCCGCATTTGCGGGGGCTCATGAGGATCTATGCCTCTTGCTGACACCACTTTGTACCCGTGTTCTTTGGACGGCTGGAGCTCTTAACTTGGCCACCGGCAATGATTTCAGAAACACACTCTGTCCTGTTGCGCGGTCATGCTTGCCTATGTACTTTGAAGAGATATACAGTATGCAAAAGGGAAGCCGTCGGCTGCAGTTGTCCCGCAGACAGCTGTGCCGCGCGGGAGCCAGCTGCGACCGACGTCGGCCCGAGGATCTTTTGTTGACCAGGGTTATGCCGCACACGTATCCGTCTGGCTAATTCTCTTCTCACCATGATCTTTATTAGTTCGGACAAAGGGCGGTCGATGGTCTTTGTAGACTTGTCCAGAATGACCATATCGCTATCACTGTCAGCATATGTGTGTGATATTTAACCCCTTCTCTGCCAATGATCACTGCGCGTCTGAAACGACTGCACTACGCTGATCAACATTCGCGTGAAAAAAAAAAGAAAGATGCGCACGGGGACCAACAATAGGCATGAAGAACACAATGACAATGGCAGTGACGCTGAACTTTCATTTGACAACGGTAGAAGTTATCTGGGCAGTGGGCAGATGTTCACATCTGCACGGGACATACACGACCCCGCCCTCCACGAGTCCCCTGCTGCCTTGCAGGTTAGGTTTTGGATAACCAAAGGCTAGGGTGCTGACACGGTACCTGATTGGGTGTATGAACTTCCTTGATGAAGTCACCACTCAGGGCGAAAGAGTCCCATGAGGGTCTCATCGGCCACGTGTCCAGGACCAAGGCGAGCCACAAGTTATGTGGAGTTTCGGTTGTGGTTAACAGCCTGGAGAGGGATGGGCTCCGCCAGGTTCTTTTGCCCAAGACACACCACATGCAATGACAACCTTACCTCAATCCATACCGGATCGGTCGTCGCCCGGAACAAGGACCGCGCCTTCTGTCTTGCGCCAGGGCAGAGGTGTTAAGTGTGTTACTGGTCACCATCAAAACTCCGTGCCAGAAACAACATCAGCATTGGCACTTGGAACGTCAGAACATTAAGAACGCCTGGAAAGGTAGAGGAACTGACACATGAAATGAACAGATACCATTGGACCATCCTAGGACTTTGCGAAGTACGATGGAAGAACCTTGGGGAAACATCAACCCAGGAAAACCACAAACTGTACTACAGTGGCAGAGAGGACAAACACGAACAGGGTGTCGGATTTCTCGTCCACAAAGACATCGTGAACACCGTCATGAGTTGTCGGCCAGTCTCCAGTAGGCCTATCACCATACGCTTGAGGGCAACCCCATTTAATATCACCATTGTAAAGTTTATGCCCCAACAACAGACTATGGCGATGAGGAAATAGAAGACTTCTATGACCAACTGCAAGAAGTTCTGGACCAGACCCCCAAGAAAGACATTCTTGTGGTGCAGGGAGACTGGAATGCCAAAATAGGAGAGGATGCTGCTAGGAACTGGAAAGGCACATGCGGTCGCTACTGAAATGCAGAGACCAACGACAGAGGCTTAAGGCTCCTGGAATTTGCCAGTTCAAATGATCTAAAGCTGATGAACACGTTTGGCCCGCACAAAGCATCCAGAAGGTGGACATGGCACAGCCCGAACGGAGAGCACCATAACCAAATTGACTACATCATGGTGAAGAGATGCTTCCAAACCAGTGTGAACATTGCCAAGACAAGAAGTTTTCCAGGAGCAGACATTGGAAGCGACCATGACTTAGTGATGATGACCTTCCGACTCCGCCTAAAGAAGGTCAACAAGCAGGGTCCCACCAGAATCAAGTTTGACCTCGAGAAGCTGAAAGACCCAGAGGTAGCGGAAGCCTTTCAGGCAAAGGTAGGAGGAAAATTCGCACCACTGCTACTTCTGGGTGCAGAAGACACGGACTTTGACACACTGGTTGACACATTTAACACTGTTGTAACCCAAACAGCCAGCGAGATCTTTGTTCTATGTGACAAGCGTCGAGAATTAAAGAAAGAGAAATCAGAGGTAGAAGGAGCTAAACAATACAGGGAAATTAACCAGGATATCAAGAAAAGCATGAAAAAGGCAAAGAATAAGTGGATTGAAGATCAGTGTAAACACGTAGAAGAAAATCTGAACAAAAATAATAGCAAAAAAGCATACCAGCTGGTGAAAGACCTGACCAGTGTAAAACAAGGACGCTCCTCGATCATTCAAGATAGCGAAGGGAACCGTCTTACGGAAGACCAAGACATACTGAAGAGATGGACAGAGTACTGCTCAGATTTGTACAACAAACGAGATGCAGGGGACCCAGGCATACTTGTCAACCCACCCGTGACCAACAATGGCAACTATCCCATCCTCCGAGAAGAAGTAGAGGCTGCAGTGAAGTCGCTGAAAAAAGGGAAGGCAGCAGGAGCAGACAACATCCCTGCAGAGCTAGTCCAAGAAGGGGGAGAAGACACGATAAGCGCCTTACTAACAATCTGCAATAAGATCTGGCAGTCAGGGGATTGGCCCACACCATGGACCCAATCACTTATAATAACTCTCCCCCAAAAAGGCAACTTACATCAATGCCAGAACTATCGCACGATCAGTCTTATATCCCACCCAAGCAAAGTCATGTTAAAGATCCTACTGAACAGGCTGAAGCCACAGGCAGAGGAAATCATAGCTGAGGAACAGGCAGGCTTCAGACCAGGGCGCAGCACAACTGAGCAGATCTTCAACCTGAGAGTTTTATGTGAGAGATACCTCCAGCACCAGCAGGACCTCTATCATGTCTTTGTGGATTTTAAGAAAGCGTTTGACAGGGTGTGGCATGCAGCCCTTTGGTCCACCAACATCAATGCCAACCTGATCAAAGTCACAGCAAACCTTTACAACAAGGCCACTAGCGCAGTCTGCTTCAACGGCAAAATAGGAAACTGGTTTAGGACTACAGTTGGAGTCAGACAAGGCTGCTTGCTCTTACTACTCTTTTCAACATCTTCCTGGAAAGAATAATGACGGACGCTCTGAAAGATCATGAAGGAACTGTCAGTATTGGAGGCAGAACAATCACGAACTTGCGCTTTGCGGACGACATTGATGGCCTTGCAGGAACAGAGAAGGAGCTAGCTCAGTTGGTGGAAAAGCTGGATAGTACAGCCATTGCATATGGGATGGAAATCAGTGCAGAGAAGACCAAACTGATGACCAATAACGCCAGTGGCATTGGCACTGAAATCATGGTTGGAGGCCAAAAACTGGAAACAGTTAAGAAATTCAAATACTTAGGAGCCATTGTGACAGATGAGGGATCAAAACCAGAAATACTGTCCAGGATTGCGCAGACAACAACAGCACTGACAAGATTGAAGACCATACGGAAGGACAGAAACATCACACTCTGCTCCAAGATCAGACTGATGCGCTCCTTAGTCATCTCAGTGTTCTTGTATGCCTGCGAGTCATGGACCCTCACAGCAGACCTTGAAAGGAGGATACAAGCCACTGAATTGAGATGTTTTCGAAGGCTGCTTGGCATCTCATACAGAGATCACATCACAAACGAAGAAGTGGGAAGCAGAATCGGGCAAGCCATCGGGCCCTATGAAGACTTATTAGCCATTGTGAGAAAACGCAAACTGAAGTGGTATGGGCATGTCACGCGTTCAGCAGGGCTTACCAAAACAATCCTGCAAGGCACTGTGCAAGGAGGACGAAGGAGAGGAAGACTGAGGAAAAGATGGGAGGACAATATCTCAGAGTGGACAGGACTGAAGCTGGGCGATACGCTGAGAATGGCAGAGAACAGAGAGGATTGGAGGGAGCTGGTTGCCAAGTCATCAGTGGTGCCCGAACGGTCGGCAAGACTATGGGATATAGATAGATAGATAGATAGATAGATAGAAGTTATCTGGTTACAAGACCTATTTTCAAACTTGCCGTTAGACCCAGGACCAACAAGAGAGATAAATCCTCATGAGCCCCCCGCGACTGCGGGGGCTCATGAAGGTTTATGTCTCTTGAGCTGAGTAGCGTTCGTCTTGCCCCAGCAGTTAAGGGGTTAAGGGGTTCAGCCCTCCATTTGCGGTGAAGTGGAAGCCGACCTCGGTCTGCAAGAGAGCAGATTCACTCACTTCCTATATCATTCCAAGAAAGAACAAAATTGCTTTTTGGTCCGAGATATATTGAAGCAAACAACTGAATCATATTGCCAGCCATCACTCGAACTTTTATACGCAGCTACACCCTTCACCATTCACGCACTCACGTAATTGCCAGAGTGACGCAGATTAGCTGTTTCGTCATCAGATAACGCTGATGGTAGAAAGAATCTAGCCTGACGTGGGCTGAGAGACGGGTTTTCGCTGTTGCCCCCAGGCCTTCTGCAGTGGTCAGCCTCCGTTAGGCACAGTCGGTGGAGCTTGGGGGTCGACGGTTGCGCAGTACATAAGATCCTCGGGCTGATATCGGCCGCGGTGGTCCCTGGCACAACCATGCTAGAAATGAACTTGAGGATGTCACATGCCTAGTTGTACCGGCAAGAGGCATAGACCCGTATGAGCCCCCGCGGTCGCGGGGTGCTCATGAGGGTCTATGCCTCTTGCAGTTGGATGGTGTTCGGTTGGTTGGTGCTGAAGGGGTTAATTGATGGCATCTGAAAAGTTTGATTATCCAAGGTTTTAGCGCAGTCTTTAATGGAGGCATTAGGCAGCTGTGGTGGCGATGCAATTAACGTCTTCTGTGTCGTATGATGGCTTATATCATTATCGTCAATTTGAAAGGGTTGTGCTTAGTCTGATCCTTTCTGTTCCATATAGTCTCGTACCCTACTTTCCCAGCTTCAACCACAGACTCTGCAGAGCATCAGTCTCCGTTTTAACACAGTGAGTCGAAACGTTCGAAATTGTCCTCTGAGATCTGGAAACGGATCTAGTGTTACAGTTGTTCAACTGTACCTAAATGGTCATAATTCCCAAATGTGTTCATATGTTCCCACTAATTTTTAAATTGTCGAAATTCTAAAATGTTCTAATGTCCCAAATGTTCGGAATTTCTAAATGTTCGAATGTCCCAAATGTTCGGAATTCCCAAATGTCTGAATTTCGACTTTTGGCATTGTACTTACATCATAAAGCTCTAAGATAGTATACAAAGGATCCATACACATACTGTCAGCAGTATCTGTTGCAGACAGTTTTCTGACTGTGTTGAGATGCTTGATCCTGGTCGGAAATCCCGAACGTTCGAGTTGTCCTTTGAAAATTACATAGTCCTACCCATTAAGAAAACAGATCGACCAATAGTTAAAGGGTGGTGCCAGAGTAGGTTGGTACATCAAGGCGCCAAGCTACTCTGGCACATCCCTTGAACTGTCATTTTGTTGTAGTGTCAGGGTTGAATGGGTCACAGATGTTTAGCGTTCGAGTTTATTGCATTACAAGCAGTATATTTAAAGTTATATTCCCCAGGATCAAACATCTCAACACAGTCAGAAAACTGTCTGCAACAGATACTGCTGACAGTATGTGTATGGATTCTTTGTATACTATCTTAGAGCTTTATGATGTAAGTACAATGCCAAAAGTCGAAATTCATCGTTTGGAGGGTGTATTGTTTTTGTACCCGAGTCGCGGATTTATCGTCTGCATCGGCCTTGTTTTGAATTAATATGCATATTTATGAGCCTACGTCACAAGGCAGAACACGGCCGACTGTGTATCGCAATACTGCAGGTCACGAAGTCATCGGTGTGGTGTACACACGTATCAGTGTACACGTGTACTGATGTTCCCCGGCATCCCTATGACGTAATTTTTCACGAGAAAGTAGAATAAACCTTCCATACTCGCTATGCCATCAAAATCACAATCCGGGTTCCCCTCGACCTGCTGCCACTAGCAACGATCGTGGGTACAGTAGTGCACCGAGGGCTTGCGTGTATGCGCTCGCAAACTGCGAGCGTGCGCCGTCCACGGTGCCTAGAAAGACCTTTGATCCTTTACCTCTCGAAAACACGCACAGTCTTCGATAATTGAAACAGAACATTGGTATTTATACACACTTTCTGCACTGCAGTCAATTTCAGAACTCACACATCGAAGTCTACGTAACTGAAAGCATCCTTGGAAATGACAAATGCACCATCGCAGCAGAAACACTACCTCTCTGAATCGAGTGAATGAGAGCCCGTACAAACAAAAACATGTTACAACCAGCGATGTGCAACTTTGACACACACCGTAGTTTTCAGATCTTTGCAGCATAAAAAGTGATAACTAGCTTGTAACTATATGATAAAACGGTTTAAAATCTTGCGAAATCAGTAAGAGATAAATTCTACTGAAGATCATGAATTCTGAAAATCACTAGGGCTCGCGGAACTATAGGAAGATCGACAAAGACCATAGCCTATTACTTACTGATTCAGCAGGAAAGCGACAAATTTCGGGTGGGCGGTCAAGCCAAGTGGTTGCTTTACTCGTTGCCACATGTCCATATTCCCTTGTCCAATGTCAATTCTACTTAAAGGTATCCTGTCCCTCTTCCTCTTTTTTCTCTTCAATTGCGAGTCTGTCATTGTCGGCGCGAGTCGATGATACTTTCTTTTTTTCTTCGCTGGTTCATCCGCCATCTTGTCTCTGATTGGTTATAATTATGCAGATGACCTAAGGTCGTATAGAATAGTTATGACCTAAGCCACCATCGCCTATCAGAAGCAATTTTGTTAGGTGTCTCGTCAGAAAACTCCGGTGGACCTATTTTCGTTTTGAACGGACGAAAGAAAGCATTTGGTGGGACAATAGGGTGGTCACTGTCTAAGTGGGTATGTATACTGAAGCCCAGTAAAAGCTTTTGCGAACTGAAGCCTTAAAAAAGTTCGGGCGTGCCCCTTTAAGAATAAGCGCGTGTTTGTGTGTGTGTGTGTGTGTGTGTGTGTGTGTGTGTGTGTGTGTGTGTGTGTGTGTGTGTGTGTGCGTGTGCGTGCGTGCGTCTTTTGAACATGTGTGTGTGTGTGTGTGTGTGTGTGTGTTTGTGTGTGTGTTCTTGTTTTTTTGTTCTTTAATTATACTTTGCCTAACGATCCAGTAGCCGACACGCTCAATACGTGCCTGAGTTGCATACAAGAAACATAGAATTATGTCGTCAGCCGGTCTAACAACCTAACTATGCTAACGACATTGCACGTTCATACTGGTTACACAACCTGAAAAATAAAAAAAATATAAGCATAACAATTGGAAAATACGTACAGGGAAATTAAATTACGTAAATAGCTTGCATGTAACACACAAATAATCTCTGACGTTAGCTTGTTCTTAGCTTGAGCAGATCACACGATCTAATTAGATACTGATTTAGGACCAAGATTCGAGACCAGAAACGACCACGCATCCTACTGGAGACATTTCACAATCTTAGCAATTTCACAATATTGTCACACATTTTCCCAAGCTCCTGCTTTGGAAACCGCCCGCCTCCGACACACGATACTGAAATTTCACAATACATTGCAACAGTATTGCTCTCACATGGTTAGGTCGTAGGTGGAAGTCAAAGCGTGTCTTCCAGTTCATGAAACGCATATAAAGACGCCAGCAAGAAACAGATCCTGATGAGCCCCCGCAGAATACGGGTGTTCATTATGATCTATGTCTCTTGCACATGTCTTTTGTTGTGCGTCTGCGTGTTTCAGTTGACAACCTCCACGAACCTCAGATTTTGTATCACTTTTACCTGCTGTGTACTGGTAGACTAAATTTAGCTACGTGTTAGTTAGTCAGTTAGTCTGTCAACAAACTCATGAACAAACAAACGAACGGACGAAGCAAGAAAGCAAGCAACCAACCATCTAAAACCAGCCAACAATTAACCAAGCAAGCAAGAAAGCAACCAGTCAGCTGAGCAACCATTCAGCCATTCATTCCAGTGTCTGTTGGTGAGTGAATAAACAAACGTACGAACGTACAAACGAACAAACAAATGAACGAAGGAACTAATCAGTCAACCAACAGGCAGCAAAGCAACCAACCAATCAGGGGCGGATGCGGGGGGGAGGGGTTACAGGGGTTCCGGACCCCCCCCCCCGCACCCAAATTTATTTAAAAAAAATGCTATAACAATAACAAAGTCCTTTTTGGGGGTGTTTGGTCCCCCCCCCCCCTGTGGTTTGATGTTTTGGCGAATGGGGAGAGTCTATACACACACACGTATTCTCTCCTTTTCCCCTCACTCCCTACCCCCCCCCCACCCCCACCCCCGCTTTTCGATTTTTCGGCCCCTGGAAGCAAGGTCTAGAGTCGGGGAGGCCTTTTGTCTCAGGTTGAAGGTCCCAAACAAAAAGTTGGAACCCTCACCCCCCCTACCCTCTCCCTCGAAGTAACTGATCCGCACCTGCCAATCAACCAATTATTTTTTCTTTTTCAGGAGTGCCCGTACCCTGCAAACGACGTACTACAGAGTCGCCTGCAAGACTATGTCAACTGGGAGGCGCACCGAGCACGTGTGTACAAGCGCTTGGTGACGGATATCCGGCAAAGGAAAGCCCGCAGGAAACAGTTTCTCCCGCATATCCCTGGAAAATACTGCTTCCGGTCTGGGACTTTATGATGATTGTGTCGATCTAGGTTTCCGTTTTATGAGTTCTTTCTCTGTAAGCTGATGTAATAGGAGAAAAGGAGGAGATTGTTTTTATGATCATGGAAACTTTTTATTGTGACATTGAGACAATGAGAGAGCGAGAGAGAGAGAGAGAGAGAGAGAGAGAGAGAGAGAGAGAGAGAGAGAGAGAGAGAGAGAGAGAGAGAGAGAGAGAGAGAGAGAGAGAGAGAAGCAGCGGAAAGGGGGGGGGGACAAAATAAAGGCAGTTAATACGCCCAAATGGCTTATTTTTCATTTTGGATGAAACTGTTATTGTGTGTGTTCGTGCAAGCGTGTGTGTGTGTGCGCGCGTGTGTGTGTGTGTGTGTGTGTGTGTGTGTGTGTTTATGTACTTATGCTGAAATTTTTGGGACAGATATCCGATAGTGACGTTTTAATGCTTCTTACGAGTCGCAGACCCAGCAGACTCCTCCCCTGAAACACTTTGGGAAGAACTGAAAACTGCTATTGCAAAATCCTCTGCAGAAGTCTTGGGTTTCGCTAGAAAGAAAAATAAAGACTGGTTTGACGAAAACGATGTAGAGATCCAGGAACACCTAGCAAAAAAAAGAGCCGCCCATCAGGCCCACCTAGCCCAGCCTTCCTGCCCTGTGAAGAAGTCTGCCTTCCGCCTCGTCTGCAGCAGTCTCCAGCGCAAGCTCAGAGATCTCCAGAATGAGTGGTGGACCAGACTTGCACAGAGGACCCAGCTTTGCGCAGACAATGGTGACTACAGGGGCTTCTACGAAGCATTGAAAGCAGTGTATGGCCCCAGGCACCTGGTACAAAGTCCCCTGCGAAGCGCGAATGGCCAGGCACTCCTCACAGATAATACCTCCATCTTGAACCGCTGGTCGGAATACTTTCAGAGCCTCTTCAGCGCTGAGCGCACTGTTCAAGAAGCAGTCGTCCTACAAATCCCACAGCTCCCAGTAAAAGTTGAATTGGACGAACCGCCCACCGCTGAAGAGACCCTCACAGCCATCCACCAGCTCAAGAGTGGCAAAGCAGCAGGCATTGATGGAATACCGCCAGAGATCTGGAAACATGGAGGCACAGCACTGCACAACAAGCTCCATGACCTCTTTCTCTGCTGCTGGGAGGAAGGAACACTACCAAAGGATCTCCGTGATGCAGTCGTTATCACCCTGTACAAGAACAAAGGTGAGAAGTCTGACTGTTCCAACTATCGGGGAATTACACTGCTGTCCATTGCTGGGAAAATCCTTGCAAGGCTGCTCCTGAATCGGCTGGTACCTGCCATCGCTGAAGACCAACTCCCAGAGGGCCAGTGTGGCTTCAGAGCAAACAGGAGCACCACCGATATGGTCTTTGTGCTGAGACAGCTACAGGAGAAGTGCCGCGAGCAGAACAAAGGGCTGTACGTAACGTTTGTCGACCTAACAAAAGCGTTCG
>BTPG01000008.1:118878652-118996152 GCA_036245525.1 Semisulcospira habei
ACACTGTGAGCAGGCAAGGCATGTGGCAGATCCTGGAGCGACTTGGCTGTCCCCCAAAGTTCCTCAACATGATTGTCCAGCTACACGAGGACCAGCAAGGTCAGGTCAGACTCAACAATGACCTCTCAGAACCATTCCCCATTCTCAACGGCGTAAAGCAGGGCTGCGTGCTGGCACCGACCCTCTTCACCATCTTTTTTAGCATGATGTTGAAGCAGGCCACAGTGGACCTCGATGATGACGATGCAGTGTACATCAGGTATCGTCTCGATGGCAGCCTGTTCAACCTCAGACGACTGCAGGCCCACACGAAAACCCTAGACCAACTGATCCGTGAGCTGCTTTTTGCTGATGATGCTGCCCTCGTTGCACACACAGAGAGAGCCCTGCAGCGCATCACGTCCTGCTTCGCAGACGCTGCCCAGCTCTTTGGACTCGAGGTCAGTCTGAAAAAGACAGAGGTCCTCCATCAGCCGGCACCCAAGACAGTGTATCGCCCTCCTCACATCACCATCGGCGAGTCTGAACTAAAGTCAGTGCACCAGTTTACTTACCTTGGCTGCATTATCACGTCGGACGCCAAGCTGGACAAGGAGCTTGACAGCAGGCTGGCAAAAGCGAACAGCGCTTTCGGGCGACTTTTCAAGCGGGTGTGGCACAATCAACAGCTGAAAACAGGCACCAAGATCAGCGTGTACAGAGCTGTGGTCCTCACCACCCTGCTGTATGGTTCCGAGTCCTGGGCCCTCTACCGCAGCCAACTACGACTCCTCGAACGCTTCCACCAGCGCTGCCTGCGTACCATCCTGGGCATTCACTGGAGTGACTATGTCACCAATGTCGAGGTCCTTGAACAGGCTGAAACCGTGAGCATCGAGGCTTTGCTGCTGCGGACACAGCTCCGCTGGGCGGGGCATGTCTCCAGGATGGAGGATCATCGCCTACCAAAGATCACCCTGTTCGGCGAGCTTGCTACTGGACACCGTGACAGAGGGGCACCAAAGAAGAGATACAAAGACTGTCTCAAGAAGTCACTTAGTGCCTGCCAAATCGACCACCACCAGTGGTCTTCGCTTGCTGTGGACCGTGACACCTGGCGCTCCACTATTTACAAGGCAGCTGTCTCCTTTGAGGACTCTCGCAGAGCTAGCCTTAAGGACAAGCGGCTCAGGAGAAAGAACAGAGATGCCGCAACTCAGAACTCTGGCCATACCTTCCCCTGCAGCCACTGCGGTCGAACCTGCCTGTCCCGGATTGGCCTCCGCAGCCACGAACAAGCCTGCAGACGTCGTGGGCAACTCCTATAAAATCTTCGTTCGCGAAGTCCAGCCAAGAGAGAGACGAGTCGCAGAGGATGGATCGATAAAGGTAGTTCAAGATAGAGATTGATAAATTTGGTGACTTGAGAGGTCAGACTAGCAGACGATTCTCAAGTCTGAGCCAAAGTGCAGCTGAGCAAAAGGCCTTCAGGTCGGTTTCAGCTGGAGTTGGCCCATACACAAACGAGGGTCAAATCAGGCAGACGTCGGCCCGAAAACCTTTTGCTCATTGGTGTGATGCTCAGCAGAAAACTGGAGCCATTTTTGTTGTGCATGTGAAATGGTTACGAGATTCCCGACTCTCATTGTATACTGTTGAAAGAATCCAAAGGAGACGCAGTTCTTGCGTACTTGGGGATTGTTTGGGGCACTTGGGCACAGGATTTTCTATGGAAATGCGACCCGACAGCCCCTGAAAGCCCTGAGAGAAATCAATTGACAACAATTCGATCAAGCACACCCCAGGCAGTCAAGCGTCATTCCACAATCTTACAAGACAAGTCTCCTCCTCCGTTTTCCTTTTTTTTTTTTTTAAATTTAGGCTTCAGATATAAAATTACACAAAATAGCGTTTGCGCCCTCGATGGAAGGGCTTGGCATGGGCCCACGAGACAGAAATGAACAGCTTGGGTCAGTCGCCTTTGGTCGCCTGAGCAACAGAAAACATCTGCAAGGTACAGTTTTTGTTTTACACAAACACCAAGATGACGTGACTTATCACACAACGACTTGTACACAGTAATACACACAAAATATATTTAGTAGCCTGCACGGAGAGTGACCACTTGAGCAAGATGGGTGGGTAAAATGATTGGCAAGAGCAGAGATTCTCATGAGTCCTCGCATGCTGCGGGGGGCTCATGAAAATCTATGCCTCTTGCTGCTGGTGTGGTAGTGTTTCAAATACAGCGATTCAACGAACGTTTTTTTTCAGTTGAAGATGATAAGACTGTCAAAAAGCCCAGGGATCGCTTTTCATTATGAAAGTGGGAAACAAAATTTGACGCTGAATCTTTCATCGGTTCATTTGAACCCATATCGTACTGAGGCTAAAAGCTTCAAATTTGTACACTGCCATATGCAAGCTACATTACAGTACTTACAGATAAGGATATAGACCAATGGCTTTAGTTTCAGGGTAGTGCCAATGGCTTTAGTTCAAGGGTAGTGCCAGAATAGCTTGGCGCCTAGAGGCGCCAAGCTATTCTGGCACCACCCTTGAACTATTTTAGTTAAACTTATTTCACACACTGGTGTATTCCGAATGAATAGTGTTAAAGGGAGGAGGCAACGAAATTACCCCCCCCCCCCAACCCTCCTGACAGCTGATGACAATACCGTTCGGCAGAAAAGACGCGAGAGTACGTGTCTATTTTGGCGAGCGGTATCGTCAGTAGCATTGAAGGGAACTCAATCTGGCCTAGCAAAATAGACGACAGTGAGACGATTTTTTTTGGGTGGGTGGGGGTGGGGTGTGTGTGTGTGTGTGTGTGTGTGTGTGTGTGTGTGTGTGTGTGTGTGTGTGTGTGTGTGTGTGTGAAAAGTCAGCGTGTCATTGTGCGATCCCGTATTTCCTAGGGCAGCCATATCATCGAAGTACTGAAACTGTTAAAATGTCGTAACTTTCATACAATGTTCCATATACAATTTTGTGTTAACCACTTGACTGTCGAGAAAAAGTGGACATGATCCAACTGCAAGAGACATAGATCCTCATGAGCCCCCGCGAATGCGGGGGCTCATGAGGATCTATGCCTCTTGCTGAGACCAATTTGTATTTATGTTCTTTCAACCGTTTGGGTCTTTCGGTCGTTGAACCAACAACGATTTAATGAACAAAATATGCGTCCAGTGGCAGGGAAGGGGTTAAACTTTGCTTTACAACATCTAGACCTATATTACATGTTTATTACAACTGATACATACATTCAGTTAATTTCGGCATTTTTTCCTGTTACAAATGGCCTTCAGACAATCAGGACTCTGAGCATTTGAGCTGACGCAGCACCAAAACCACTAACATTACACGTACGACAAATTACAAATTTAAACTACATGAAAGATAAATCATAACAATGGTATTTGGAGACCAAATTAGAAGGTCAAGCTGAATGACAATGAATGTCGATGAAAAAGCGAACAGACAACAAAAACAGAATGGCTTTGTCGTTGTTGGTGCTGGTTTTGTTGGTGTGAACCGTATTTTTTGGTTGTTGTTGCCATGCAGTACAGTGAAATGTCCCTAACTGGACTTCTTAACATGAAAAATTATACCGCCCACATGGGCTATTCTGGAACAATCTACTGTCGTTAGCAGTAGGTCGACGGTAAGCTTTCAACACAGGCGTTCGAGAGTGGATCGCGTTTTGAGCGGTCATACATGAAATTCATGTGGTGGTGTGACCGGTAAAAAATTATTTGCCGTAGATCACCTGGCCGCATCTCTTTGACATGCGGCCACACCTCTGGCCGTGCACACCTTACATCCCAATGCGCAAAAGGCCATCGGGCCGACGTCGGTCCGATGGCCTTTGCGCACTGGGATGGCCGCTCAAAAAGAGGTTCACCGTCAATCGCCTGTGAATTTTATAAAATGGCAAAGTATTGCTGGCTATACAGTACCGCCATGTCAAGGCAAAAGGCAGTAAGTCTATTTTTGAAAAAGCGAGTTTTGCATTGTTTACAATGAAAATCGCGCTTTTCAGAAACAAAAAAAATGGACTTTCTACCATTGGCCATTACAAGGAAGAGTTGGTCAAATACAAATATTATGAACATGAAAATAACCTGTCAGTATGCAAAAGGCTGTTAGGGCCGAAGTCCTCCGCAGGCCCACTGCGGCCGACTTCGGCCGTATGGTCTTTTGCGTACTTGGTGTTTGTGTGTTGATCTGTGTCTGTGCACCTCACGGCTCTAAGCTGTACATGTTCGGTACGGTTCAAATGGCACATCAGCACACACTTTACAAAAAACATCTACACGACAACAGTAGGACATTAGCACGCGACTTTCCCTGATCTAATCTATACCATCCAAAAGCGTGTACCCCTTCATTGACAACAGTAGCACATTAGCACGCGACTTTGCCTGGTCTAATCTACACCATCCAAAAGCGTGTACCCCCTCATTGACAACAGTAGCACATTAGCACGCGACTTTGCCTGGTCTAATCTACACCATCCAAAAGCGTGTACCCCTTCATTGACAACAGTAGCACATTAGCACGCGACTTTGCCTGGTCTAATCTACACCATCCAAAAGCGTGTACCCCCTCATTGACAACAGTAGCACATTAGCACGCGACTTTGCCTGGTCTAATCTACACCATCCAAAAGCGTGTACCCCTTCATTGACAACAGTAGCACATTAGCACGCGACTTTGCCTGGTCTAATCTACACCATCCAAAAGCGTGTACCCCTTCATTGACAACAGTAGCACATTAGCACGCGACTTTGCCTGGTCTAATCTACACCATCCAAAAGCGTGTACCCCTTCATTGACAACAGTAGCACATTAGCACGCGACTTTGCCTGGTCTAATCTACACCATCCAAAAGCGTGTACCCCTTCATTGACAACAGTAGCACATTAGCACGCGACTTTGCCTGGTCTAATCTACACCATCCAAAAGCGTGTACCCCTTCATTGACAACAGTAGCACATTAGCACGCGACTTTGCCTGGTCTAATCTACACCATCCAAAAGCGTGTACCCCTTCATTGATAACAGTAGCACATTAGCACGCGACTTTGCCTGGTCTAATCTACACCATCCAAAAGCGTGTACCCCTTCATTGACAACAGTAGCACATTAGCACGCGACTTTGCCTGGTCTAATCTACACCATCCAAAAGCGTGTACCCCTTCATTGACAACAGTAGCACATTAGCACGCGACTTTGCCTGGTCTAATCTACACCATCCAAAAGCGTGTACCCCTTCATTGACAACAGTAGCACATTAGCACGCGACTTTGCCTGGTCTAATCTACACCATCCAAAAGCGTGTACCCCTTCATTGACAACAGTAGCACATTAGCACGCGACTTTGCCTGGTCTAATCTACACCATCCAAAAGCGTGTACCCCTTCATTGACAACAGTAGCACATTAGCACGCGACTTTGCCTGGTCTAATCTACACCACCCAAAAGCGTGTACCCCTTCATTGACAACAGTAGCACATTAGCACGCGACTTTGCCTGGTCTAATCTACACCATCCAAAAGCGTGTACCCCTTCATTGACAACAGTAGCACATTAGCACGCGACTTTGCCTGGTCTAATCTACACCATCCAAAAGCGTGTACCCCTTCATTGACAACAGTAGCACATTAGCACGCGACTTTGCCTGGTCTAATCTACACCATCCAAAAGCGTGTACCCCTTCATTGACAACAGTAGCACATTAGCACGCGACTTTGCCTGGTCTAATCTACACCACCCAACACCGTGTACCCCTTCATTGACAACAGTAGCACATTAGCACGCGACTTTGCCTGGTCTAATCTACACCACCCAACACCGTGTACCCCTTCATTGACAACAGTAGCACATTAGCACGCGACTTTGCCTGGTCTAATCTACACCACCCAACACCGTGTACCCCTTCATTGACAACAGTAGCACATTAGCACGCGACTTTGCCTGGTCTAATCTACACCACCCAACACCGTGTACCCCTTCATTGACAACAGTAGCACATTAGCACGCGACTTTGCCTGGTCTAATCTACACCACCCAACACCGTGTACCCCTTCATTGACAACAGTAGCACATTAGCACGCGACTTTGCCTGGTCTAATCTACACCACCCAACACCGTGTACCCCTTCATTGACAACAGTAGCACATTAGCACGCGACTTTGCCTGGTCTAATCTACACCACCCAACACCGTGTACCCCTTCATTGACAACAGTAGCACATTAGCACGCGACTTTGCCTGGTCTAATCTACACCACCCAACACCGTGTACCCCTTCATTGACAACAGTAGCACATTAGCACGCGACTTTGCCTGGTCTAATCTACACCACCCAACACCGTGTACCCCTTCATTGACAACAGTAGCACATTAGCACGCGACTTTGCCTGGTCTAATCTACACCACCCAACACCGTGTACCCCTTCATTGACAACAGTAGCACATTAGCACGCGACTTTGCCTGGTCTAATCTACACCACCCAACACCGTGTACCCCTTCATTGACAACAGTAGCACATTAGCACGCGACTTTGCCTGGTCTAATCTACACCACCCAACACCGTGTACCCCTTCATTGACAACAGTAGCACATTAGCACGCGACTTTGCTTGGTCTAATCTACACCACCCAACACCGTGTACCCCTTCATTGACAACAGTAGCACATTAGCACGCGACTTTGCCTGGTCTAATCTACACCATCCAACACCGTGTACCCCTTCATTGACAACAGTAGCACATTAGCACGCGACTTTGCCTGGTCTAATCTACACCACCCAAAAGCGTGTACCCCCTCATTGACAACAGTAGCACATTAGCACGCGACTTTGCCTGGTCTAATCTACACCATCCAAAAGCGTGTACCCCTTCATTGACAACAGTAGCACATTAGCACGCGACTTTGCCTGGTCTAATCTACACCATCCAAAAGCGTGTACCCCTTCATTGACAACAGTAGCACATTAGCACGCGACTTTGCCTGGTCTAATCTACACCATCCAAAAGCGTGTACCCCTTCATTGACAACAGTAGCACATTAGCACGCGACTTTGCCTGGTCTAATCTACACCACCCAACACCGTGTACCCCTTCATTGACAACAGTAGCACATTAGCACGCGACTTTGCCTGGTCTAATCTACACCACCCAACACCGTGTACCCCTTCATTGACAACAGTAGCACATTAGCACGCGACTTTGCCTGGTCTAATCTACACCATCCAACACCGTGTACCCCTTCATTGACAACAGTAGCACATTAGCACGCGACTTTGCCTGGTCTAATCTACACCATCCAACACCGTGTACCCCTTCATTGACAACAGTAGCACATTAGCACGCGACTTTGCCTGGTCTAATCTACACCATCCAACACCGTGTACCCCTTCATTGACAACAGTAGCACATTAGCACGCGACTTTGCCTGGTCTAATCTACACCACCCAAAAGCGTGTACCCCTTCATTGACAACAGTAGCACATTAGCACGCGACTTTGCCTGGTCTAATCTACACCACCCAACACCGTGTACCCCTTCACTGACAACAGTAGCACATTAGCACGCGACTTTGCCTGGTCTAATCTACACCACCCAACACCGTGTACCCCTTCACTGACAACAGTAGCACATTAGCACGCGACTTTGCCTGGTCTAATCTACACCATCCAACACCGTGTACCCCCTCATTGACAACAGTAGCACATTAGCACGCGACTTTGCCTGGTCTAATCTACACCACCCAACACCGTGTACCCCTTCATTGACAACAGTAGCACATTAGCACGCGACTTTGCCTGGTCTAATCTATACCATCCAAAAGCGTGTACCCCTTCATTGACAACAGTAGCACATTAGCACGCGACTTTGCCTGGTCTAATCTACACCATCCAACACCGTGTACCCCCTCATTGACAACAGTAGCACATTAGCACGCGACTTTGCCTGGTCTAATCTACACCACCCAACACCGTGTACCCCTTCATTGACAACAGTAGCACATTAGCACGCGACTTTGCCTGGTCTAATCTACACCATCCAAAAGCGTGTACCCCTTCATTGACAACAGTAGCACATTAGCACGCGACTTTGCCTGGTCTAATCTACACCATCCAAAAGCGTGTACCCCTTCATTGACAACAGTAGCACATTAGCACGCGACTTTGCCTGGTCTAATCTACACCATCCAAAAGCGTGTACCCCTTCATTGACAACAGTAGCACATTAGCACGCGACTTTGCCTGGTCTAATCTACACCATCCAAAAGCGTGTACCCCTTCATTGACAACAGTAGCACATTAGCACGCGACTTTGCCTGGTCTAATCTACACCACCCAACACCGTGTACCCCTTCATTGACAACAGTAGCACATTAGCACGCGACTTTGCCTGGTCTAATCTACACCACCCAACACCGTGTACCCCTTCATTGACAACAGTAGCACATTAGCACGCGACTTTGCCTGGTCTAATCTACACCACCCAACACCGTGTACCCCTTCATTGACAACAGTAGCACATTAGCACGCGACTTTGCCTGGTCTAATCTACACCACCCAACACCGTGTACCCCTTCATTGACAACAGTAGCACATTAGCACGCGACTTTGCCTGGTCTAATCTACACCATCCAACACCGTGTACCCCTTCATTGACAACAGTAGCACATTAGCACGCGACTTTGCCTGGTCTAATCTACACCACCCAAAAGCGTGTACCCCCTCATTGACAACAGTAGCACATTAGCACGCGACTTTGCCTGGTCTAATCTACACCATCCAAAAGCGTGTACCCCTTCATTGACAACAGTAGCACATTAGCACGCGACTTTGCCTGGTCTAATCTACACCATCCAAAAACGTGTACCCCTTCATTGACAACAGTAGCACATTAGCACGCGACTTTGCCTGGTCTAATCTACACCATCCAAAAGCGTGTACCCCTTCATTGACAACAGTAGCACATTAGCACGCGACTTTGCCTGGTCTAATCTACACCACCCAACACCGTGTACCCCTTCATTGACAACAGTAGCACATTAGCACGCGACTTTGCCTGGTCTAATCTACACCATCCAACACCGTGTACCCCTTCATTGACAACAGTAGCACATTAGCACGCGACTTTGCCTGGTCTAATCTACACCATCCAACACCGTGTACCCCTTCATTGACAACAGTAGCACATTAGCACGCGACTTTGCCTGGTCTAATCTACACCATCCAACACCGTGTACCCCTTCATTGACAACAGTAGCACATTAGCACGCGACTTTGCCTGGTCTAATCTACACCATCCAACACCGTGTACCCCTTCATTGACAACAGTAGCACATTAGCACGCGACTTTGCCTGGTCTAATCTACACCATCCAACACCGTGTACCCCTTCATTGACAACAGTAGCACATTAGCACGCGACTTTGCCTGGTCTAATCTACACCACCCAACACCGTGTACCCCTTCATTGACAACAGTAGCACATTAGCACGCGACTTTGCCTGGTCTAATCTACACCACCCAACACCGTGTACCCCTTCACTGACAACAGTAGCACATTAGCACGCGACTTTGCCTGGTCTAATCTACACCACCCAACACCGTGTACCCCTTCATTGACAACAGTAGCACATTAGCACGCGACTTTGCCTGGTCTAATCTACACCACCCAACACCGTGTACCCCCTCATTGACAACAGTAGCACATTAGCACGCGACTTTGCCTGGTCTAATCTACACCACCCAACACCGTGTACCCCTTCATTGACAACAGTAGCACATTAGCACGCGACTTTGCCTGGTCTAATCTACACCATCCAAAAGCGTGTACCCCCTCATTGACAACAGTAGCACATTAGCACGCGACTTTGCCTGGTCTAATCTACACCATCCAACACCGTGTACCCCCTCATTGACAACAGTAGCACATTAGCACGCGACTTTGCCTGGTCTAATCTACACCACCCAACACCGTGTACCCCTTCATTGACAACAGTAGCACATTAGCACGCGACTTTGCCTGGTCTAATCTACACCATCCAAAAGCGTGTACCCCTTCATTGACAACAGTAGCACATTAGCACGCGACTTTGCCTGGTCTAATCTACACCATCCAAAAGCGTGTACCCCTTCATTGACAACAGTAGCACATTAGCACGCGACTTTGCCTGGTCTAATCTACACCATCCAAAAGCGTGTACCCCTTCATTGACAACAGTAGCACATTAGCACGCGACTTTGCCTGGTCTAATCTACACCATCCAAAAGCGTGTACCCCTTCATTGACAACAGTAGCACATTAGCACGCGACTTTGCCTGGTCTAATCTACACCATCCAAAAGCGTGTACCCCTTCATTGACAACAGTAGCACATTAGCACGCGACTTTGCCTGGTCTAATCTACACCATCCAACACCGTGTACCCCTTCATTGACAACAGTAGCACATTAGCACGCGACTTTGCCTGGTCTAATCTACACCATCCAACACCGTGTACCCCTTCATTGACAACAGTAGCACATTAGCACGCGACTTTGCCTGGTCTAATCTACACCATCCAAAAGCGTGTACCCCTTCATTGACAACAGTAGCACATTAGCACGCGACTTTGCCTGGTCTAATCTACACCATCCAAAAGCGTGTACCCCTTCATTGACAACAGTAGCACATTAGCACGCGACTTTGCCTGGTCTAATCTACACCACCCAACACCGTGTACCCCTTCATTGACAACAGTAGCACATTAGCACGCGACTTTGCCTGGTCTAATCTACACCACCCAACACCGTGTACCCCTTCATTGACAACAGTAGCACATTAGCACGCGACTTTGCCTGGTCTAATCTACACCATCCAACACCGTGTACCCCTTCATTGACAACAGTAGCACATTAGCACGCGACTTTGCCTGGTCTAATCTACACCACCCAACACCGTGTACCCCTTCATTGACAACAGTAGCACATTAGCACGCGACTTTGCCTGGTCTAATCTACACCACCCAACACCGTGTACCCCTTCATTGACAACAGTAGCACATTAGCACGCGACTTTGCCTGGTCTAATCTACACCACCCAACACCGTGTACCCCTTCATTGACAACAGTAGCACATTAGCACGCGACTTTGCCTGGTCTAATCTACACCACCCAACACCGTGTACCCCTTCATTGACAACAGTAGCACATTAGCACGCGACTTTGCCTAGTCTAATCTACACCATCCAACACCGTGTACCCCTTCATTGACAACAGTAGCACATTAGCACGCGACTTTGCCTGGTCTAATCTACACCATCCAAAAGCGTGTACCCCCTCATTGACAACAGTAGCACATTAGCACGCGACTTTGCCTGGTCTAATCTACACCATCCAACACCGTGTACCCCCTCATTGACAACAGTAGCACATTAGCACGCGACTTTGCCTGGTCTAATCTACACCATCCAACACCGTGTACCCCTTCATTGACAACAGTAGCACATTAGCACGCGACTTTGCCTGGTCTAATCTACACCATCCAAAAGCGAGTACCCCTTCATTGACAACAGTAGCACATTAGCACGCGACTTTGCCTGGTCTAATCTACACCACCCAACACCGTGTACCCCTTCATTGACAACAGTAGCACATTAGCACGCGACTTTGCCTGGTCTAATCTACACCACCCAAAAGCGTGTACCCCTTCATTGACAACAGTAGCACATTAGCACGCGACTTTGCCTGGTCTAATCTACACCATCCAACACCGTGTACCCCTTCATTGACAACAGTAGCACATTAGCACGCGACTTTGCCTGGTCTAATCTACACCACCCAACACCGTGTACCCCTTCATTGACAACAGTAGCACATTAGCACGCGACTTTGCCTGGTCTAATCTACACCACCCAAAAGCGTGTACCCCTTCATTGACAACAGTAGCACATTAGCACGCGACTTTGCCTGGTCTAATCTACACCATCCAACACCGTGTACCCCTTCATTGACAACAGTAGCACATTAGCACGCGACTTTGCCTGGTCTAATCTACACCACCCAACACCGTGTACCCCTTCATTGACAACAGTAGCACATTAGCACGCGACTTTGCCTGGTCTAATCTACACCACCCAACACCGTGTACCCCTTCATTGACAACAGTAGCACATTAGCACGCGACTTTGCCTGGTCTAATCTACACCACCCAAAAGCGTGTACCCCTTCATTGACAACAGTAGCACATTAGCACGCGACTTTGCCTGGTCTAATCTACACCATCCAACACCGTGTACCCCTTCATTGACAACAGTAGCACATTAGCACGCGACTTTGCCTGGTCTAATCTACACCACCCAAAAGCGTGTACCCCTTCATTGACAACAGTAGCACATTAGCACGCGACTTTGCCTGGTCTAATCTACACCACCCAAAAGCGTGTACCCCTTCATTGACAACAGTAGCACATTAGCACGCGACTTTGCCTGGTCTAATCTACACCATCCAACACCGTGTACCCCTTCATTGACAACAGTAGCACATTAGCACGCGACTTTGCCTGGTCTAATCTACACCACCCAACACCGTGTACCCCTTCGCTGCCGGCGATCGCAGATTGAATTCTGAAATCTTTGTTCAGTCAAGGCCATAAAGAGCGCCCAGCCGTCCAACACCAATAAGAGGCATTAATCCTCATGAGCCCCCGCAACTGCGGGGGCTCATGCGGATCTACGTCTCTTTGCAGTAGTAACATTTCGACTCGGCCGTGAAGGGGTTAAATAAACATACAACATAAGCGAAGACATAACAGAAGAGATCAAAGCAATCCAGTCCGATCAGTAGCATTTTGTACAAACAATTACGATTTGACATATCCGACGACTGGTAACAAAAGCAAATAAAGCATAATCCAAATCAGTATTGCCAAGTACAGTACAAATAATCAATAGATACGTCAAGTAACACAAAAACAGCAAAACACCCAAATACTGTACACAAATACATTAATCCAATCAGATCGATTGTTTGTGTTTGACGATGCACATACGTTTGTATCAACATGGGCGAGCGAACACATATAATCTCTGATGGTTCTGATAAGTACAGCAGAACCTGTTTAGAGCGACCACCTTTGAGAGATGGCTTGTACTTAAAGACTGTCATTTGTAGCCACCTAAATGTCAGTTGTCACGTCATGCCCATCAAGGCTTTTCTATAGAGCTCATCTATCTATAAGACCACTTTTGTGCAAAATTAAGTAGTTTCTCTAAAAAGGTTCTACTGTATGACAGCAACTCCGCTCCTCTAAGGAACATTCTTGTGTTGGCTGGCATGTGATTCTGGTGTGTAAAGTGCCAGGCACTAGCGTCCAAAATAACAGACCAGCACACATATCAAGATAGGAATACAAAAGGATATGTGCAACCTGTTTAGAGTACATTTGTCACTCAGATTTCCTAAAAATTCCACAGATCTGTCCATTAAATACTTTGGCTGTCGCTAGCGCTTTTGTCGACAAAAAAGGACAAAAAGCGCTCCCGACAGCCAACGGTTTATGTGTACACACGACCTCTAGAGCAACATCGAACACATTTTGCACATATCACTTACTGAATTTACAGTCATCTTTCTGACTCGTTCCCATAGCCTGTGTTTCAAAACACACATGCAGAGGGGCTGTAACATCATCATCATCATCATCAGTCCCTTGCCCGAACTGGGCGTTGGGGGGACTGAAAGGCAGCAGCAACAGACAGTGCTCTCCACTGAGTTCTATTTTGGGCGGTGGCAAGCAAGTCTGGCATCTCGAGTTGTAACACAACTTTTTAAAAAAACTCTTCCATTAAAGTATATACACATTTAAGCCCTCCTTGACTGCTACAGATGATACCGTTCGGCGGAAATGACGCGTAGTTACGTAGCAGTGACAGTCAATGGTTTTCTATATCTACAGGCAGGTCAAGAGTTCTATAATCAAGTATCGTCATTCCATTCCAATGATCGTCAAGCACGTTTCCGTTGCCATTTGCAAAATACAACGACTATTACGACTTCATTTTCTGTCAGCAGCAACAATTATTACACGTGGGGTATCAACATCAATATAGGAAATACACAGAAAGGTATACTGAGAGGAGAAAAGAATCCTGGGAGGCAGGATTTTATTGGGACAGATCTAAGGCATCCTGGTCAAAATGAAGTAGACGTGTTTCCGTTAGCGTTTTTTTTTTCAAGTTGGCGAAAGAAAAAGTTCCCTTGTATGTAAACCTGTGTATGTTGGAAGAAACACGAAGCGTTTCATCCCAGAGACGATGTTTTATAAACAAGTGAACGTTTTTCTGTCTTCAACGTTTTGGTCAAAGTCAATCAAATTACTGATCACTTTCAGAGAGCCTCGCGGGTACAACAACGTACTCAGCAAAGCAGAGGAGAGCCTCTAACCAAGGCCAAGAATATGCCATATACAGGTTGTCTGGACATGATGCGGAAGGGACAATTATTTTTGCGTCTGTGAAGTAGAAACCAAATGCGCAAAAGGCCATCGGGCTGACGTCGGCCGTCGTTGGCCCGCGCACGTCCGTGCGCGGGACAACGGCAATCAAAGTCGGCCCGATGGCCTTTTGCGCATTGGGAAGATTCCTTTCTTTTACCTTAGCTCACATAATGTAGTCTGGCTCGTATAAACCACAAGGGACATTGCTTTTTGCGTTTGGCAAGCAGACCCGTTTCTCACTTTACTTCATGTAATAAACTGTTCCTTGAATAACGTCCCCTTCTAAATGCGTAGACCACATGCGCATTAATCATTTCCGAACCACTTTAACCCCTTGACTGATACTGACGATACCGCTCGGCGGAAAGGACGCGTAAAGACGAAGTCAAAGAGTTAAAAGGGGCAGTTAAAAGTGGGTGTCACCCTTGACATTAAGCGTTAAAAGATTCACGTTACTCCCAGGACTGTTGGACTGACAAATAAGAGAAGAGTCTGCGAAGGAGAGATGACGGCGTACAAGTCACGTGACGCAAACAGATCTGGATATTTTAGGGTAGTGCGGGATAAGTTAGTCTCCTAACACATTCTTGCCTCTTTTATAGAAAAAAAAAGTATTTAGAATCGTCTGCTAACCACTGCATGCAGTAGATAGATCGACTGTGATAATTCAACGGCAGCGCCTGCATGATTAGTTCGGTGCCGTCTTACCATCGATCGTAATAGCTCAACGATATTGCGGCCTTGGCGTCTGGGGAGGCACGGCCCATACATTTCAATTTTATGTTAAACACATTAAGGACAAAAAAGATTTTCAATTGAGTTTCAATTCAATCACTGTCTCGAGAATAATATCACGCGGTTTGTCCCGGAAGTGAAAGAGGTTACGGGTTAACCCGATCGTCTTTGCGTGGACGCACATTGCATTTGCGGTGCAGATGTAGCGTGAAAGTGACAGGCGACCAGGCAGTGAAAAAGGCCACCTGATAAAATCGTCAATTCCCGCGCCAAACGGTCGGAAAAAAGATCTACCTCGACGTATCAAAGGGAGTGTCTGATTGGCTTGGCGCCGGCAAGCGCCAAGCTAATCCGACACTGCCTTTGAGGAACACTTTTACAGTCGATCCATCTTCTCAACATATAGTAGGACACAACTGAAAATTGTGATCCACGGCCTTGAAAGTAAAAGGGAGATAATCTATCTCCACGCAGGCGAATGATTACCTCCCCTAGACGTAACGCGACCGCTTCACCCTGGCGCAGCTCAGAAAGTTTTAATAACCAAATTATTCCCAGATGGGTACAGATTCAAATTGTACGTGGCATTAAAGAGCAGTGTTTTTCACAAAGCATTACTTTCAACGGTCTGGTCCAATCGTATGCGAGTGTTAAAGACTATTAGTTTTGGGGAATGTTAGCCGGAGTAACCGCAGTAACTGTCCCGTCCAATTTTTGCACGCGTGCCTTATCACTCATAATATATTATGTGTGTGCAGGTCTATGATTTTGGACCTTACGGCCCAAGCCGCAAGGTAAAAAAATCACAGACCAGCACACTAAAAGAGTGAAGGTCACGCGCTACCCTTGAGGACATTTTTTCCCCACAACTTGAGCGTTTGTTCTGTATGCGCGCCTTTCCATCCTAAAAAATGACGTTGCAAATTTGAAACTAAATCATTTGACTTCCTCAGCTGGAGGAGGAGTAGAGTTGTAGGTGAGTGAGGCCGATGTCTAGCAGTCCAATGCATTGTGACTCTGTGGCTGCAGGAGATAATGCGAATGTGCGCCAATTGCACATGAAACGAGCTGCGCGTGCATGCATGCAATTGTGCTAAGAAGACATGAACCAGGCCTATTATGCAACTGCGTGCAGCTGTAAACCTTAATCTTGAAAATCATCTATCCATTTAACTTCCAGAGTGAAAATCAGAGGCTGTGGTCGAAAAATGCGTTCTGAAACGGTGTGTATCGATTTACAGGGTATGGTCGAGACAAGTGTTTTCATGATGTGTAACGATTTGCAATATAAACAATTTATGTTCCACTAAACCACAAGGTATGGTCGAGACAAGTGTTTTTTCATTATGTGTAATGATTTGTAGTAATATAACCATTTGTTTTCCTCTATCGGCAAGACATGGTCGAGACTTCACAAGTGTTTTTCATAATATGTAGCAATCTGAAGTATAACTATTTTATTTTGTTCCACTATCCACGAGGCATGGTCGAGACAATTGTTTTCCATTCACCACGCACAAGGCATTGTCGAGAAAATCGTTTTTCACGATGTCATAGTAGCGATCAGCAGTGTTTACACAGTGCACAAAGGTCATCGGGACGACGTCTGCCGCAGTTGACCCGCGTACTGCCGTGCGCGGGCCAACGCCGGCCCGGTGGCCTTTTGCGCATTGGGAACCCCCTCTATTCCACTATATACAACTCACAAATCAGATAGGTGAGGCTAGCGCTGGTAGAATTGTACACATACCAAGGGGGATTATTCAGCGCCGGACAGACAAACAGTTAGATCCCTTGCCCCCGCCTATCAGGCACCCAATCGCCAGCCCACAGAAAAATACGCAGGCACTAACAAGACGATCATCTACATCCCTTAAAAGGATGCATCAGGTCTAACCTATAACCCATGTCTTTTTCTGGAACTTAGGAAGTAGGCAGGAGAAACACACATACACAAACAAGAAGGTGCACTACTGACTAAATGTGGTCGGGTAAATACCCTGATTTCCCACAGTAGATGCACAAGACAATACAATAAGGGATGTAGATGATCGTATGTTCTATACCTGTGTATTTTTCTATGGGCTGGCGATTGGGTGCCTGATAGGCGGGGGCAAGGGATGTAACTGTGTGTCTGTCCAGCGCTGAATAATTCCCCTTGGTATGTGTACACTACTCTACAAGGCAAGGTCGCAAACAGCGTATCCGCGATAGCGGAAACGAGGAACTGGGACGATGTAAATCGTTATTACACATCGTGAAAAACAAAACAAAACACGCATTTTTTTAACACAATCCTGTGGTTGAGATAGCACACATGGCATCATGGCTTAAAAAACCCACTAGCAGCAAGTCGTAACTAAAGAGACGGCGCGACGACCACAACAGGTCAAAGGAAATCCGTCTTGTTCGCGAGGCGCTGGACATGACAGAACAATACCCAGTCGACCAAACTGCTGGCACGATGGTCTTTTTCACGGTCGCTTCTCCCTAAAAGAGCGCAGGCTTTTAGGCCATTTAAACCCCCTTCACATACACGGATTTTTCTTACGAGTCCTTACGGATCGCCAACTCGTAGTCAATCGCACGCATCCGTAAATAACTCGCTGTTATCCGTCAATAACTCGGCACAACACGCAGACACTCGTAAGGATCCGTGAAAGGAGAGGCAAATTTTTTGACATGTCAAAAATCTTCGTACGATTGTCCACGGATTGATTTGTTCCGTAAATAACTCGTAACAATCCGTAAGTATCGTAAACCGCTCGCAACAACACGTAAACCGCTCGCAAGAATCCGTAAATGACTCGTAACAATTTTTGTTCACGATTTGTTACGGTTAGTTTACGATATGTTTACGTATTCTTTACGGATTATTACGAGTGCTTATGTGTTGTTTACGATGTTATTCAGGACGTGTTACGATGGCTGTACGGATTGATACGAGTTATTACGAGCACTTTACGTGTAGTTTCGAGTACTTTACGAATAGATACGTATACTTTACGTATTCTTACGTATTTTTTTTACGATTTGGGAAAAGGTATAACAGCTGCAAAATCGAACATTTCATTCATAGACGGCACCTCTCTGCATATCTACTCTACAAGCATGGGTCCAAAGCAGAAGGCAGTTATTGTTTCTTTGTACATGGAAACATATGGCAATAAACTATCTTATCCAGTTATCTCATCTTATAATAAATTTGAGTCAAAGCATGTTCTCCTGCCATTCCACAGCCCCTGCCTCGGAGTTAAAGTACTCTTTAAGATAGTTCCTTTGTGCGATACCAGCGGCGTTGGCAACATTTCTCTGATAACCTGCCTCTCCGTCAGCAAGTTCCGTACGGGCCCTGTCTCCATTGTCCTGGAACTAGGTTGTGACTGTTGTCTTCTTCATCAACATACTGGCGTAGTGCAGCAGGTTGTCTGATCCTTAGTAAGTTGTGGAGGGTAGTACAGGCCAAGACGATGGAATCTACTGTTTCTGGTACCTGATGCATAGTTCCAAGCAGAATCTGAAATCTCATGGCCAAAATGCCAAAAGCATTCTCCACAACTCTACGTGCACGAGACAGTCTGTAGTTGAAGATGCGCTCGTCATGGTCCAGATGTCTTCTTGAGTATGGTTTCATCATCCATGGTCTGAGTGGAAAGGCATCATCACCAATCAGAAAGTATGGAGTGTCTCTGTCATCATGTGGAAGGGGAGTTGGTGGTGGAAGGCCCAGGGTTCCTTCTTCCAGCATTGGTCGCAGTTCTGAGTTGTTGAATATCTGGCCATCAGAGGAACTTACATATGAACCAAACACTCAACCATAGAAACTTGTAGTCAGCATCCACTACAGCCATCATCACCATAGAGAAGAAGTTCTTGTAGTTGTAAAACAACGAACCAGAGTCAGCAGGCTTCTTGATTCTGATGTGTTTGCCATCCAACGCACCGCAAGCATGTGGAAGGTTCCAGACTCTTTCAAACTCTGCTGATATGCGCAACCAATCTTCTTCGGAGATGTTGTCTGGCATGACTTCTTCTTTGTATGCTGAGATGATTGCTTCGCAGACTTCAGGTACGAAGAGTGATACGGAGTTGCGGGCTATACGGAAGGAATACATCAGATCTGCATAATTCACACCAGTAGCTAGATGCCTGAGTGTTACAGCTAACTTCAGTCCAGGCTCAAGTGGCTCCCTGTAAGTAGACAATAATTGTACACATCTTTAAAATGTTATGACAATGATAGATTTATATCAAATATTAGCAAAACAACTATAATTAGGTATACAATAAACAAATATGTACCTGAATGAGGTGGACTGTTTCTTGATAGCAGGAGTAACCCTGTCAAGAATCTCTCCAAACAGGTCAGCATCAACTCGGAGAAAGTTCTTGTAGCTAGTTGGGTCTTCTCGGTTCAGCTCATGCAGGAGATGATCATACTGTCCAAAGAGGGTCCTGCGGGCCAGCCAGGTCCTGAACCAAACCCTTCTGCGAGCTGGACGCCTCCTCCGCCTCGGTCGCGGAATATCTGGTAGCTGCTGTGCCGCGTCTTCTTCCGTCTGGGCTAGTTGAAGGAGCACTTGTAAAAATTGTTGATATAACTGCAATCTGTTTCTCTTGTATGCCATGGTGTCTGTCTGGATGTCAGTTGTCGTATGATGATACATTGAGATTTGCAGGATTATATATTTTTGGCCCAAACATCGTATGGACTCGCAACTAACTCGTATCTATTCGTCACAACACGTAAACCGGTCGTAACTAACACGTAAAAGGTTCAATGAATAGTAACATTCCGTAATGTACTCGTAACAATCCGTAAAAAGCTCGTAAAATGCCCGTAAGTTGCTCGTAGTTATCCGTGACAACTCGTAACAACTCGTGGAATTTTGCCGTAAATACATCGTAATACCTCGTAATAATCCGTAATTAAACCGCAAATGGCTCGTATTAAATCGTAACCACTCGTAAATAGGTCGTAAAAGTAGCCAAATCGTAAGGATCCGTAAGGATCCGTGCCTTTGTGCGATCCGTAAGGACTCGTAAGAAAAATTCGTGTATGTGAAGGGGGCATTAGGGTCTGCATAAAACGGTTCTACACGTCTTCACGATCTCCGGAGAGTGTGCGCGCGGGCCAAGGATGGCCGACGCCAGTCCGGGCTGTCACGGGCGGCTTCGACCTCCCTAAACGGCTTTAGCCGAAGGATTTAGGACATTATCCGCAGCATGCGTCTGGCCTCACAGAAAGGCTTTGGCTATCACATTTTCATGCATCTGTTCACCCCAGCAAAAATCGACCTTAACCCTCATTTTCATAAGTGCATCATGACACATTCGTCAATGCGAAACCGTGATTTTTGCCCTGATTTGACAGAAAGGCCAGGATGTCCATTTCTGAAAACGGAGAGCTTTTCATTATTACACAATAAAAATGTCATCTTAACAAAGCAAAAAAACAAGCGTAACCTGTTTCCTGCCGTAACACAATAAACTACACCCAAATGCAAGAATCTTTTCATCTTGAACTGCTGGCGATTTTAACACATTCGAGACGTGCCGCATCCGGATACGCGGCTGTATGCCGCGTATCCGGATGCCGCACGTCTCGAATGAGTTAACGTCCGTGAGAGAGAGACGGGTTTGCCGGGCATCGAATCTGTGATGTGTTTANGAGACGTGCCGCATCCGGATACGCGGCTGTATGCCGCGTATCCGGATGCCGCACGTCTCGAATGAGTTAACGTCCGTGAGAGAGAGACGGGTTTGCCGGGCATCGAATCTGTGATGTGTTTAAGAAAAACAAATTTTACCTGCAGACAGTAATGGGCTGTAACTCCGCCAGCGCCGAGAAAAAAAGTGCAAAAGGGTCCAGCTGCAAGAAGCATAGTTCCTCACGAGCCCCCGCAGTCGCGGGGGCTCGTGAGGATCTATGCTTCTTGCTGAAACCAGTTTGTGTCCATGTTTCTTGGACTGTTCTGCCATTGGGTCGATGAATGCACACAGATTTCAGAAATAAAAATGTGCGTACAGACAGCGGCGGGGAAGGGGGTTAATATTATGTCGGGTTTCGAAGGGAAAACATCAAGATTCACGACATTAGGCTTAGAAAGCCGAGTCTTCATCCATATAAAACGATCTTTACACATCATTTTCTGAAAGCGATCGTGGCAAAGCCGTCAAACTCAAGATTTTATTCGCAGGCCAGAGTCAGAAGCCGAAATGTACAAAATGCCAGGGTTCACGATAGGCCTATTATGCAAGCTTTATGAAATGTCGACTCCAATGTTTGGTTTCTATCCACATTACTGACAAATATCATGATCAAGATAACACGCGTTGTAAACACTGCTCTTACCTCTCCAGTACCAACTGTTTGAGAGGGATGGATCGACCGTGATCGCTGAAATGTGGTGCCTGATAAGCGTGGCGCCAGGAAAGGCGCCAAACTGATAAGACACTACCTTAGAAATATCACGGTCAGTCAGTTTTCAGCGATCTGTAGTGAAGGACGATTAAAAAAAAACAAAAAACAACACTGCTGCAGTTGCGGGGGCTCATGTCTCTTGTTGACCCTATGTTCTTTAAAGTTATATTCCCCAGGATCAAGCATCTCAACAGTCAGAAAACTGTCTGCAACAGATACTGCCGACAGTATGTGTATGGGTCCTTTGTGTACCATCTTAGAGCTTTATGATGTAAGTACAATGAAAAATGTCGAAACTGATTCATCATTTGGAGGGTGTATTGTTTTTGCACCCGAGTTGCGGATTTATCGTCTGCATAGGCCTTGTTTTGAATTAATATGCATATTTATGAGCCTACGTCAAAAGGCAGAACACGGCCGACTGTGTATCGCAATTCTGCAGGTCACGAGGTCATCGGTGTTGTGTACACACGTGTCAGTGTACACGTGTACTGATGTTATCCGGCATCCCTATGACGTAATTTTTCACGAGTGTTACCTGTTGAGTTGTGGTCGTAGTATGATATCACACCAGACGGCACGCACGTAAGGTTCTTTTAAAGAAACTTCATTCAGCTGCAACCTCTCACACCGAAGGTTGTAGACAATACTGGAGTAACAGTTCCAACAATATTTTATTACAGCGATGCGATCTCCACGAAATGCGTTCACTTGAAATGCACTAACACTGATACAATATAATTTTAATAATTACGGTATTTATAATCTCCTCTGGAAAAATGTCACACTTTGACACGATGCGTCTCTCATACAATGTGCATCACCATTCACTGCACAACTCCGTCACTGACAATGAACGACGATACCTGGCGTATATCTCTCTCAATGTCAATGTGCTTACGATACATCGCAATTATACAACTGAACAATGTACCGACGCTGTTACATCGCAATTCTACAACTGAACAATGTACACACGTGCTTCCTAGCACGATCTTTTATAGTGTTATGCTTTCCAGAATAATCTAGCAAATTCATACAACACAACCAATCAGAACAGAATACATAACCGAAACTCATAAATATTGATGAAAAGAACTTTCTAGAATAGACTACAATAGTCCACAAAATTCGGCTGCTAATTTCACTCCCAATTTTGGGAAATCCCCGTGTATGTAATGACATCACACAAGAGTACTACACAGTTCACGACCTTGCCCGAGTTCTCCGGAAGTTTCACGAGTTTTCTTAACACCGACTGGCGGCTAACGTCACGCTCACAGAAAACAGTGGTGCCGATTACTCGAGCGGTTTTTAGACTCTTCGGAATACAAATCTATTATGTGTTGCAAAAAGTTACCGACACCTTGACGTCACACGCGAGGTCACTAGACAGAGCGCGTGTTTGCTCGAACGTTCTGGTTTATTCTCAACGAATCTACGCATCACAAAAATCGACGGCTATTCTCTGTGGGACTTTGCTAGAAGCTTCCGGACTAAACTTAGCGTATCATAACAAAGTCAATTCCGCTCTACGCGCGAAAGATAGTGAATCCCACCAAAAAGGTACGTGATTCGTAACCATGATAACTCAAATAAATATCGGATCATTTCCTACGATTAATACATGCATGCTCTCACAGAACAATACAACCACAATCGTAACAACGAGAAAATAGAATAAACCTTCCATACTCGCTGCTGTCAAAATCACAATGTGGCCTCAAGTTCGACTCGACCTGCTAATAGTATTGTACTAGTAACGATCGTGGGTACAGTAGTGCACCGAGTGCTTGCGTGTTTGCGCTCGCAAACTGCGAGCGTGCGCCGTCCACGGTGCCTAGTATGATCTTTGATCCTTTACCCCTCGGAAACACGCACAGTCTTCCATAAATGAAGCAGAACATTGGTATTTATACCCACTTTCTGCACTGCAGTCAATTTTACATCTCAGACGTCGAAGTCTAGGTAAATGAAAGCATCATTGGAAAAGACAAATGCACCATCGCACCATCGCAGCAGAAATACTACCTCTCTGAATCGAGTGAATGAGAGCCCGCACAAACAAAAAACATGTTACGACCGACGATGTGCAACTTTGACACACACCGTAGTTTTCAGATCTTGACAGCATAAAATGTGATAACTAGTTCTTAACTATATGATAAAACAGGTTTAAAATCTTGCGAAATCAGTAAGAGATAAATTCTACTGAAGATCATGAATTGTAAAAATCACTAGGGCTCGCGAAACTATAGGAAGATCGACAAAGACCGTAGATTACTTACTGATTTAGCAGGAAAGCGAAAAATTTCGGGTGGGAGGTCAAGCCAACCTCTTGCTTTACTCGTTGCCACATGTCCATATTCGCTTGTCCGATGTCAATTTTACTTAGGGGTATCCTGTCTCTCTTCCTCTTTCGTCTCTTCAATTCCGAGTCTGTCATTGTCGGCGCGAGTCAGTCGATGATACTTTCTTTTTTTCTTTGCTGGTTCATCCGCCATCTTGTCGCTGATTGGTTATAATTATGCAGATGACCTAAGGTCGCATAGAATAGTTATGACGTCAGCTACCATCGCCTATCAGAAACAAATTTGTTAAGTGTCTCGTCAGAAAATTCCGGTGGACCTCTTTTCGCTTTGAACGGACGAAAACAAGCATTTGGTGGGACAATAGGGTGGTCACTGTCTAAGTGGGTATGTATACTGAAGCCCAGTAAAAGCTTTTTGCAAACTGAAGCCTTAAAAAAGGTTGGGCGTGCCCCTTTAACACATTCTACCCCAGGAACAAAATCCCCAAATTTTGAGGTTGCTCTCTAAAAGACTGTGTTACAAGTCTAGAGACAGATCGAGCATGAGAGTTCAAGGGTGGTGCCAGAATAGCTTGGCGCCTATGGGCGCCAAGCTATTCTGGCACCACCCTTGAACGAACTATCATGCTCGATCCATGTCTTGCTGTGGTGTGTCGCGGCTGAGTGAGTCAAGAGCAGTTGAATCCCAGTTATATCTGTATTCTGCACGCAAATGGCGCCAAGCTATTCTATCACCACTCCCTTGAACGAACTATCATGCTCAATCCATGTCTTGCTGTGGTGTGTCGCGGCTGAGTGAGTCAAGAGCAATTGAATCCCAATTATATCTGTATTCTGCACGCAAATGGCGCCAAGCTATTCTATCACCACTCCCTTGAACGAACTATCATGCTCAATCCATGTCTTGCTGTGGTGTGTCGCGGCTGAGTGAGTCAAGAGCAATTGAATCCCAATTATATCTGTATTCTGCACGCAAATGTCGCTCTGTGCGTAGTCGTTTCAGACGCGCAGTTTGTGATCACTGGCGGCGAAGGGGTTAATTTTAAATAAAAAATAGTTCTAAAGTTCACTAAAAAAATCATATTACGGGTGTCAGTACTTTAAAATAAAACAGGAATAAAAAATATGTGTTGTTCTGTGATTGTGGATCTTACGACCTAAGGCCATAAGGTCCAAGCTAAAATACCGGCCCACAAGTTTTATAAGCCGTAAGGTCAAACATTACACACGGTAACGTTATATACACTGACGAGCAGAAGAAATGCGACATTTTTGGAATCATCGGAAACACATTTAATTGTTTCCGATGATTCCAAAATAATGTCGTATTCCTTCCGCTCGTCAGTATACGATAAAACACACACAGGGCACTCACACATCTGTCTCCTGACTTTAACATTTTTTTTAACAAGACTATCAAACCTTGCTCAATCCACATTTAGACTGCATCGATCCCAGGACACAAAAGTGCTCGGGCCGATGTCGGCAGCAGATGGCCCGCGCACAGACGTGCGCGGGCCAACTGCGGTCGACATCGGCCCGAAGTGTTTTTGCATACTGGCATTATCTCAGTAACGCTATCAGTGAGAAAGCAAACAGCAAACATTGTTATCTGTAGCTTAAAATATTTCTGTGTGGGGGGAAAAAATCTTCAAATGGGGTTATTCTAGAAAATGGTAATTATGTGGAGGCAGATTGAGACATGGGAATGAATGACAGTGATCAACAAACTGAACTGTTCTAATTTGGTCCGGATTTTTTAAAATTCCGAATAGTGATATGCTAAGTCATGCAGATGACAGATTGAGAATCAAAGTAAATCGATACGGGTGCACAATCAGTCGAGCTGACTTCGAAACTGAACCCCTTCCCTGCCACTGGACGCATATTCTGTATATGAAATCTCTGTTCATTAAACGACCAGCAGCCGCAACCGTCCAATGAGCATGGATATAACTTGGCCTCAGCAAGAGAAATAGATTTTTATGAGCCCCCGCGACTGCGGGGGATCATGAGGATCTTTGTCTATTGTAGTTGGATCGATCGTGATCAGTTCTCGACAGTGAAGGAGTTAAAAAGGCGACATATTCAAACAACCAACACAAAAACAAACAGAATTTCATTCCAAATGGTAAAATGTATAGTTTTTGTTCCTGCATTCAAAAAGTTAAAAAATTTTAAAATTATTTATTTATTTATTTATTTATTTTTTATTTATATATGTGTTTATTTGTTTATTTAATTGTTTATTTATTTATTTAATTAAAAACGGTTCAGCCTGAAAATTAAAAACTGTCAATTGATTATTATTCATTTTGTGTTGTCGCACTTTCTCTTGTGTATTGTCCCCTGGCCGTTGCAAATCTTTCTTTGGTGCTACAGTATTATAAATTTGATCCAAAATCCACATTTTACAAGTGTTTGCTATCAAGATTGTAATCTGCTGTCATCTGGAGGAAGACTCAGCTTCTGCCTATTTCATTTCAGTGTGTTTGCCTAGCCGAGTTTTTGACAGAAGCAAACTTTTTGATTAGTTGGAAACGAAAAACCGACCATCTGCAAGAGGCATAGATCCTCATGAGCTCCCGCAAATGCGGGGGCTCATGAGGATTTATGCCTCTTGAAGGCCCAAATTGTCTATTTTCCGACTTTGGCTGACTGTATACATGTATTTTATTGGCCTAGATTCTGCAGGACGCACGCTAAATAGAATCGAAGATTTGTCAAGATAATAAAAGGATAATTGTACTATTTCTTATTTTTTCAAGTTTCAGTTGATCTCAGTTTCTCGCCTTTAAAAGTGAAAATAAATCAGCATTTCTGACAGAAAGAAATCTATTTCTGACAGAAACAATCTATAGTTTAAAAAGAATCTGAGTAATTTTAAAACAGCACAAAAAAGGCGTGCCTTTTTACCTAACTAAAGTGCTCCAATGCCGAGCGCACTTTGTGCGGAAGGCGATACTTTTTGTCAAATTGATCGAATGATCGATGCCTGGCTATAACGAGTGCGCATCAGTATTTTGTTCAGGTTTTTGCATGGCCGCAAATGTGTAAAAGCATGAAGTCAGAACATTCTAACTCAGTGATCGAAACGCATTGTTTATTTTGCTCAGGCAAACAATCCGTTGTTTTAAATCGTCAGCCACGGCGGACCGAACGACCGATCGTCTCCTCCGCCCGTGTAACACGAATACATGCACTGGATGAAAATGAGCCAGCAGCAGTTCATGGGAATCTATTCCACTTGCTATCAAGTCAGTTGTACCCGCAGGGGTTCATGAGGATCTGTGATTCTTGCGAATGAGTCGCGTCCACAAATTGTCAAACAGTCAAAATACAGCCGGACAGAACGAACAGTCAGCAAAAGGGCACATGAGGATCTATGCCTCTTGCAGTTATATCGTGTTGGGTACAACAAAGTTTTGTGCTCAAAACAGTAAAATTACTGGACAGGACGAACCAAAAATCGGCCAGCATGAGGCATAGATTCTCATGAGCCCCCGCAACCTCAGGTTGCGGGGGCTCATGAGGATATGTGCCTCTCACCGATGGATGAAGTTCCCTACGAGAATGTCGTCTGCTAAAAGCAGTCAGAATAGCGGACAGGATGCCGGATCAATTTCAAATTGACGAAATGAGGGCAAAGTAAACATGACCAGAACTTTCGCTAACAACAGCCTGGACCATCTCTAGCGAAGAGGTTGGTGCAAAAAATGTCTGCAGCGTAAAATACAGCTGTGTGCTTGTCTGTGATTTTGGACGTTACGGCTCGACGTCTTAAGGTACAAACTCACAAACTAACACACATTTGAGGACGATAACCACACGGAAGCAACTGGAGATGATTTACCGAGAAACTGTGAACTCTGATCCTATTTTCGGACGTGCTTGTATCTTTCACGCTTCTTGGACACAAATGTAGGACGTGCTTTGTAGGATGTTTTAATTTTAGACATTGAACTGTTATTATCATTCTTCACATGAACGAAATCTTGTAATTAGAGAGGCAGTGAACGAGTAATGTCGAGTAAAATCTAATCGTCTAGGAATAGTCTGGACAAAAATCTTTACGTGAGCTACACAATTAAAAACAAGATGAGGATTTTATCCCAAAGTCTACCGTATTGTTTGGAGCTCACATGCGTTTATCTTTTACAAACATTCAGGGTTGTTCATATTTTTAGTCTTATTATGTTGATCCTTTTCCCTTCTCTCTAAGCCAACTCCTGATCAACACACACGTCGGCGTACAAAAAATAAAGACGGACACACGGCTCTTCCCGCCATTAGTACTCTCTGTGGGTTCGTGTAGCGACAGGAATCCATCTCCTTCTACGCTAACCCACCCTCTGATCCACACACACTCGCACACAGAAATAAAAACGGACACACGGCGATTCCCGCCATTCGTAAGCTTTGTGGTCTGGCATAGCATAGCTATTCTGAAGAAGAATAGCACGAGCAGCGAAATAACGTCACTTCAGTCAAGCTTCACGTCATGTCATCATTAGTTCCACGATGCTGTGTTCATAGTGACGACTCGATGTTATACGTGACTCATCGCAGTACACACATTTGACGTATTAGAGAATCAACTTTGCAATTTTCTTGCTGATTTTCACGCCTAGGGCTTACAGGTCACAATTTGACCTAATCCTACCCTAGGGCAGGGACAAACAGCAGGCATATGTAAACGCTGTTTATGACAAATCATGCGGTTATTAATGAGAAGATAGTTTGTTTTTTTTGTAAAAGAAAAATTAAAGTTTTGTAAGCTGTTTTACAAATGACTCCGAAAAAGTGGTGCAGAAAATTGTCTGATTTTCACACCTAGGACATACAGGTCATAATGGACCTAATCGTATTCGACAACCGAGACAAACTGTAGGCTTATATAAATACCGTATATAAAAAAATCATGCAATTATTAATGAGAAGATTGTTTTCTGTCAATAAAAGATTCAATTGTTTTAAGATTAACCCATATAATTTGTGAAATTAATCCCCAAAACTTGAAAATATGTATTTAAAAAACCCCCCAAAAAAACTCAAAATGTTCTAGAGGTACAATGCTGGTTAACGAACTCATTCAATATCTCCATTTTATCTAGCTATACGCAAAACATCTAGTAAAAATAAGAAAAATTACGGACTCCAGTGTGGATCAACCGGTTTTTGTAAAACGGTCATTTTCTCGCCAATGAGGATCTTAATCAACAAATCGAAAAAAGAGTCCCGAGATAATTCTTTTAGGGACAATGTCCTAAAATTTCAAGCTTGTCCGTCCTCAAACGCGGGCTCTAGTCGCTGTCACACACACACACACACACACACACACACACACACACACACACACACACACACACACACACACACACACACACACACACACACACACACACACACACACACACACACACGCACGCACGCACGCACGCACGCACGCACGCACGCACACACACACACATGGCGATTTGGCGCCAAAAATACGTTCTCTAGCAAGGTTTGCATTGCTAGATATGACGTCATTTTTATCTTGTTACTTTTTTGCTAGAATTTCGGCGCCTCACGCCAAAAACGTCATGTGCATGCTCCGGAATGCGCTCCGACCCAGCCCCATTCAAAGTCTACCGTATTTTTTAAATACGGTTGACAATCAAAACGTATAATAGTAAACGATAGTGTCCTTCTGCCTTACGAAAACCACATAAGCACCGCGGAGGACGACACGGCAGTCATGTGATATTTAAGTTTGCCTTCGGTTTTGTCTGACGTTCTTGGAGTCCGACGAATACAAAGGGGAACTTTATTTCAAATCACTGTTGGTCATTCCATGACTGTGCTGGAGACCTTCATGCCATGGGAGAGAGAGAGAGAGAGAGAGAGAGAGAGAGAGAGAGAGAGAGAGAGAGAGAGAGAGAGAGAGAGAGAGAGAGAGAGAGAGAGAGAGAGAGAGATGATGATGATGATGATGAAACGTTTATTAGGATAAAGTTTTAGGCATTGAAATACCTTTCTTCTAAACTGTCCTTTGTAAACTATAATACATTGTAAAAGTCATTGTAACAAGAGATCAATAACTAACAATGCACTTGAAACGTTTATTAGGATAAAGTTTTAGGCATTGAAATACCTTTCTTCTAAACTGTCCTTTGTAAACTATAATACATTGTAAAAGTCATTGTAACAAGAGATCAATAACTAACAATGCACTTAATACATGCAAAACTGCTACAAAGTACTTATTAATTAAGAAAAAATACTGAACAACGAGTATGTACATTTAAAAAAGGGTCGGTTTTAGGGCTTAACGACTTTTGTCCACCATGAAGGTGATTTGAAAGACGGGGCACCGAAAAGAGGTGTGTACAAATTTTGACCCCAGCTGGGTTCGAACCCACGACCTTTCGGACGAGAGTCGAACGCTCTACCACCGAGCCACCCAGCTCCCCCCAGAGAGAGAGAGAGAGAGAGAGAGAGAGAGAGAGAGAGAGAGAGAGAGAGAGAGAGAGAGAGAGAGAGAGAGAGAGAGAGAGAGAGAATCTCATCCCATCAATCTGCCCACAAACCAATTTGCCTGAGCCACGTCTCTAATCACCCTCACGCCTGACGACAAAGACAGGTCCATTACGGACCATCAGTGGTCAGCCGGATCCTCAGGAGCCGAACCTTGGTCTTGTCACTGGTCAACTGTGTGCTGATCTGTGATTTTTTAACCCCACGGCCTCGGCATTAAGGTCCAAAATCACAGACCAGGGACCGATTGCATGAGCGAGCATAGTCCTGCTGCAGCCACTGAGGCTGTCGCGGAACACCTTGCTTAGTGGCTTGCGCAGGACTAAGCTCACTCATGCAACTGATCCCAGCGCACAAACGAACCTCCATCCAGTCTCATCTGTCATCCATCAGGAAGACCTCTTCTTTTATCTGCAAAACGCATAGACTCTCATGCGCCTCTGCATTCGCCGGGTCTCAAAAGAATCTAAACGTCGTGCTGGCTCATTTTATCCAGTCAGTCCCTAAACCGGACATTTTCAAATCACAAGAGGAGTAAATTCTCACGAACCCATACTATCGCATGCAAAAATTACGCCACCGGGAACTTTTTTGGGTACAGTTTACATCTCTGTTCCGCAGGCAGAAGAACAATGATTACGCTACCACTGTCATAGTGAATACATGTACATCTCTGCTCCCGACACGGAGTAAGCGGGCATGGATTTAAACCTGAGACTAAACTTTGACTAAGTCCAAAGCACCAGGAAGTCTCGAACTACAATCTATTACCTCAGTCACGAGTTCTGAAGGTACATAACTCTTCATCAAACCTTGAACGCATCTACATCTGAATCATAGTGGGTGTGCTGGTCTGTAATACTGGGGTCAGTTGAATGAGCGAGCTTAGTCCTGCTCCAGCCTCTAAGCATGGTGCACCGCTTAGTCCTGCGCCGACAGAGGAGCAGCATGCTTATTGGCTGGCGCAGGACTAAGCTCACTCAAGCAGCTGGCCCATGGACCTTACGACGCAGAGCCGCACAGACAAATTTCCTGCCCTTACCTGATGAAACCAGACATATGTTAGTCGACACTTGTCATCAAAAGCTAAAGTAGAAAGTCGGTAAATCATCATCTTGCCGGAATAGTGCATCGCCATTTTGTGTCACTGTATACGAACGTATGGACTTACTGGCTCTAGCCTGAGGAATCAAACCATAGCGTGTCTCCCTGACCTACCAGAAACTTTGACCTTACCAGTCAAAAATGTCGGTACAGTATTAGCAAACTTTCTTTAACCTTGAGGCCCTGACGTCCTGCGACAGGATGTGAATTGGCCACGATAGTTCAAGGGTGGTGACGGAATAGCTTGGCGCCTAGAGGCGCCAAGCTATTCCGACACCACCCTTGAACTATCGTGGTCGATCTGACTCCAGAACTGTGACAGACCTGAAAGGACAACTTGAAATTAAGAAAAAAAAAAAAATCATCGTCAGGATGTAATGTGCTAACACTGCGGCCGCTCGCTTCGTGATCTCTATTATAAAATTGTGGAGCTGTAACTTTGTTAAGGTGAACGTTTCACCGGTCAGTAGACTGATGGATCTTATCTGTATTGCCATGTGAAGACAGTTACGCCCATTTTGTGAAAATCAAGATTTTCATTGTAATACAATGGACACCTCATTTTCCCCCCCAAATGGACTAAGCTGTGAAGACAAAAGCAGTAAGTCCAATTTTGTGAAAAGCCAAGATTTTCATTGTAATACAGTGAAAATCTCGCTTTTCACAAGAATGGACTTACTACCTTTTGTGTTCAGAGGGCAGTGCACTCCATCCTAGCCAACACGTCTGAGGAGGACAGGCCACAAGATTCAAGCAGCCAATCGCTTACAAAACGATGAAGATACTTTACTGTCCTGCATTCTGTCTGCCTGTGACAACAAATTGAAACACTACACCCTGAAAACAAGACCAAAAGCAAGACAATTCGTTTTGCTTCCCGTAACATGAATAATGTATGAACCCCAACGATTTGCAAGGCTGGCGAGATGCCGTGTAGGAAATAAATCAGGATCAGTGAAATCTTTTCCACCGGCATGGAACAAACAGCAAGGGACGGCCATGTTTGTCAGAGCGCCTTGACCTCCCAGACCAGAGGGACTGAGAGTTAAAAGTGGGGCAGGGGTGAATGGGGGAAGGGGGCATGGCTTGACCCCACACTGGTTGTCTCCCTCAATTCGCTACGTGCGGTAGCGAATCGAGGGAGACAACCAGTGTGGGACTGACCCCAATCGCTGCCAGCACAGTGCAAACACCACTCAACTGCAAGAGGCAAAGGTAACCAGTGTGGGCGTGAACACTCCCTTCGTGGGGATTTTTTTGCAGGAAAATGCAAACACCATCCAGCTGCTAGAGGCAAAGAATCTCTTGTGCTGCCGCAGATGTCTGTATCTTATAAAAACAAGATTGTATAGCACAGCCAGAGTAAACGAATTTCCTGGACATGATGTGTCTGCGCGAGGGTCGTTTGTAGATAAGCTGGATGTCATTTACTTGGGAAGAGAGCATACAGTGATCTTTAAAAAGAAACAGAAAATGTCTGGTATAATATTGCTTCACTGATTTGTCTTCATTTGCATTAACTTGATGTGTTTGTTTATCACACAGTAAAAAGCCTTCCATAATTCTGCCTCACATTGGCAAAGTCCATTTTTTATGAAAAGCGATTTTTTTCAATGTATTACATTGAAAATCTCGCTTTTGACAAAAATGAACGTACTGGTTATCCCCATCGTAGCGTTGATTTGACATTGTACAATCTATTGAAAAAGGCGAAAAAGCAAGACTCACATATTATTAACCCTTATCATTCTGAATACACCCGTGTGTGAAATAAGTTTAATTAAAATAGTTCAAGGGTAGTTCCAGAATTCTGGCACTACCCTTGAACTAAAGCCATTGGTCTCTATCCTATAGCATACAGCCGCGTATCCGAATGCAGCACGTCCCGAATGTGTTAAGTGATATGATTAAAAAAACAATGATAGTTGGACCGCCATTTGTATACCACTTAAGTCACATAAACAAAATTAGTATCAACACAAATGTCAGCCTTTGCCCTTTATTCATGCACAATGACTGGTATCTTCAGCTATGCTGCTGTGTGACGTCACTGAAAAAGTGATGTAAACAACTGTACGTGAAAACAGTGGGCTCTCCAAGATAATGCATTTATTTCTACATTTTTAAAAGAGTGAAACTTTGAGACAGTCCTGTCAAAATCAAAACAATTTGTCAGTTGTTTGATAGGATACTTGTGTATTGTCTGGCACTGACTGCAAGTGGATTGTGCAATAAAACCATGAAAGAGAGGACTCTGAGTATGAGTACTGGTCTGAGTGTCAAATTTCAGCCGGGAAGAAGCAAACGTTGCTCTTTATTTACACACTGATAGGAAAAATCGCATATATTTAATTTTGACACAGATGCTGACCGACCATCCAGACATTGACGCCATCACCTACAACAGTGAACTTCGCCGCCTCGCAGACACCTATGCCCCTGCCACCATGCGTCAAATCCGCACCGATAAGTCCGACCCGTGGTTTACTCCAGAAGTGACTATAGCCAAGCAAGAACGTCGGCGTGCTGAGCGTGCCTGGCGTAAATCCGGACTCACTGTGCATAAACAGATTTATGACATGAAGAAACTTGTTGTCAATCAGACTTTGTTGAAAGTGAAAACTGATTTTTACTATGCCAAGATGCTTGAAAGTGACACTTGTAAAAAAATATTTGTTGATAGCTTGCTTGGTAGATCTCGTGACTCTCCCCTTCCTACCAACATCCCAGCTGCTCACTTAACCAACGCCTTTTGTAGCTTTTTCACTGACAGGGTGACGTCCATTCGAGACAGCCTTGATGCTGTGCGGTGCACCCATATTGACACCCACCCTCCCCATATTGATCACCCCTTTGTCGAGTTCACTCCCGTCTCTGAACAGTCTGTTTTTGACATTCTTAAGAAATGCCCACCTAAAACGTGTGAGCTTGACCCCATGCCAACTTCACTGGTTTTTGAAAACACTGGAATTCGCTGCCCACCATCACCAAAATCATAAATCAGTCCCTTGAGTCAGGCGTCTTTCTGTCAAACCTCTCCTGAAAAAATCGAATCTTGACCCCAACCAGCTAAATTAATATCGCCCCGTTTCAAACCTACCCTTTCTGTCCAAAGTTCTTGAGAGAGTCGTTCTGACACAGCTCACTAAATGCCTACAGTCAACAATCTCGTCCATCCTCTTCAGTCTGCTTACCGTGCCGGGCACAGTACTGAAACTGCTCTCCTCTGTGTCGTAAATGGCCTCCTAAGTGCCTATGATGAAAACCAGATATCAGTTTTTGCCCTGTTAGACCTATCAGCTGCGTTTGACACCATTGACCACTCCATCTTGCTCCAACGTCTAGAAAACTACTTTGGTATTTCTGGTAAAGCTCTCACCTGGTTTCACTCTTACTGTCTTCCCGTCAGATCAACGTCGCTGTCAAGAACGTTCTTTCTGAAGCTGCTGCGCTAGAGTTTGGGGTTCCCCAGGGCTCTATCCTGGGCCCCATTCTATTTACGCTGTACACTCAGCCTCTGTCTCAGGTTATCGCATCGCATTCAACCGATCATCACATGTATGCGGACGATACACAACTTCGGAAATCTGCACCTCCAAACAGCTCCAGGCAGGCTATTTCAGATGTTCAGAATTGTATCTCAGATGTTAAGTCCTGGATGTGTGAAAATAATCTTCAGTTAAACGAGGGCAAGACAGAAGCTCTCCTTGTCGGTGCCTCTCGACTGCTGCCCATTCTCCTGACTCTATGCGCATTTGTGACGCACCTATTTTATTTTCTGATTCAGTTCGCAATCTTTGCGTTTTTCTTGATAAAGATCTTCAAATGAAGGAGCATATAAATCATGTCTGCAAACTTGCTTTTCTGGAATTAAGACGCATCAGTTCTATCCGTCATTACCTCACTACTGAAGCTAATACCAAACTGGTCGTCTCTTTAGTCTTGTCCCGCATTGATTACTGCAATGCCCTCTTAGCTGGCCTCCCTCAGTTTCTCATTCAGAAATTGCAGCGAGTTCGGAATTGTGCTGCAAGTCTCATCGTCCGCGCCTTACATCATCAGCCCATCGCTCCTCTTCTGAGACAACTTCATTGGCTGCCAGTTAAACAACGAGTCTCGTACAAAATCGCCTGTCTGTGCTACAAAGCTATTAACTACTCTACCCCTGCCTATCTCGCTGATCTTCTTCAACTATACACTCCCTCTCGCTCCCTCCGTTCAAGTAGTGACACGCGCCTTTTCAGAGTCCCGCTCTTCAAATACAAAGCCAGAGGTGACCGTTGTTTTGCGCACGTTGGACCTGTTGTCTGGAACTCTCTACCTATAGACATAAGACATTCTTCCTAAATTCACTGCCATTAAATCTGCCCTAAAGACCCACCTGTTCGATACCCCAATGTAGCTCAGTTCTTTGTCATTATGTCCCTGTGTGTGTGTATGTGTGTGTGTGTGTGTGTGTGTGTGTGTGTGTGTGTGTGTGTGTGTGTGTGTGCGTGCGCGTGTGTATTGCAGAATCCGTTGTTTCTCTGGTTTTATGACCCCCTCCAGTCCCACTCTATATTTGTAAAGCGCTTAGAGCTTATTTAAGGATAAGCGCTATATAAGTAGCCATTATTATTATTATTATCTTAAACTTCCGATCTTTCTCTTGGAACAGTTCAATAAAAAGTGCGCAATGACCTTGACATAAAACACCCATCTGCAATAAGGATACCCCATTTCTTGACAGAGGCTTAGATGCAACTGAAAGTTAATCGCTTAGATTAACTACTCAAAACGTTTGACATAAATTTCCTCTGACGACCTTGTAGTGACATCACTGAAGACAATAATTACTTGTTCTGTAACAGTATCCCCACCAAACAGTAAAATCAGGAGTGGTTGGCCTCTGATGAGAAGAGACTAGGGGCACTTTTGTAAGATTTTCAGAATTGACGGCAATATCATCTTTAATTTTTAAACATTAGAGGTCCATGTCATTGTTAAAAAAATTGCCAGTGGAGCGCGCAGACAATGCAAATTATGAAGTCAGAAATTCTTTATCCAAAAGTGTTGAAGTCTGTTCATGAGCATCGGCCAACTCTCAATGACCAGAACATCTTGCTTTCCTTCAAAATGCGAGTGACCACAAAGCCAAGGTCACTGTGTCCTACACAGCGGAGCGAAACATTTGTGTTCTTCCTCAACCATCAAGCAGTCCTTCCCTCCACCAATGCGACTTTTGGTTCTTCCCTGAATTGAAAAAGAGGCTGGCAGGACGGAGTTTTCCCGCATCAAGGACCTAGCAAAAGCCGCAAATTCACATGTCCGACCCTGACCTTCTTCAGAATACCACATTGTCTTTGAATCTTGCCTGAAGTAGTTGAATGTTTGCACAAACAGTAGAGGATAGTGCTGTTACAAAATGTGAAAATATAAAGTAAATTGGGCCAACGGTATCGTTTTTATGGCACAAATATTTTGCTCATACTTCGTAACAGTGGGGTTACGTTTGCAACTCACGCATGCCAACAAGGAACGATAGCAAAATCAAGGCGGGATAACCGGACTGGACCATAAACACAGACCACACTACAGGCATCTCCAAGAGGCATAGCTGCTCGTGAGACCTCCGGGCTCATGAGGATCTATGCCTCTTGGAGATTTTTGGAGTGTTGTTTATGCTTATAGTAGAAGGTAGCTATATGCTATCCACCTTGATTTTGCTCCCGTTCGTGGTTGGGAGCCGTAAACGTAATCTCATTATGAACAATATCCAGCCTATTTTTTTAAAAAATTCTGTCAGCTGAACTGTATCTGTACATCCCACTGCCCAACGCAAAGTGACATTAATTTTGCTTTTCCGGCCGTACCAGCTGACCTAAGACAAACAATTCGTTTTATCCGACGCTTGAGTTGCGTTTAAGTACCTTTAGCTTGCCGTGAATCTGGATGCAGCACGTCTCGAATATGCTATTTGTAAATACATTACGCACGTATTTTCGTATCCATAATTCATTCAGCTGTAGTGTATCTGAGGCTGTATCTGTTCTTCTCATTACACAACGTAGATGTAAAATTCGTGATTTTCCGTACTAGCTGTCTCAGAAAACACAAGGCCGTTACTCCGACGTCACACTTTTTTTTTTTTTTGTAATCCGACACTAGCGTTCACATACCTTTAGTTTGTAACGATCAGTTATAGGCTGTGTCACGAGGACATTTTGTTCACGTCTCATTCTTTCGCTGTACGTTTGACGTCACGTCTCGTATTTTTGTGATTTAAAGACCTCAATGCGTTTTTTCCCCCTTCGCATTTAAGAACAATGACAACCCGTGAAAATAGACTTTTGCCGGGCGTTTAACTCATTCGAGACGTGCCGCCTCCAGATACGCGGCATACGCCGCGTATCCGGAGGCGGTACGTCTCGAATGAGTTAAAGACTGAATTACACATTCAAAATTGCCTTGTCTTTCATCTTATCCCCACATATTTGCAACAGGCATAGATTTTCATCAGCCCCTGCATCTGCAGGTGCTTATGGACATTTATGCATCATACAGATGTGAAACAGCAGAGACAGAGGCACCTGGAAATCTGTGCCTTTGGGATCAGTTGTATGAGAGAGCTTAGTCCTGCGCCAGCTACAAAGCAAGGTGCTCCGCTACAGCCTTTGGTTGTCAATAACTGGCAACAGTTCTCAGACAGAGGTGCTCAACTGGGGGTAAACTCAGAATTGTTATCCATTTACAGGCAGAGATTAACAAGGCGGAGGTGCTTGGCAAACAAACAAGTTATACGGCAATTATACCGCTTACGATGTTTTGTTATTATCGATCTGTTGGTGGAGAGACGCAACATACCTTTCAATTTCAGCGTGAAGTGCTGGGTGAGCGAGTGCATCAACTACCGCGGCAGATCTTTTAGAAGCCTACTGTGGGAGTTGGATCGACCATAATGACTCAAAGGTAAGCTTGACGCCTTTTCTGGCACCAACTCAATCAGTCACTACCTTTATGTTATCATGGTCGATCCATCTCACACCAGCTGGAAGAGAAAAAGAAAGAAGAAAGGAAACTATACTTAGGCCTAACTTAATCTTCTTTGTCCAACGCTGTTTCTTCAAAGGTATACGCCACTGTCAAACGGCAGCTTAGTGATATTGTTTGTTTGATGTTTGTGTGTGCTTTGCCTTTAGCGTTGCCTTGACTTGATTGCAATTTTCACACTCATAAAAATGGATCTTAAAAATAAAAGGAAGGAGAAGTAAAATAATAATGTGTCCCTTTATACACGTAGTCCCAAACGTTCCAGAGGAGTATGACCTTTTTCAGTAAATATACTTATATAGCTGATTTTGCGATATGGGTCCTTATATTTTGACACAGGCAGAGACCTTTCAGCGCTAAGTTACAGAGAAGGAATTTTCCTTGATAGAGACCGCCTTGAACGTAGATGAAAGAAGATTGAAAAAGTAGAAGCGTCGAAACACCTCACTGATTTAAACCATTCAGCCCTGACGCCCTACAGCAGTAGATGGATCGATCATGATAATTCAAGGGTAGTGCCAGATTAGGTTGGCGCCTGTCGGCGCTAAGCTAATCTGGCACTACCCTTGAATTATCATGGTCGATCCATCTCCTGCAACATATGCATAGTCGTTAGATGACGCCTCCACAATTCGGGAAATACGTGCGCCGGGCTGAATGAGTTAAGCTACTTTAAACATGTAACAAATTCATGTTATTCATGCTGTCCCTTTGAATGCTAATAGCGATACTGTTTGGAGGAAAAGACGAGTAACTGCGCCGCTTTTTCTCCGAGCGGTTTCATCAGCAGCAGTCAAGGGGCGAGAAAAAAACCCCAACAACTTAACCACTTGACTGCGGAGACCTATTCTGGCCCAGAGCGACAGCAACGACGCGAGATGTACATCATTATCGTATCACGTGCGTCAACAGATCGCGCCTTCCCGGCGGACAGTTCAGATTCCAGATACGTACTGTTGTGCATCGTTTAGGAGCCGACTACATTTTACACGTTCACTCTAACGGGAGATGGAAATGCCATAATAATAATAATAATAATAATAATAATAATAATAATAATAATAATAATAATAATAATAATAATAATACCGTTATTATACAGGCGCTTTTTCTCAATTTTTGGGCAAATCGACTCAAAGCGCCGCGAAATGAAACCCAACACGCACACTCATGTAACAGACACGGATTTACGCCATTTAAGACAAACACAGTACAAGACAGACGAAGGGTCAGTTCAGCTACTGAAGTTACAGAGATTTTTGATCGCTTGTATTTGAAATTTGTAAAGTGGCCTGAAACCGGTACCAAAGCTAAGCTAATCTGGCACTACCCTTGAATTATCATGGCATAGCCATCTCCCACGTCTTAAAAGAACACTTGGTAGGGCAGTAGAGTAGGCTTGGCAGGGACGAGCCCCATCTATTTTTGACATGATAGTTCCTCCCCCACCCCACCCCCCAAATCAGTCCTCCCCAATCCCTGTCGTTTGATTTCTCATTAAGTTGGTCACACATCCTCCAAAAATCTTCCTACGCCACTGACAGTGGTTAGTGATTCATTCTTTCGCGTACTTGCACAGGGCGCTCGAGGTTTCACTTGAAGATACCGCAGAAACTTTTTTCAATAACGCGTGATCGGAAATGCCTCTGGGACTGAGCAATGTAGACCAGAAGAAAAAGAGGAGCTTGTTCTATAACATGCTCTGACCTTGTTTGGTACCTTGGTAAATTTAACCGACACAGTGTGTTGCAGTGCGCCTGAATTGATCAGTGTTCAGAGCGTATTCCATAGGCAAAAACCGTGACAAAGTTGCAGTACGCCTGACCTGATCAGTTTTCAGGTCGGAACTCGATAGGCAGTAGCTGTGGCGGCACAGTTGCAGTGCGCCAGAATTAATCATTGATCAGTTCGTACGCGATAGGCAATGGCTGTCCCTGTCCATTATCACTCATGCGGGGTGGACGTTAACCCCTTCACCGCCGAGAGAAAACTGAACACCACCCAAATGCAAGAGGCATAGATCCTCATGAGCCCCCGCAGTTGCGGGGGCTCATGAGGAGCTATACCTCTTGCTGAAGATGTTTGACGTTAAATTTCCAATGATTTAAAAAAAAAAAAAAAAAAACACAGTATGCGTCCACTGGCAGTGACAGGGGTTAAACCACCACCAGAGCAGAAGACCGAAAAATACGACCATTTTGGCTCCAGAATGTGAAAAGGTGACACCAGACTCGCTCTCCCTGTAGACAATGGAAAATAAGGGGCCTGTCGAGATACATTTTCTACCGACTTGGCGCAGCTCGGAAACCGTCTCTCAGATAAGTAGTCTCTGAACACATGCCCAGGGACATATTTCCGGGGTCAGGGTGCCCGGATGTAGATTTTGTGCATCTTTTTGGCGATTCCTTGCAGTAGAGACTTATAAAGAAAAGTCTCTCGTGCAAGGAATGGCCAAAAAGACGCACAAAATCTACATCCGGGCACCCTGACCCCGGAAATATGTACATAGACCAAGTTTATCGGGTCCCTTGAGGTTCCAACGCGAAGGAATTTTATAGCAGAAAAAAAACAGGTCAAGATAAAGGTCCCAACAAAATAAATCACAACAAAGGATGAAACAAACCTAAAAAGAGACAATTGCAGCACAGTTTATTACATTTCGAAATGGACGTACAGACAAGAATACAATTCGCTACTTATCTTTGATTTACCAGACGAGCTGTAACCCATTAAGCAAAGGTCCTTGGGCCACGACGGCCGCAGAGGGCCCGCGCACGGCTGTGCGCGGGCCCACTGCAGCCGTCGTGGGCTCGAAGACGTTTTGCTGCTGGCGAACTGAAGGTGCCTTCAAAATAGACATGCTCAGAAGAAAACAATTCGCTGTTTATCTCGGATGAGAAGATACGTCCATTTTGAAAAGGGTTTTAAAATATAATACACTGTGTTGTAATTGTCCTTTTGAAGCGTGTTTTTTTTTCTTTGTTGGGATTTTTTTTTGGATTTTACACGCTTGACAGTCAAATGTTTGGTCTGGATTTCATTGTGCCTTGGACAAATTCCTACGACACAATTACATTGAAAGTATACTTTATAATGACAAAACATTTGACACAAACCATGATTGTACAAAAAGCACTGAAATTTTACAAACACTGCACATTTAAACCACTGATAAAAAAAGCCCCGCTGTATGGACACAACACATGTGTTATGTACAAATCAGAATCAGTTATGTACACCTGTCGATCTGACTTCTCAAAATGGATCACTCCGAGAGGAAAAAGGCTGGTTGTGGACAATTACAAATACATTTTTGGGGGTATGTTAACCCATTCACTGCCGAAAAATTGAACACCACCCAACAGCAAGAAGTATAGATCCACATGTTCTCCCGCAGTTGCGGGGGCTCACGAGGAGCTATGGCCCTTGCTAAAACCACTTTTCAATCAATGTTCCTTTCACGGGGATCTTTGACGTCAAGGTGACGAAAATATTAGAAACACAACTTGTGACTACTGGTTGTGGAGGGGTTATTCGACCAAGGCGTCCCGCATCAATAGCTGCAAAAGTGTCGTATAGTGTTGCCGGCGGCAACGCCACACGACACTTCCGCAGCTATTATTGCGGGGCAGCTTAAATGAGTTAATGTATAAAGGACTGTAGGAAACAGTTGTAAAACGAGCGTCCAGCTTATGCACATATATTCGTTACAGCAGTATATATATATATATATATATATATATATATATATATATATATATATATATATATATATATATATATATATATATATATATATATATATATATATATATATATATATATATATATATATATATATATATATATATATATATATATATATATATATATATATATATATATATAATATTTGAATTTGAATCCAGTATGATTTATTGCAGGATCATGTTCTGTCTGATCTGTTGTCTTTTCCGTGGTCTACTTAACCCTTCGGCTGTCGGTAGCGCTGATTGTCGCGATGATTCCTACAGGAATCATCTCGACAAACAGCGCTGCCGACAGCCAAAAGGTTACAGCGATCTGCTCCATGGCGAGCGTGGACTGATACAAATTGCGGATACATGCTCTCACTAGTCAGTGATGTCTCGTAAAAACTGAGACTTTCTACCCTTCTGCTTACAATCCGTGTGGGAGGGTTAGTAACAGAGGGTTTCTTCTGCCCTTTGTGAGTAACGGAAGAGCTTTCCTACGCGCAAAGGAGGAGAGCAGAACAGTCTTTCATTTTTTCGACATTCAAACTGTATAAGCGAAGTTCGCCCCTTTTGTCCAGCATTATTACTGTAAGACATGCAAGAGTATTTATAAGAAGATGTACATCTTTTATTGCCAGGAGCAGGTCCCTTTAACTCATTCAGCCCGACGGCCGTATTTCCAAATTTTGGAGGCGTCATCTAATGACTATGCGCCAGTTGCAGGAAATGGCTCGACCATGATAATTCAAGGATAGTGCCAGATTAGCTTGGCGCCGACAGGCGCCAAGCTAATCTGGCACTATCCTTGAATTATCATGGTCGACCATCTGCTGCTGTAGTGCGTCAGGGATGAATGGGTTAAGAAGATATAAATCTTTTATCGCCAGGAGCAGGTCCCGATAAGGAGTAAATCATTTGTGCAGGTACCCTATAATTATTTGTATTTGACTTATTCATCTTTTCCCAGTTGTGTCGCGAATTCTTGTTGGGTGAGGACGTAATACACATGGGAGAAGGTACCGTCAAGGACTTACTCCACATTTTAATTGTAATAGGAATTTATACTTACATACATAAGAGTAAAACTCATTTGAACAGGGCACTTTAAAGTGTTATAAATCGCAGGCAAGGACAATAATCATTTTGGCAATTGCCAGACGGTCACATATTAGTGCCAATAGTGCCAAACCCACAGCTCGTTAACTCTTTGGCTATCTGTAGCGTGTTTGCCCGAGATGATTCCTGTAGGAATCGCCTCGACCAAACACGCTACCGACAGCCAATGGGGTAAAACATACCATACCACTTTGTGACAATTGTCACAATGCAACAAAGCTGTAAAACAACAAACCCACCGTTTCGCGTTTTGAGTCATATACATGTATGTAAACGTGACTGCACCACGCCCATAAGTCATAATCAGATTGGTGAATTTCTTTTGAAAGGGTGACTTTTGCACGAGCAAGCACAGCAAAATAATTCGATAGCTGACGCACCGTGTCAGTCACTCTCTATCACGCAATTGGAGTAATTCAGTAAGGTCAACGGGCCGACTGCTTAGGCCGATGTCGCCGGCCGGAGGACAGGTATTAATTTTGATGACAGGATAACAAGACTTGCACGCCCTTGCGGGAAAATCTTACGGTGTCACGCACCTGGGATTTCTGCTTAACCCGCGGTTTGACATGTGTTTTAAGGTCAACAGGAGTGTGCCACTATTCGGACGTGTCACTTGGTCTTGGAAAGGCTCCCGAGGATCAAAGTTGTGATTAGCAAGTCATAGATCCTCATGGGCCACAAGCAGCTTTGAGAGGGCTGATGAGCATCTATGTTTCCCGCAGGCCGGACACAATACGTACACTCGTAGCGTTCGCTGTGTTCTTAGTGTTAAATGTCACACACACACACACACACACACACACACACACACACACACACACACACACACACACACACACACACACACACACACACACACACACACGCACACACACACACACGCACGCACGCACGCACGCACGCACACGCACGCACGCACGCACGCATAACACACACACACACACACACACACACACACACACACACACACACACACACACACACACACACACACACACACACACACACACAAACATCCGGTTTCTGAAGGTCTGGTGCGATGACGCTGAGAATTCCCAGAAATGCTTTTTCTACAATAACTAGCACTTGTTACGCTCAGAAGAGCGCGTGCTGTACATAATGCAATCTGGGTGTCTCCTCAGGCACTTCTGCATGTTCGCTGAGGCAAAAATCTGTCTTTGCTTATCAAATTGAACCCTAATGTCAAATTCTATAAATCTTGAGTTGTCCTTTGAAGACTAAAAGCCAGTTCCTGTCGTAGATCGACCATGACAGTTCAAGGGTGGTGCCAGAATAGCTTGGCGCCTACAAGTACCAAACTATTCTGTCACCACCCTTGAACTATCATGGTCGGTCGATTTTCGGTTGTAGTTTATCTGGGCTGGATGTGTGAAGAAATGCTCAGCAAGGAAAGAAACACGCTTAGAAAGGAAAAGTACACCATGGTCTATGCTGTACCTGTCGTTTCTAAGAATGATTCTTTTGTTGTTATATATATATATTTTTGCATTTCACACGTTTGGCTGCCATCTTTTTGGTCTGTATTCTAGTTGGGTGAATATTCTAGAACAGCAAACCGTAACCGTAATTCAGTAACGTCACAGGTTTTCCCGATACAGTTACATGTATTCCGAATTCCGGGGTCGATCTGCACAACCATTGTGACAGTTTGGTCTTTCTGAGTATCACCTTCCTCAAACTGTTTTCTTTTCACAGTCCCTTTCACTTCAGCTCCATTTTCTCACTCTCTACGTTTGTAACAGACTACCAAGTGCGCACAAGATCATCGGACCAACGCCAAGCACTTGGCCCGCGCATAGCTGTGCGCGGGCCAAGTGCGGCCGATGTCGGCCTGATGACCTCGGCTTAGTGGGTAGTGCCTCGGGCAGAAATCCCGGTAGCATTTACACGGCACGTTCAACGATACACGTGCAGCATTCTTTTCAGTCTTGTTGTCAGCGTGTTTCCAGTGTTCTGTTGAGAGCATACAGCGCACAACACTGTGTCTCTGTAGAAGCGCCTCGGGCAGAGTTCTCGGTAGCCTGTACACGGCACGTTCAGTCTACATACCGGGTGCATTTCTCGTCAGAATCTATTGCACGCAGCACTTGGTCTCTCGGGGCGACTCTCCGTCCTCCTGCGTGGTTCTGGCCTGCGCCATCAGCAGATCAGTCCGAATGCTGGGTCGCCTCACGTTGGGCGCCACCGCCCCGCACGCGTCGCTCATCTTGCGGCGAATAGACACTAGGCGCCCGCTCTGCTGGGATCCGCTGCGTCCCTCATACATGGGCGTCACCCGGCGGTGCATGGACGGGCTCATCTCGGCCGGCAGGTGGGCCATGGAGAAGAGCTGCTTGAAGATCTCGTCCACGTTGGTGTTCTTCTTGGCGGACGTCTCCAGCCACATGCAGTTGGGCTGGCCCGCAAGCAGCGCCTCCACGTCGGAAGGGTCGATAACTCGGTGTGACTCTCGGTCGCACTTGTTGGCCACGATGACCATGGGCACGTGCAGGAGGTTCGGCGCCCCTATCTTGCGACAGTTGCGCTTGCACTCTAGGATCTGCTCGCGCAGCTGGATGACCTCGTTGAACGACTCCCTGTTGTCTATGCTGAAGACCAGCACGAACAGGTCCCCTGAAACACAAGCAACATTCCGGCGCTTAATTAACCACTCTCACTGCCAGCTGTTAGAAATGTCTATGAAACAATCACAGATTCATTGCTTCAAAAACCCGAGGGAGCTCATGAGACTCTATGCCTCATGCAGATAGATAGACTACATGAATATTTTAAAGGCAAAAGACATAAAGTCCATTTTTGTGAAAAGCGTGATTTTCATCTAATTATCATAAAAATTACACTTTTCATAAAAATGGACTTGCTATCTTTTGCCGACACATGGGTTGTTGACCTACTGGATAAAGTATTTTGAGTCTGAGTTCTGCCTACACAGGGCAGATAACCTCGTCAGCCAATAGATATATATGACGCCAGCAAGTGGTATCCCAGTACACAAAGGTCATCGGTCGGAAGTCGGCAGCAGTAGGCCAACTGCGGCTGACTTCGACCCGATAGCCTTTCAAGAGCTGGGATAAGACTCCATCAACAGCTTTGACACGTTATAAATTGGTATCACACGCAGTGTTTACACTGTGCGTGGGATAAAATGGTATGACGTATCACTGCCGCCTGCGTTGTAAACACCGCGCGTGAAGTCAGGTTATGACATATCACTGCTGCATGCGTCCTGCGTGCGTCCGAGTTCCAATGTAAGAATGATACGTCATAATGAACTGGCAGTGTTATTGTGTGTGACGTCAGGTATGACGTATGGCAGCTAAAACCAAATAAGGAAAGCCAACCTGTGATGAAGGAGAGGCGTCTCATAGCAGGAAAGGGATGAATGCCTGAGGTATCGAGGATGTCCAGGCGGTAAGGCACCCCACGGATGCGGTACACTTTACGGTGGAAGTCCTCGATGGTCGGCGTGTAGTTCTCATCATAGCGGTTAAACAGAAACCTCTGGACAAGGCACGTCTTTCCCACCTGTGGTGGGATAATATAAATCGATAAAGCAACAACAACAACAAACGAACAAACGAACGAAAATACCAACGAACCTACGGAGGAACGGACGAACGAACAGACGAAAGAACGAAAGAATCGTGAAGAAACGAACGAACGAACGATCAAACAATGACCGTTACGTATTACATATATTAAAAAAGGTAATAACAAAAAGTTGTTCAATCTTTTCTTTTCTGACAGCCAGTGTTTCAGTGGCCAACTAGTAAACCAACTGCTCTACTTTCATCAAGCACATAGATTCGTTCACCTCTTCACTTCCTGTTGACGCAGATTTTGTTTCTGAATTTTTAAAAAATCAACACCAAAGATCGCCAGTCATCAAAGGAACATGGGTACAAAGTGGCGTCAGCAAGAGGCATAGTTCCTCATAAGTCCCCGCAACTACGGGGTCCAATGAGGATCTATGCCTCTTGCAAAATCACATATCAGCACATACACAATAACACACTTACTTTTGCTGAGCCTAAGATGACCAGGCGGTAGCAGTTTTCAGGCGGCGCGTTGTTGGCCTGTTCTAGAAGCGCCATTTTTCTTGGAGGCGTGACGGCGAAACTGAGACAACCGCACGTGCTGCCCTTCTCCTCCAACCTCGGAGATCTACGTGTCGGCTTCACGCGCTCCCCGCCACCCTCACCCTTAGTACTGCAACATAGAGAACAACGGAACTCTGAGTATTTTGTGAAGAGAACAGTTTTAGGGCAGTGTATAAAGTCCTGGACCTCCGCTGCCAGGTTGCGGCCAGAACTGGTGTGGAGAAACTGCAGGGCTATGTAGATTTGACGCTGAATTACAATGGCAGCAGGGAATTAAAGCTTTTTGCAGATGCAGAGGGCTGGCTGGAAGGCTGGACAACAACGAACAAACAAATCACAAACCCACAATCGATCAACAAACTAAGTACGTAAGCAAGCAGACAAACAACTAACCAACCAACCAATCAATCAGCTAACCAACCAGTCAACCAATCTGTCAAACAACCAAGCATCATATCAACAAAGAAACTAAAAACGAACGAAGAACGAACGAACGAACGAAACCAAAAAAAAAAAAACAACAACAACAAAGGACGACGACGACAACAACAGCATCGACAACAACCTGCGGACATTGGCGTTTTTTTCTCCCTTCTGTATCCATCGTTGAGGTTTGCATGACGATGCCAAATGCCAACGCAAGGTATTCGCCTCAGCCGATCATAAATACATCTTTGCAAAATGTTACAGAAACGAAACACTTCATGACAATAATACGACACACGATTGCACAACAGAGGCGAAAACAAAAACACCCTGACATTTTCTTTTGTAGTTGTATATACCTGAACTTTTTCGCAACAGACGGTGGTTAGAATTTCTTCACTGCAGAGAAACACTGAACATCACCCAGCTGCAAGAGGTATAGATCCTCATGAGCCCCCGTAGTTGCGGAGGCTCATGAGGATCTATGCCTCTTGCTGGAATCACTTTGTATTCATGTTCCTTTGAAGTTTGAGTTTACAAAGGCTTTAAAAACAAAATATTTGTCCACTGGCAGTGAAGGGTTGACGCGCTGTCGATATTAAGTGTACATATTACAAACGTCATTTCAAGCTTACAGATACAAAGTAAAATAACATTTACATTTCCGCAATGAAAGAGATTGTAACTATAGGCATTTAAAATAAACAAAAATTTAAAGGAATTATCATTTCTTGCATCCCAACCCTGACCATCCAACTGCAAGAGGCATAGATCCTCAAGAACCCCCACCCCAACCCCCTACCCCCAAAAAAGCAAAAACAAGAAAAACACCGCAAAACAACCCCAAACAAAACAAACAAAACTGACGTTCATTCCGGCACCTTTTCTCTCTAAAAAAAATCCAACAAAATAAACAAACAATCAGATAAACAAAACAATAACTAGCATTTGGGAGGCGCAATGAACAATAACAATGACAATACCGATGACCAGCAAAGGAGGGCAGCAACAAGGAACTGTAAAAAAGCAACACAAGCTAATAAACCGAAGACTGTGATTCACCGTAAATTTTACCAAAGAATTAGAAGCGTCATGACGCGATCTCTGCAGACGTCGGTCTGATTCTGAATACTTCTTTATGGAAAAGACCTCTGGACACAGGGCTATGAGCATAGTCCCACCCCATCTAAGCGCGTGAAAACCGTTGCCCCAACGGATCATCAACCAACACTTGAACGCCCTATTGTGTGCTGGACTGTGCTTGAAGCACAGACCCGTCAAGCCCCAAATCACAGAGGAGCATTGGGCTGGTCTGTGATGCTGCACTTCATGGCCCGTAGCCGTAAAGTCCAAAATGACAGACCTGCACATAACAGCATAGATCTACCAGTGGGATAGATCTTGAAAAGAATGTCAGTTGCGTTACTTATGTGAATGAAGACAGCGGTACATACAACAACAAGAGGAATAGATTTTCATGAGCCCCCGAGAATGCGGGGTCCATGAGAGTCTGTGCCTCTTGCAGATAGGATGCTGAAACTTATCTATAGACTATTCTTTTCAGGTGTGCGCGAAAAATAAAAAAAAAGGCCACGTGAAGCGTTCGTCATATAAACGCGAACATAAACACCGATTGCCTTGGTGCAAACTAGTGAATTCTGAGCAGCAACGCAAACACTGCAATCTAAGCACCTCGTCCACTGAAGTCCAGCCCGAACGACACAGAGACACACACATCAGACCAGAATGAAACGGAGGCGGAAGGATTATTTGTGTGCATCTGGATGGATGGATGGATGGATGCATAAACCGACGGACAGACGGAAGGATGGATGGACGGATGGATGGATGGCATGACTGACGGATGCATGGACAACTGACTGCTTGCTTGCAAGATATATTGATGCATTAATGGATGTATAGATTGATGGATGGATTGATTGAATGAATGGCTGACTGTCTGATTGATTGATTGATTAAATTTGTAACAAAGGACAACACAGAGACCATTTGAAAGTACGTCATAATATGAGAATAATTTGACCCTGATGGGACGTCATCGCTACATACACTGTAACTGGACGCGTGTGCTCCGGCCCTGCCCTGAATGCAATAAAACCGTCCATTTATGATGGAGCACGCGTGGAGCGACCACGACAATGTGACAAGAGATTAGTCACTCCATGATCACCTCTCTATAGCTGATCTCAAAAGTCACTCACAGGCTCAAACCCTCAGGTCTACCTCCGCTTGGGGAGACACAGAGGTGAATACAAAATAGACGGACCCGACTCATGAGCCCCCGTGACTGAGTGAACTAGATCAATTCCAAACGCAACGGCATCGTGAGCAGTTGGGGCTGTGATCGAAAGTGCACCAGTCAACAGAAACAACAGAAAAAAGTCAAAACACTAGCAAGAGGAGTAGATTCTCGTGAGCCCCTGCGGCCACAGGGGCTCATGAGAATCTATGCCTCTTGCAGAAGGAAGGTGTTTGGCTTCAAATTTGCAGGGATTATAGGTCATGAAAATCTACGCTTTTGGTCGGGCCGATGTGAGCAAAAGTTCTGCCCTATCTATCTATCTATCTATCTATCTATCTATCTATCTATCTATCTATCTATCTATCTATCTATCTATCTATCTATCTATCTATCTATCTATCTATCTATCTATCTATCTATCTATCTATCTATCTATCTATCTATCTATCTATATCCCGTAGTCTTGCCGACCGTTGGGGCACCACTGATGACTTGGCAACCAGCTCCCTTCATTCCTCTCTGTTCTCTGCCATTCTCAGCGTATCGCCCATCTTCAGTCCTGTCCACTCTGAGATATTGTCCTCCCATCTTTTCCTCTGTCTTCCTCTCCTTCGTCCTCCTTGCACAATGCCTTGCAGGATTGTTTTGGCACGCCCTGCTGAACGCGTGGCATGCCCATACCACTTCAGTTTGCGTTTTCTCACAATGGCTAATAAGTCTTCATAGGGCCCGATGGCTTGCCTGATTCTGCTTCTCACTTCCTCGTTTGTGATGTGATCTCTGTATGAGATGCCAAGCAGCCTTCGAAAACATCTCATTTCAGTGGCTTGTATCCTCCTTTCAAGGTCTGCTGTGAGGGTCCATGACTCGCAGGCATACAAGAACACTGAGATGACTAAGGAGCGCATCAGTCTGATCTTGGAGCAGAGTGTGATGTTTCTGTCCTTCCATATATGGTCTTCAATCTCGTCAGTGCTGTTGTTGTCTGCGCAATCCTGGACAGTATTTCTGGTTTTGATCCCTCATCTGTCACAATGGCTCCTAAGTATTTGAATTTCTTAACTGTTTCCAGTTTTTGGCCTCCAACCATGATTTCAGTGCCAATGCCACTGGCGTTATTGGTCATCAGTTCTGCCCAGTGAAGGTAAATAACAAGAGGTCCATTTCTGTGAAAAGCGAGAGTTCGATTGTAATACAATGGACAGATCGCTTTTCTCAATACGGCCTTGCTGCCTGTCGACTTCAAATGGCAGAGCTGATTTCGCATTAATTTTTTCTCTCCAATATGTCAACAGAACTACTATATACTGACAAGAAAAACGAAATACGACATTCAAGTGCTTCCGATGATTTAAAAAAATGTCGCATTTCTTTTGCTCGCCAGTATAGTTCAATCCATGCATGCACGCCCTCTGTGAAGCATAGTTGACTGGATATGGAAGGAGTACGATGTATTCGTAGCCGGCTCGCCTTTATTGACCTCCATCGACTGTTATTGTCACCTGAAGCCAGCACCAAGTGTTACGATTATCGATAGTGGTCCTTCGTGCGGAATTCATGATCCGAAAGAAATCTCCTCCTGCAAGCTCGTCAGCACAGGCTAATGTCCAGAGACGAGATTTTTTTTCACGGCTAGATGCGTATCAATAGGAGTTATTCCTAAATCAGAATGAGATCAAAGATTGCGCCTCTGTATATTTACTTACTTACGCCTGTCACCCCTGCCAGGGTATAGGCCGTCGACGAGAGACCTCCAGCGACTCCTGTCCTGTGCTTCTCCTTCGATTTTACTCCAGGTGGTTCGCAGTCTCTTGATGTCTGCTTGGAGGTCTCGACGCCAGGTGTTTCTCGGCCTGCCTCTTTTCCTCTTTCCCTGGGGGTTCCATAACAATGCCTGCCTAGTGATAATGGAAACTGGCTTTCTCAGACTGTGACCAATCCATCCCCATCTTCTTCGTTCAATTTCATTCTCTGCTGTTATCTGCTTTGTTCTCTCCCAGAGTCTGACGTTGCTGATCTTCTCTGGCCAGTGCATTTTCAAGATGCGCCTCTGTATAGTAAGGACTAAAGGAACAGTTTCCTTGGATCTCCCCGATCACAGCGGCTTGAGTCCTCATAGCAGCTGTACTGTAAACTTAAGTACACCAAACTGTGGATATCAACGAGGCAAACTCCTTTCCGATCAAAAGGCAAATATTCTTATGAGCCCCTGCAGCAGCAGAGTCTTACGAGAATATACGCCTCTTGCAGGTGGAGCGGGCTAGACAAATCCACGAAATGTTTGAAGTCCGTACAATGTTTTCACGTACTTCTGATTTACTGATAACCTGTGATGCTGCAGTGTGACAATAGGCCTACAAAGAGGCCAGTTTCAAGTACAAACTAAAATCTTTATTGTCCCACGCGGAAAAATTCGGGCTGCCTTCCGCGGGGACGGCACCTCATCACAGGGCAGCGCAACCTAACCTATCTAGCTATTTAAACTGCTGACGATACCGTTCGGCGAAATCTGCGGAAAAGAAACGTCATTTCCGGCGCGCGGTATCGTTAGTAACAGTGAAATACATTAATTGTTTACATTTTGCTGAGGAAGTTAAGTACCTGGGGGAAAAAGAAAATTCTTGCTGTGCGGCCCAAATGCCGGGAATTTTATCATGACGTAATCTCTCATCACAGGTTGGCGAAAGCCGGCCGTGAATCGATGGCATAAAACATGTCGATAAGCGTACACAATAATCTGTGTACTGGTCAGTGACTTTGGGATCTAACGTCCCTCCGTATGTGCTGGTCTGTGATTTTAGTCCTTACGGCTGAAAGCCGTAAAGTCCAAAATCACAGACCAGCACGGACAGTTACGTCCCTTACGCTGTTGATGTGGGTGGACCGACCGTGGGTCCTTATGAGAAAACGAGCCGACGACGAAAAAATCTACATAGACATTTGAAAGTCTCGCCATCTCTTCTGTAAGAGCAACGTAGACTCTGTGAAGTCCTTCGCGGTGAATTCTTGAAAACCTTTGAAATTTAAAGGTAGATTTATGCATCTGGCACAGATTCTCATGTGAACACAATAAATGCGCACATTTGCTGCGATCGATTTCTGTGCAAAGAAGGTAACCCAACAAATGACAAATTTAAGGGTCAAGCAGAATCGTATTTGATAATGAGTGAAACGGTACAGATATGTACTAATGCTGATGCCTTTAAAGAACACGTTCCATCTGCAAGAGGCATAGATTATCATAAGCCCCCAGCAGTTGCGGGGTCTCGTGATAATCTACGCCTCTTGCAGTTGGTGAATATTCGCCAAAAGAAGTAAATATCAATGCGAGAAACGTGGACGATAATGGGCAAAAATTGTCGTCTGCAAGAGGCATAGATTATCATGAGCCCCCGCAATTGCGGGGGCTCATGATAATCTATGGCTCTTGCAGATGGAACGTGTTCTCTAAAGGCATCAGCATTAGTACACAACTGTAACGTTTCTTAACACAATACACCTACTCCACCAATTTTCCCCTCATTTTAGCGTCACTTCTCAGGGCATGGGCAATTTGCAGCCTTTTCAGGCTATTGCGCTGTCGATACGCCACACACCAGTCATGCATGTACTCTTGACAAAGCATTGACATTGGACATTGGAAAACGTGAGAGTTGTAAGATATGTGATCTGTGATTTTGATTTTAAACCTTTTGAACCTTTCCTCAGGCAGCTAGACCGTAAAAGGTCCGTAAAGTCCAAAGTCACAGACCAGCACATATTACGTCAAGATTCGAAATTCACGATTTTTTTGGGACTGTCCTTTGAATAGCAGATTATATGTTTTATGGTGGGCGGAACAGAAAACGTCGATACTGTAAATGTACACAGTTTTACCGAGAAGCATAAAATGTCGATACATTTACACAGATCGCAAATAAATGAATCCCCCTCAATCTTTGTGCGTTATTAGTAAAGCACAGCTTGCATATGTTTATATACTGTGGAGAAGCGAAAAATCGTATAAAAATGACCATACATCATTAAACGTCAAACTTTAACTCAATCAGCCCTGACGCACTACAGCAGGAGATGGGTCGACCATGATAATTCAAGGGCAGTGCCAGATTAGCTTGGCGCCTGTCGGCGCCAAGCTAACCAGGCACTGCCCTTGAATTATCATGGTCGATCCATCTCCTGCAACAGGTGCATATTCGTTAGATGACGCCTCCACAATTTGGGAAATACGTGCGCCGGGCTGTATGAGTTAATGATGTATGAACTCATTCGCAGTCAACAGTAACCTCTCAACTGCCGGTGCTCATGGACTACGTTTCTGGGATCGTCGCAAATTTTCATGGACTGATAAATCCATCTGTCCGAGCATCCCGGATATAAATAAGCCAAGCAAGAGGCAAAGAACCTCATGAACCCCCGCATCTGCAGGGGCTCATGAGGTTCTTTGCCTTTTGCATTTGGGTCGCGTTCAGCTTTTCCCAGCTAAATAAATTTAACACCATAACATATCAAACTCGATTGGCGTGCTTGACAGATGAACCACAATGAGTACAAAAAAAAAAAAAAAAAAAAAATGTGCCCGCTGATTCATAAAGCAGCAACGATTTCCCAGTGAGCTAAAGGATCATTGGCCGACACTGAGTCGGTGGTTGATGGCCCGCGCAACAGCTGATCACAGGTCGATCCGTGGGCCCGTTAACGTTTTGCTCATCGTGTTGGTAATACTCTGCGTTTAAATTTGTATTAATAATAGGTGTCAACAATTCACCAACTGGAATATGAAGATAAATATGGTGTCGATTCAGTGACCACAGCATTCAAAAGTTCGCGAATAAGCAAAAGATCCTTGGGCCAAACGACGGCCGCAGTTGGTCCGCGCATGGTGACGTCGGCCCGGTGACCTGTTCCGCACTGAGCCATCCCTTCCGATAAGATCAAAACGTGTTTCTTGTTTAAAAAAAAATAGTAGCACACTTTCAACTCTTCATTGCCAGTGGACGCATATTGTGTTTCTGAAATATTCGTTAACTCATTCTACCCCAACACCGAAATCCCCAAATTTTGCCGTTGTCCTCTGAAGACTGCATTGCAGCGCAGGACACAGATTGACCATGATAGTTCAAGGGTGATGCCAGAATAGCTTGGCGCCCATAGGCGCCAAGCTATTCTGCCATCACCCTTGAACTATCATGGTCGATCCTTTTCTGGCTGTGGTGTGTCTGGGGTAGAATGAGTTAAATCAACGCCAAAGTGGTGTCAGCAAGAGACACAGATGCTCATGAGCTCCCGAAACTGCGGGAGCTCATGAGGATCTATGTCTCTTGCAATTGCATTGTCTTCACTTTCGTTTTCTCGGCAGTGAAGGGGTTAACCCGGAATAACGGACTAAGTTTGAGGAACTGCTGGAGACCATCTTGGTCAGCAAGGAGGCGTAGATTCTCATAAGTCCACGCGGTCGTTGTGAATCCGTGTCTTGGGAATAGAAAAAGGTTTGAACACTTCATCTATAGTTTTAAACTTGTCTGTCAGAAGTGTCTGAACGGAGAAAGGTTTTTCTTGTTCTCTCTCAGACTTCAACACCGCTGCTAAGGCCGTTGTTTCAGCAGACCAAAAGGCGGGGCAAGTTTAACTCTTTCAAAGTGCCCTGCATCAATATCTGAGGGTCTGTGTCACTTGAATTTGGATCGTGTTCGCCTTTTATCTCGGCAGTGAAGGGGTTAAACGGCCGAAAGCTTGTAACTCGGGCGAGTTCACGAAGTGTGTGCGTCTCTTGTAGACAGAGGGGTTTCGGTTGTCTGTGATGGAGACTACATTCCCCATGCCGACCTGAGGTCAGTTGCATATGTGAGCTTAGTGCTGCGCAAGCCACTAAGCTAGGTACTCCGCTAGCACCTAGCTTAGTGGCTTGCGCAGCACTGCGCTCACTCATGCAATTGACCCCTGCAGACCAGCAGCCCGCGGAAAGCGGCGCGTGCGGACCTGTCCACCTACACGTTAGTTCTCTCGTGGACTGGTTGTCTCCCTCCAATCGCTACCGCTGATCAGCGGTATTGAATCGAGGGAGACAACCAGTGCGGACCACCTAGAGTTGATTCCTAACTAATGGCAATGTCTTTCCCTCGGCACATTTGTTTAATAAGATTTAAATCCTTGCAGACTGTATAAATCGCACTGTTTTTATGACCTTCAAACAGTCTGTAGACTAGCGCGAATGACCTGTGCGACGTTTTTAACTGAGAATATTTAGCAAATATATTTACATCATGTTTTAAGACCTTACTCCGGCTGGCCAGACTTCTACTCTTCCCGCCGTGAGATGGCCTTAGTCGCCTACTCGGCGTTAAATCCTACTAACTTTCCATCTGCAAGAGGCACCGATTATAATGAACCCCTGCCGCATGAATGAAGGGCCTCATGAGAATTTATACAACTTGCCGTGCGAGGAACGACCCCACTTGCCTATTTATTTATTTATTATTTACTTACTTATTATTAATTTATTTATTAGGTATTTATGTGTTTATGTATTTAAGTATTCATACATACACACACACACACACACACACACACATATATATATATATATATATATATATATATATATATATATATATATATATATATATATATATATATATATATATATATATAATATATATATATATATATATATATATAAACATGCATATTTATTTATTTTTTTATATATCGAGAATGCATGCCTTTTGCTCATAAAGAATCACCGAAAATCACTCCTCAATCTCTCTCAAACATAGACAGTACTTAGTCTGGGATTAAAATGAGTGTATCTCTTTACTTTCTGTGTGCGTGTCTATAGAACATTTGCACACACACAAAAAAAAAAGAGCTCCAGAGTACTTTGTAAGTCTGGGTCTCCGTTCCGCCGGTGTATTTTTCGTACACGTGCTTTAATTCTCCGAGACTGTCGCGCCGGCTACAAGATATATTCACACAGACAACCCAGTGGGCCCGCGCACAGCCTTGTCTTGCGCTGGTCCACTGCGGCCGACTTCCGACCGATAGTCTTTTGCGTAGTTGGAAAGACCCAGACATGGCGTGAGGAATAATGTCCACAAAGATTTAATCTACGTCTAGCAAAAAGTCTTCAGGCTGACGTCTGCCCGCAATGCGCTCGCGCACGGTTGTGCGCGGGCCCACTGCCGCATACGTCGGCCCGGTGACCTACGACTGACCTACGACTGTCCTGCCAACGCCTGCCCTGAGATTGCTATGCAAATAGAAAGACTGTCTATCCAATAAACGCATTTGCAGAGATTGCTATGTAATACGATCGACATACGCACTGGCGAGTAGATTAAGTTTTATTCCAAGTCTTTCGGTACTTTAAAGCGATCTGTTCCATTGGCCGGCTATTGACTGCTACCATTGGCCGGCTATTGACTGCTAGCATTCGCCTATACAATGGGCTATCAATATTGTCTTGCATCAGCTAAGATTTGTCTACCCTTTGTTTCACAATCCGTGTGAATAGGCACACGCGCCAGAGGTTTTCCACTGCCTTTTGAGCGTAACTGAAGAAACTCTCCTGCGTGCAAAGGAGAAGAAGACAGAAACGTCCTTCATTTTAAGACATTCAGACTTCATAATTTAAATTAGCACTTTTGTTCAGCATTATTGTAAGACATACTAAAAACATTTAAAAGGGAGATATTACGATTCATGAACCATGTACTGCCTGAAGCAGGTCGATTTAACCCTTAAATCCCTGAAAGACTACGACAGGGTGTGGTTCGACCATATTTCAAGGTTGGTGTCAGAATAGCTTGGCGCCTCCAGGCGCTTATCTATTCTGACACCAACCTTGAAATATCATGGTCGATCTGTCTCTAGAACTGTGATATAGACCTCAAAGGATATCTAAAACAACTTGATAATTTCGTCCTTAGGGCGTATGGAGTTAAACGTCTTTTTTGCAGAGATTTCTAGAGCTTTTCTTTCTTTTCTTTATAGGCGCCTTAACCATATACATTATTATTATTATTACCAAGTCTTTCTATCGTAAAATGCTTTTGCAGAGTTTTCTATGTATAAATACATCGTAATACACACTACGTAATTGACAAAGATTTAACGCAAGTCTTTCTGCATTACAAGTGCCTTTGCAGAGATTTCAATGTAATACATATCATTTAATATACACAAGGGGATTGATACAGATGTAGCGAAAGTCCTTCTGCCATACAATTGCCTTTGCAGAGATGTCTGTGTACATACAACATAAAATAATCACTAGCGAACAGATTATAAACCCAGTGATCACGAATTGCGAAACCACTAAATGCTGATCGACATTCGCTTGAAGAATAAGGATGCAAACAGAACAGAAAAAAATGACGTAGGACTAACAAGAGATATAAATTTTCATGAGCCCCTCGACTGCGGGAGCTCATGAGGATTTATGTCTCTTGCATATGGGTGGTGTTCACCTTGCCCCGGCAGTTAAAGGGGTTAGCATCCTGCAAAATGCCTTTGTGGAGATTTCTATGTTCTACATACAAGGCAATGGGATGATCTTTGCGTAGCTGCTTACTTAATCTTAACACGGGCACTGAGTTGTGAATAGTACCTCTACTACGTATTAACAGGCGAACAGTTGTCAACCATTATCCCACGCCTGTGTAGCACATGTACATAATATGCAATAGGTTAGTTAGTTACTTATTGGGGTTTAACGCCGAGAAGGCGACTAAGGCCATCTCACGGCGGAGTATGCAGTAGGGAATACATGCAAAATCACCAGCGTGTGTTGGTCTTGGATTTTTGAGCTTACGGCTGGACGCCGTAAGGTCCAAAATCCAAGACTAGCACACAGATTGCCCAAAGCACTTTGAACAAACGCCTCTGCATAGGATTCCGTGTAAAACAGTCGCTAGGGACAACATCGGCGTGTTTTGATGAACGGTCTTCACAGGTGGTACATTGTCTGGAAACCGCTAGTTTGACAGAACTTGATGTACAGTCCAGACGCATCGCAGACTAGTAGTCCTTTAACCCATTTAGCCCCAACGCACTACAGCAGGATATGGATTGGCCATGATAATTCAAGAGTAGTGCCAGATGAGCTTGGCTCCTGAAGGTAGTCTATTGTCTGATGAATGTTTCCCCCCCCCCCCCCCACACCCACACAGCGGATACCTTGGCTGAAAACCGCTAGCGCGAAAGACCAACATACGGCAGAATAGAAGACCTTTATAACATCGGCACTGGTGTTATCTACGCGAAAGACCAACATACGGCAGAATAGAAGACCTTTATAACATCGGCACTGGTGTTATCTACGCGAAAGACCAACATACGGCAGAATAGAAGACCTTTATAACATCGGCACTGGTGTTATCTACGCGAAAGATACACTAGGGGAAACTGATAAATCTTTGTTTTCGCAGGTGATACTGCGGCTGGAAACCGATACAGTGAAAAATGATTTTGACACATCGCAGACTTGCAGACCTTGAATCACATCGGAATTGTCGTTTTCTGCGTAAAAATACACTAGGGAAAGACCAGCTGTTTGATGAATGGTCTTTTCACAGATAATACTTCGGCTGGAACCATTCGCGTGAAAAGTGAACTTGACGTATAATCCGGCCGGACACATCGCAGACTTGAAAAACTGAAAACACGCCGGCAAGACATAGTGTCTCTGCAACCAGAGGCAGTCTTGTCTCGTGCGATAATATTACATTTCCCCCATGTAAATCCTCATGCACCGCGTACATCACACTGGTTGTCGCCCTCGATTGCTGCGCTGACCAGCAGCGCAGCAGTCGAGGGAGACAACCAGTGTGCGTATGCCTATTACCCTCTTCATATGGCGCGTCGGGGTTTGCGTGGGGAAAGCAAACAATTAATCCATAAAGCCCTGATATGCTACGGCAGGATTCGTATCTACCATGATAATTCAAGGGAGGTGTCACCACCCTTGAGCTACCATGGTCGATCTGTCTCCAGATTGTGACGTATACCTTCAAGGATATAATTCATTATAAGAAGGGTTAATTTCGTCCTTAAGATGCAATGAGTTACGTATTATTTCAAGGCGCAGTACACGAACGCATATGACGTCAAATAATACCGAACCGCGTATCGCAGCAGACTCGAAGCCTATGACGTCAAATTATAACTATCGCAGCGCATGACGTCACATTATGACATACTGCAAATTCAGAGTCCGTACATACAATCTAGGGTCTCTGACTAAGTGCGCAGTAGGCTATCGTGCTGGACAGACATTTGGGAATGGACAATGTATACGCGATGAATCCTTCATGGCAGAAGACCTCATGCAGAGAATACGCTGGGGAAATGATGACACACTGTTAACAAGTGATGTATTCGACACCAATAGGAAGCAGGCCTGTATGAAGGGGCAGCTACTGACAATATCTTAGCATTGTACTTCACGAGTTTCTGACAGGAGGATCCCCTCGGAGATGAGACTGAACCGGATGATCGTTCGCGACGTACTTTTATCACGTGATGAATGATACACAGTAACCAGAGGCAAAAAATGCTGTCTACAAAGACGCTTTTGGGAAATCAGACGTATGTTAAAGCAGCACGTATTGTGACGAAAAAGTGGATTAAAAGCTCGGACAAACATGCGATATCGCATGTTTGTCCGGGATTTTAATCCACTGTTTTCGTCACTAAGACACGCAGTTTTGACTGACTTGATTTACCTCTTTTGGGTTCTGGTAGTGCTTATTACGCCGTTGGTGAACGAACCGGTTGACACATCTGAGACTCCGCTAATGGAGATAACGCTCGCACAAATATATTTTGATGAACACAATCTTATGACGTCCCCTTCGACTGCCGTTTACAATTGTTTGTTTATTGTTAAAGTCCGCCGTATACCGTGTAATAGGCTATTAAAGCATTTCCCCGGGAAACGCTGCAATCGCCTATTAAGCGGTATACGGCCGGCTTTAAGGTTTGTGGACTGAAACACCGACAATCCTTATCTCTAAGCCAATAGCAAAACGAGAGTACAATGCGACAATTTTCTCATGCAGCACCTGATAACTTTGAAGTTGACGCTTTGTAGTAGAAACCGTTCTGAGCAAAGACCTTATTATCAAGAAAAAGGTGGTCTTAAGAGACAGGTGGTCTCTCAAGAGAAGTCTTGAAAGGGAAAGAGTGTCACCTGTCATTAAAGACCATCATTTAGGTGGCCACCGCCACTTAAAAGATGGTCCTTAATGACAGGTGATCTCTCATGAGTGTTACGTGGTAGACGTAGTCGTAGTATGATATAATCACACCAGACGCACGCACGTAGGGTTCTTGTAAAGAAACTTCACTCAGCTGTAACTCGTCATACTTGGCACAATGTTGTAGACCACTCAGGAGTTACAGTTCCAACAATATTTTATTGCAGCTATGCGATCTGTACACAATGCATTCACAAATGCACCAACACTAATACACTGTCTCCTCTACAATGCATCAACACTTTTGACACACTGCGTCTCTCATACAATGTACACACACACTTCCTAACACGGGCTTTTATACTATTACAGATTTCCAGAACAATCCAGCAAATTCGCACAACACAACCAATCAGAAAAGAAAGCGTAACCGAAACTCATTAATATTCATGAGAAAGAATACACTAGAATGAACAACAAAATTCAACTACTATTTAGGCGTCTTTGATACAATCAGTGTTACGAAATGTAGCCGACACTTTGACGTCATATCTGAGGTCACTAGTAAGATCGCGACCCTGCTCGAACCTTCCAGTCTAATGTAGCGAAACTACGCGTCACAACAAAAATCGATCGCAAGTCTCCATGCAAAAGAAAATGAACCCTACTAAGAAGGTATGTAATTCGTATCCAAAATACCTCAAATGAATACCGGATCTTTTCTATGATTAATACACACATGCTCTCAAAGAATAACTGACACAACCACAAACGTAACAATGAGGCTGATCGCTCAAAACAGGCTCTGCCCGATTTTTAGAACAGCATTTCTTTCACCTCTGAGCCTCTGCAAAACACCGTGGCCGACTTTTGCAAGAGTTAGGCATACATTCTCATCAATCTCTGCAAAAGAGGCCAAAACGGCATGTATTTATGTGACTCTGCGCTCCATTTTTGCAGGCTTATCCCCTTTGCTGCCAGTGATCACGGATTTCGGGGCATAAACCACTGCACACTGTTCGACATTCTCGTAAAGAATACAAACTGAATGGGACCAGAAATAGGCATAAATAACATAGGGCCATCAAGAGACATAAATCCTCATGAGCCACCACGACTGCAGGGGCTCATGCGGATTATGTCTCTTGCAGCTGATTAGCGTTCGCCCTAGTCCGGCAGTTAAGGCGTTAGAGCATACATCCCCGTGAACGTATGAGGCGCGGCTAGACAGCCAGATCATGACGTCCAAGAAACTAGGGTCACCAAGGTTTTCTGGGCTGAATCACTTGAAGAAATAGACAATATCCCGTCGGTTTGACCCCGTCGTTATGTAGTTTGCTGCATACTCTTCCCCTTTCATTGGTACGAGGAAGCTGCCACTGGACGTCGGCCCGAGGAGCTTTTGCATGGTGGGAAAGTAGGGCAGGATTTCTCCTCCCGGCGTGACTGTAAGGACACCGAGGTTTCACGGGGTAAATTGCTTCGCGAAATAAAATTTCCAGAAGAACTGAGCTGCATAGCGTTCTCTCGTTTTATCGACGGAAAAAAGACACATGTAAATCTTTGCATCTTGCAAAGGACAAGATTTGAAACATGATTTATATAAAAAAAGAATACCCCAGCACTACAGACACTGAGGTTTCATGGGCTGAACTGCTTCGAGAAATGAGAGTCTCAGAGCAGCCTCATGAGCTACACTACATTTAGCTCTCAGATCAGTGTAACGTCAGGAATAGGTCTGCCTATAAATCCTCACTAACCCCTTGCAGCCTGCATAGGCACTCATGAAGATCTATGCCACTTGCAGCGCTAGAGCGTATAATATTCTGGACACCGATTTTTTAAAGACGAGAACCCCAGAACTACCGACCTCCATCGTTTCTCATTTTGATGCATGGTTTCTTCTCTCTCGTGGGACGCGCTCCATCATTTCAATTATTTTCTACAGAAAACGTCATAAACGTATAGGTAGCTCCTCAAGACCGGATTCATATGGCCTGCCCACAAAGGAGGGCAGAACTGTGACCTCAGTTGTGCGAAAGAGAATAGAGACTTCGCTGTACTCTTTGGTTGTGCACGTAAACCCTTGACTGATACTGACGATGCCGTTCGACGGAAAAGACGCGTAACTACGGCATGACCCAACTACGTAACTACGCGTGAGTCTTTTCCGTCGAACGACATCGTCAGTAGCAGTCGAGGGGGTAATGCAATGTGTTTAAGCCTTTGCGTTCGGTAGCGGTTAAGCAGGAATCATCGCGATAAACACCGCTACCGACGCGCAAAGGGTTAAAAAAATCATTAAGGAAAAAAAAGAAAAGAAGGAAAAACGAACAAGTAGCTAAATCAAATTACGATCCGAGAGACCAAGAAGACACCTGTTGTTTTTTCAAGATTTCAGATTTATTGCTCGTCCAGAAAAGCAAACACCATGGTAACCATGTACGGTAAAACCTGTTTTGAGCAACCAGAAGTCTCAGTTGAAAGGCTAAAAGTGTCACCTGTCACTGACGACCGCAATGGCTGCAGCCACCTAAATGATGGTCATCAATGACAGCTGATCTCTCATAGGGGTGGTCTGCCTTGAGATGGCCTTAGTCTCCAGCTCGGCGTTAAACCCCAATAACTAACTAACTCATAGGGTGATCGCTCAAAACAGGGTCTGCTATACACAGCAGATGCATTTTTTTAATTATTAAAAAAAAAAAAGAAGAAGGAAGGAACAAAAGAAGTTAAAAACATTTTTTTTAAAAAAAAGCTCAAATAATTATAAAACATCGGTATCAAGATTCAACATGTGAAGCCTATCCACAAAGGTAGATCAACAAAACTGTGCCCTTCGACGAGTAATGAAATATGTTTTAACCTTCATAAACCAAAAGAAGACAAAGAACGAGAAAATACTACCGACAAGGAAGCTGACAGAGCAGGTGATGTGACAAATTAAAATCTGCGAGAAACGTTTTTATTCTTGAAAAAACAAATGCCACGCTGTAGCCTGATATTTATCATTGTCCTCTTACCCCTTAACTGTTCCTGACGACACCGTTCGGCGGAAAAGACGCGCAACAGCGCGTCTTTTCCGCCGAACGGTATCGTCTGCAGCAGTCAAGGGCTTTAACCACGCGACGTTCTGCTCAGCAGTACAATCAGTAGTAGTCAAAGGATTAAAATCGTTACACGCACGTCAAAACCCAAGCAATCCCCAAAGCAAAAGCACACTTACTTGTGTTCGGTTGAATTCCGCGTTGAAGATGACTCCGGAATAATTGTCATCATAACTTGAAGAAAGGTCCAGTCATACCAACTTCTTTTCTCACTGGCACAGACGCAGCTGACGTTCTGATTTTGACTACACAAATTTGGAGCGGGTCCACACACTATCTAGAGATTGATTACTTTATTTAAACTCAAATAACACCCAAAAGCGTTTGTTCAAACCGATGCGGATGACTGCGGAATATCTGTCATAATATTTTGAGAAAGAAAAGTCCGGTGATACAAATTGTTTATCACTGCAAAGAACCTGCAAGCGAGCTGATTTGAAAACGGAACTTAGGAGCTTTTGAAAGAGGTGTAAACTTCAGAATGGTAGTTTGCTTTCACGGCGTGCTGTCAAAGCAAAGCAGAAGAACTGATTGTAAAAAAAAAACCCAACGCTGTGAATTTGAGAAGCAATATTTTGTGCTGGTTTGTGATTTTGGACCTTACAGCTTTCAGCCGTAAGGTCCAAAATCACAGACCATCACACATTTATAAAAAAACAAGTCATTGCGAGATGAAATTATGTATTTCTTTTGCCTTCTCACAAGACGCTCCTATCTTCTTTGCTGTGTAGAAAACAGAACAGTGAACGTGCGTATATCGGCTGTTATGACAAAGCACACAACCTGACGGGTGCAGGAGTCCATGAACAAACTACAACCAGCTTCTCAACATCGAGGGAGCTTTGAATATCCTTTGTGCAACGCGCGACCCCGTGAGAACCGGAGGCATGACGTCAGTGGCGGTCACATTTTGTGCCGGCCTTAAAAAAACAACAAGGGAGCTGAGTAGATCAGGTGGTAGCTAGAGCGTTCGATTCTCGTCCGAAAGGTCGTGGGTTCAAACCCAGCTGGGGTCAAAATTTGTTCAGACCCTTTTCGATGCCCCATCCTTGAAATCACCTTTGTGGTGGACAAAAGCGTTAGCCCTAAACGTTTAACCTTTTGCTCCCAAAATCCCAAGATCTTCACCGCGGAAAAGACTCAAATCCTCTAGTATACTGGCTGATATGAAAATCGCACATTCCCATTGAAGAAAACTGCAATCCCTGCGCGGACCAACTGAAGCGGACTTTTCGCCAGAGGGCATTTGATCGTGGGGGTAGACACTAGCACTGAGCTGGCAGATTCGATATATCACCTTCAGCTGTGTGCTAAAAGCGAAAGAGCTGTCCGGCTGGTGTGATTCCACTGCTGATAGCTTTAACCTCTTCATATCCGATAAAAATTGAAAACAGCCCAACTAAAAGAGGAATAGATCCTCAGTCATGAGCTCCCTACGCCTCTTCAGTTCTAAAACCACTTTGTATCCATGTTCCTTCGACGGCTGAGGATCTTCGACGTTCAATTTACACTGATTTCTAGATCGCTGTCTGCACCCACTGCCTACTGCTTAAAGCCACTACTTTTGAGCCATCACAGTCAGTCCGTCTGAATTGGCCGTAATAACTCAAGATGAGAGAGACTTACTTAGAGACTGAAAACGACAAATGCCTGTTCAACACACACGTGCCTGCCGCAGCTTTCGTTTCGTTCACTGACTGCGAGCGTTTACGCCTGTTGTAAGGCGAGAGCGACTCCGCCGTACGAGATTGTATCATCAGTCACAACCTCATACGCCCATCTCTGCCTCTGCGTGAGGATGTAAACTGAGCTGTCCTCCTGTGTAACAAGAGACGTAGATTCTCATGAGCCCCTGCGAAGCAGGGGCTCATGAGAATCTACGCCACTTGCAGATGGACTTTGGCGAGACATGACTAACCATAACGTCTAACCCAGTGGCTCTCCCTATACGGTGAGGCGAAATGGCTCTGTCGACACCAGCAGGGGTTCATGAAAATTTAAGATGAAGTTAGATTGGGTTCATACGACTGCATACGATCATGACAATCTGTGCAACTTGTCCGACGAAGTTCGGCCAGCCAGGCCTGGCAGATTGTATCGTGTGAGCGGCGGAGATCGATTATGCAAATGTGTGAAGTAAACAAGAGTGGGTCATATCGCGGTGGCGACGATCGCGCTCGTGCAACGCGGCGCCAGGATTACACGCGGTCTCGTTATCATGCACTTTGTGGAGCCGAAACTATCACAGGGAGAGGTTTGAATCCGAAGTCATTATAGAATTCACCCTATGACATACCTGAACCTGACGGACGCATGCATAATTTATGAGTTATTTTAATCAGGTCAAAGACAGTAGATTCTGCCCCTTAACAGGAAAGACAGTAGTTTGCGCCCGGTTAAAGTAAGGGCTAAAGGGACGGCTTCACTGGATCGTCTCGATCACTGTGGCATGTGCCCTCGTAGCAGTCGTACTGTTTGTAGTGTGATCACGTTTACGCCGACTGACTGCCAACAACGAACGAGAGTGAGGTGACGGCGGATAACGGCCAGTTTCTGCCGTAAGCCGGCATAGACAACGCTCCGAACCTCTCCAAGAGGCATAGATCCTCATGAGCCTTCTATGCCTCTTGGAGATGTTCGGAGCGTTGTCTATGCGTCTGGTGCACTCTGGTCATCCGCCGTCACCTCGCTCTCGTTCGTTGCTGGCAGTCGTTCGGAATAAACCTAACCTCACTCTTACCTCAAAACTGAGGATGCCAAAAAGACAAGCTGCTTGCATCCACGGAATGGTTGAAGTCCACGCAATGTTTCGACTAACCTCTGATTTAGGGATAACCTCCATTGCCCTTAGAGTGGGGGAGGGGGTGAAAAAAAAAATAGTGCTGAGACAACCGGGGTCATATGGGTTATGAAGAATTTTTCACCCGAGGGTATTATTTTGTGGGCGCTAGATTTTCGGCTCAAAAATACTATCCGAGGGCGAACATTTCTCCGTAATCCACGACAGCCCTGTCGACTAAGCAGTAGTATAGCACGTGCCTTCTTTCACTGACTATTTCTGGGATGAAAGCAGCGTTCAAAGTTTGCGCGGCCATTTGCATCAGGCCAGACAAATTACAACTTTCGAGTGTTTTTCTGTGGCAAGAAAAATAGACCTCTCTTCTACAATGTATAGGGTTCGAAACAGACATATATATGTGCATATTCCTGTTAAAATAACACAAGCCACCACGCAATTGTTCCTGACAAGAAACATCGACAGAAAAAGTGCACTAGACGACAATATAGATGACGTCAGGCTTTACTGCGCTCCCTGTATTAAGTGTTGGTCGCTAAGGGTAAAAATCGCCCTTTTTTTCTAATCCTAAAAATGTCATGCGAGCAAAAGAAATGCGGCATTTTTGGAATCATCGGAAACACTCGCATTTCTTTTCTTGTCAGTATATAACGTGTTTTTCTTTTAACTTGACCTCGAACTCGAACTACAATACATGTGGATGAGGTAAAGCAAATTCAATTCATTATTGTCTCAACATGTGCCTCTAGAGCGAAATGACTCACGGCGTAAACGCACTTGAGTGCCGAAAGAAAGAAAGAAAAAAAAAACCCCAATAAAATCCCCAACACCACTCAGCTGCAAAAGGGCACCGAACCCCACGAGGAAAAGAATACGAATCATAAATTAAACGCATGTAAATCTCTCTTGTGACGTCCGTCATGAATAAAATCATTTCAATAAAGAATTCAGTTTAACACATTCTACCCCAGGAACAAAACCCCAAAATTTGGAAGTTGCCATCTGAAGGACTGTATTACAATTCTAGAGACAGATCGAGAATGATAGTTCAAGGGTGGTGCCAGACTAGCTTGGCCCCTATGGGCGCCAAGCTATTCTGGCACCACCCGTGAACTATCATGTTGGATCCATGTCGAGCTAAATGAGTTAAAGAGTAACAAGCAATATACACGATTTATCAGAGAGAGAGAGAGAGAGAGAGAGAGAGAGAGAGAGAGAGAGAGAGAGAGAGAGAGAGAGAGAGAGAGAGAGAGAGAGAGAGAGAGAGAGAGAGAGAGAGAGAGAGAGAGAGAAAGAAAACAACAAATACACTAGCTCTAACTGTGGTACTGCGTCACAGAACCTGAGTGATCACCCTAATGGGGGATCACCTGGCATTAAAGACCATCATATAGGTGGCTGTAACCACATAACCGATGGTCTTTAGTGACAGGTGACAGTTTTTAGACTTCAATAATTCGCTTGAGAGAGCACCTGCCATTTAAGCAAATTTTATGTCTGGCATAAAGGCTGTTTGTTCAACAAAGGTTCAACGTACTGGAATACTTGTGAAAACAAGAAAAATAATAATTAAAAAATTCACGAAAGCGCAAATAATTCTAAATTAAATTTGCGCGTCCTTGCCTGTGATTTCCGATCTTACGGCTTCTGAGCCCTAAGGTCCGAAATCACAGACCAGCACACGGCCTAGAGACGTAAGGTGGAAGATCACAGACCAACACACTAATTAAATCAAGGCAACCTGACGCGCTTACAGCTGTCTATGTTTACGCCTTTTTTTCCAGTCAGATCAAATTTCCCATCATACGACAAAGTGCTTCCCAATGCACAAAAGGCCATCGGGCCGACGTCGGCCCGATGGCCTTTTGCGCATTGGGTATGTACACCGGACTCCTCCTTCCTCGTATTCCACGAGCTGACCAATCGCGGGACGCGGTTTTTTTTTTTTTTTTTTTTTTTTTATTACAGCATCATACTGTTACAAAATGAGACTTGTGATCTATAATCAAACTGATACATCTGCGATAGACATAGATCATCATAAGTTAATGCAACAGGTATAGATAAGACGCAAATGCAGATCTTGATGAGGCCCTGCGACCGCAGTCTTCCAGATTAATGGCTTTGCTTAGCAACAGAATTGTAATATAACTCATTGTTTCCGCAAGAGACATAGATCCTCATGTGCCCCTGCAGGGCTTATGAGGATCTATGACTCTTTCTGGAGGAGACATGACATATTTACGTCTTTGACCTTTAGGGGAGGTTTTTGTAGATTTAACCAACTAATCGATGCGTCTGTTAACATGCTCTTAATGGTGCGTGAAATATCAACGCAATCTGAGAAGGCGGAAACACAGACAAAGCTTTCCAGCTGATGTACACATATGTAAATAAAACAAATTTCTGTCAGTTAAAAAAAAAAAAAAAAAAAAAAAAGAAAAGAAAAGAAAAGAAAGCAAACACAATGGAAAGAAAAGGAAAACATTCGTTACAGGACTAGGACAACAGAACAAAGTGATGTTATGAGTTTTGCAAAAAAAAAAAAAAAAAAAAAAAAAGAAAAAAAAAAAAAGATATAAAATAAAATGTATGATGGTCTGTACTTCATAATCTGTACCCTACGGCTCCGGGTAGATTGCACTTGCCCATGAGGATCTTCATTTTTTTCAGCAGATAATCATGTCTTCGACAGAGCGTACAATATGAACATGGAATGGCACGCAGTTCTGTTTGTCCTGACGGAGTTAGATCTCAAAGTACCTCAGTAGATTTCACGGGGCCATGAGAACATACCCAATGCGCAAAAGGCCATCGGGCCGACGTCGGCCGCCGTTGGCCCGCGCACGACCGTGCGTCGGCCTACGTCGGCCCGATGGTCTTTTGCGTATTGGGCACGTGCCTCTACAGCAGACGGTGTCTCATCTGGAGTGTTAAATATCAACAGGGACAGATACGCAACACCGTTTGTTCACAGTCAACAAAGGTCCTCGGGCCCACGACGGCCACAGTCGGCCCGCGCACAACTGCGTGCAGGTCCACTGGGGCCGTCGGGGGCCCCAAGACGTATTGCTACTGGGTTTCTGACGTACGACGCATCAATACAGTATCATGCATCGTCGCTCCGATCCTAAGTCTGTGAAGAACGCACTTCCAGCGGCCAGGCATATCATCTGCATCACGAACTCCCGGCCCGCAGGGTGCGGTGGCTCACGAGGATCTATGCATCTTGCTGAGATCATTCACACCAGTACTGATAATTAAGATCAAGGGAACATTAAATGTAGAGTCTAACACAGGCTAGAGTAATGATTTCTTTCACAATATTTTCGATTACAGAAATTCCACTATGATTGTTATAATAGAAGAGAAGAGAATGATAACGTACACAAAAGAAATGCATACGCATTGTGAGAAAAGTATTTGCCATCCTTAAGCTGTGGATTCTGGGATCTTTTTCGTCAACGTCGTTCTTACACAGGAGTCACATTTATTTGAAATACCGCTACAGCCAGACATATACTGGGATCAGTAGTTCCAGAAATACGCCGAAAAAACGAATGTCACTATTTATTATTGTAATTTCAAAGCTGAATCTAAACTAGTACGAATCGTGACTCAGTTAGTAGCTGTGAATAGTTCACTGACTGTTCATTCATTTGAAATTCTGCGACAGGCAGATATAAACAGAAACCAGAAGGTCACGTAACAGTCCCATAAACCAAGAAACGTATCATTAGATATTTCACAATACATCCTATTCATATTTTCCTGTCTAATTTCCCAGCTAAAATGAGCTCTGATGAATAGTTCCTTGGATATCAAAATGCTAAATACGCCTTCATTGTCTGTAGAGGAGATATTTCCGTATTGTAATGTCAACGCCAGTTTCCTTAACTTTCAAAATGCTGAAGTCGTGTCCGCGGCATATCAGCGAGGTTTCGTTTGAGTTGAAAGACTCCCAGCAACTACCAAGAGAGCAAAATCGAGGCGGACAACCAGCCAGCACGATAAGCACCGACAACAATCCAAACATCTTCAAGAGGCATGGATCCTCATGAGCCCTGTGGAGCTTCTTGGAGACGTTTGGAGTGTTGTCTAGATGCTTAAGGTACATGCTAGTAATCCGTCGTGACTTCGTTCTCGTTCGTTGCTGGAAGTCGTTCGTTTCAAACAATACCTCACACAGTTAGTGTGTGTATATTGCAGACAAAACCAACAAATAACTCAGTTTCCATAAAAGGTGTGCTTGTCTGTGATTTTGGACTTTTACACGGCTTACAGCCGTGTTCTGACCTGTGATTTTGTCCTTACGGCTTGCTATCGTCAGGTGAAAAATCACAGATCATCATATGTAAACGCAGCGAGCTTGTTCTGGAAGCATGAATGACTGTGACCTATCACTATCAGGCATTGCCCGCACAGAACTCATAAATTCATAAAGGTCTCAATGGAACCGAGAAGGCAGATGCTTACCTTTTCGCTCTCAGCACCAAGCGCTCAACAGTATCGCTTCATACGCTTCTTTTAACCCATTCAGCCCTGACGCACTACAGCAGGAGATGGGTCGACCATAATAATTCAAGGGTAGTGCCAGATTAGCTTGGCGCCTGTCGGCGCCAAGCTAATCTGGCACAACCCTTGAATTATCATGGTCGATCTATCTCCTGCTACAGGTGCATAGTCGTTAGATGACGCCTCCACTGCGTCGGGCTGAATGAGTAAACAGTTTTATCGTCCTTTGGGGAAGTGAGTCGACTCAGGAGGTAAGACACCCAACCTGCCACAATAGCATTAGTCACTGTTACTGAAGATATCGTTTGGCGGAAATGACGTGTAGTTACGCGTCTTTCCCGCCGAGCGGTATCGTCAGTAGCAGTCGAGGGGTTAATCTGCTTGATTGCCATGACTTGTTCGCGGCTCATTTACAGCTGCGTGGCAGTGCCTGCATGCCTAACTCTGCTAATAGAGCGGCCCGTGAGTGTTCAAGTGTAGTGCCTGATTAGCTTGGCGACATGAAACAAACTGGACGGTGCTTCATCCGTTCAAAAATAACTAACTTCACCCCGTGGTTACGCGTTTTGTCAGCTGAGCAGTATCGTCAGTATAGCAGTTCTGGGGTTAAATGTTAACTCATTCAGCCCGACGCACGCAATTCCCGGCCAAATTTTGGAGGCGTCATCTAAAAGTTGTGTTTGGATGTGAGGGTGATGTGCTAGTGTTGAGAATTGTATATCTTGTGAAGAGTATGTTTGAGTTGACGTTTTGTTTGTTAGGATTATAAACGGGACCACAGAAAAAAGAAATGATGTTTTGCGTTTATACCGTACGAATGCGTCCGACTGAGAGTTAGGGTTGTCGTGTATGTGCCCGTTGCGTTTATGAGTCTGTGCGTGCGACCGGTTGAAAGTCTGCGTGCGTTACACTCTGCATCTGCCAAAGATGCCCGTTCATGTAGCACCCCCCCCCCCTTCCTGGCTGCAAGAGACATACATTTGCATGGGCCGCTGCAACTGCAGGGGCCCATGTAAATCTATGTTATGTCTCTTGCAGATGAATTTTACTCAAGGACGAAATGTTTCGATGACCAGAAAATCGTAGATCCGTACGTGTTCCTGCAGCTGATGCATCAGCCAGGGCCCATGCAAATCTGTGTATCTTGCAGATGGAAAGAGTTGGATGCCATTCGGTTTCGCTTTCCTCAAAAGCAAAGATTCATATGTGCATCTGCAGGTGCAGCGGCCAGGACCCATGACAATCTTGTAGACGGAACGCGTTGAAAAACGATCTGTTTTGCTGTCTTCGAAATAATACAAACGGAAGCTGTTCTGTACAAGAGGAGATTTGTCTTTGAGATGCCACAGGAAGTGGGGTTGAAATCAATATGAACATGTGTGCTGGTCTGTGGTTTTGGACCTTACGGCACAGAGCCGTAAGGTTCAAAATCACAGACCAGTTCACACACAATGTAAGAAAAGAGTGAAGGCGTATCAAGAAGAAAAACTATCACAACAAACACACAAGCTACATCTGCCATTGTTTGTTCCACGTATTCTTTGAAAGACACAGGAGTCCCTTCTGTCCTTCCCACAGACATCTGAATACTCACTCCTTCAGTCTGTCACTGGCCAGTGAAGCGGGGCTGTGGTATTATTCTGTGGTTGATAACATCAAAACTTCTTCAAGGTTAGATGAAACCGTCCAAATCAGCAAGGAGGATGTGTGTAAGGTTTTTGAGCGTACAAACACAAGGAAGTGTGCTAGCCCTGATGGCATCTCTGGCCACGTTTGAGACACTGTGCCTGGCAGCTCTGTTATATCTTCCATACCATCTTTCACGCCTCTCTCGAACTGCAAAGGGTTCCCACCATGTGAAAAATGTCCATAGTTGTCCCAATTCCTAAAAAGACCCGCCCTTCTGTACTTAACGATTTTCGGCCTATTGCGTTGACATCTCTCGTTATGAAAACCTTTGAAAAATTAGTCAAATCTCACCTCATGAACTGTACAACACATTTATTGGACCCTCTGCAGTTCGCGTACAGGCCTGGAAGAGGGGTCGAGGATGCCACGTTAACGCTCTTGAACCTTATCCACACTCACATTGAGAAGGGTAACTGAAAAACTCATGGTAGAATTTTATTCCTGGATCTGAGTGCCGCGTTTAACACGCTCCAACCACACTTGCTCTTCAGGAAACTTACCAATGCTTTTAAGCTGAGTAACAGTTTGGTCTTTCTCGTGTGTAGACCGCAAAGAGTTCTGGTAAACGGCACATTGTCAACTGTTAAATCGGTTTTTACAGGCTCACCGCAAGACTGTGTGCTTTCACCACTCTTATTTATATTGTACACACATGACTGCAGGAGTGCACACAGTGACAGGCACTTGATTAAGTTCTCAGACGATTCTGTTCTGCTGAGCCTGCTCTATGATGACGAAACCAGTCACGGTCCCGTCTTGCAGGATTTTGTGGACTGGTGCCGTGACTTCTTTCTGTGCATCAATGCTTTCAAAACAAAAGATATGCGCATAGACTTCAGGAGAAAACATCAAACGCAGCCAAACACTGTTATTTTTGATGAAATAGTGGAAAAGTTGACCGAGTACAAATACCTGGGAACCACCATTGATGACAAACTTAATTGGGACAGTCAGTGTCATGTTTTGCTTCAGAAAGGCCAACAGCGCCTGTATTTTTTGAGGAAGCTGCGCAAGTTTAATGTTGACAACTCTGTTTTAACTCTCTTTTATCAATCTTTTATTCAAAGTGTACTCACCTTCTCGTGTGTCTGTTGATGAACCTAAAAGGTAAGATTAAGCTTCAGCGCATTAAAAACATCAGTAGCAAAATAACTGGTGTTGAGCAGCCCTGCCTTTCTTCTTTGTATAAGAAGCAGGTGCTTAACAAAGGCTTCCACATTTGTATCTGATGATACTTATATTTTATCCGAAGAATATGCCTTGTTGCCTTCCTCCAGGAGGTACGGAACTGTGACGTGCAAAACAAACCGCAGACGTCTTTCTTTCGTGCCATCATCTATCCATCTCCTAAATGATTCCATGGCATAGACCCCAAAGTCATGGCATCATTTGAAGGACGGTCAAGATGTCAGCCGCAGGTCTATGAATTTGCAATGTCATGTGATACGCAAGTGTGTGTGTGTGTGTGTGTGTGTGTGTGTGTGTGTTGTTTGTGTGCGTGTGTGTGTGTTGTGCGCGTGGTGTAAGGTAGTGTCGTCTCAGTTAGTTTTTAAGAACGTTTTCTTTCTAGGTGGATATTAACATTACAGAGGGTTGTGGTGTTATACGTGCACATACTCACTGTAATCGGTCGGTGTGTTTCTAGTCAGTCAAACGTATTTATTTGTTTTATGCTCACATTTGTTTGTTTTTTACAACTGTTTTGCAAAAATTCCGCTGCAAACAAATTTCCCATCTTGGGACAATAAAGGTATTCGTATTTCGTTTCGTATTTGTATTATGTCTCCTTTCTCTTCTTCTCCTGTCTGAATTAGTTCTTTGTTGAATCTTGTTTACAAAATTTCACTCCACAATGCGCATTGAGCACTCAGTACTGCATAGATAAATATATATTTAAAGCACACTGTTCACAATGTATACATTGTGAACGGCGAGCTTTGAATAAAGCGATGTGTCACTGCACCCACACTATTTTTGTTGTTATGTTTATAGTTAAAGATGGTTTTCAGCGGAATTATTTTACTTACGAGATGTGTGGTCTGGAGTTTTGAGAAAGCATTGTCGTGTGTTTGTTAACCCTTATCATTCGGAATACACCGGTGTGTGAAATAAGTTTGACTACAATAGTTCAAGGGTAGTGCCAGAATAGCTTGGCACCTCTAGGGGCCAAGCTATTCTGGCACCACCCTTAAACTAAAGCCATTGGTCTATATCTTTATCTGTAAGTACAATAATGTAGCGTGCATACGGCAGTGTACAAATTTGAAGCCTCAGTATGATATGGGTTATACAAGTCAGCTCAGCACTACGCATTTACAGTATGCCGCGGTACCGGATATAACGCGTACAGGCCTCTGCCCCCAGTCGCAGGAAATGTTTCCAGGCCAACCAACTATCCATTTGCGGCAAGGTTTTTGCGTGGGACTAGAAATAGCTCAAAGCAAAGCCGTTGAAACTATTACAGGCAGGTACTGGCTATTGAAAATGATGTGCAGCCCAACCCTGGCTTCCAATGGAATGCCCGATGAGCAAAAGGTCCTCGGGCAACGGTCAAGCCGTAGCAGCCACGCGGTCGGCCGTGCACGGGCCAGCTAAGGCTTGACGTCGACCCGAGGACCTTTTGCGTACCAAGTGTTTTTCTTTTTCTTTTTCGCAAGTCGGTGTAAATTCAGCACAATTACGATAACGCGATCGCGAATAGCGCGGTCTGGCTTTATGGCTCTCGGCTACCGCAATGTACAGAGGCCGACTGGTATTTAATCTTGTCATAAGTGAAGTAGATTGCACCTCATGGCGAGAGAGTCCGAAATAGCTCAAGTGGTTAAGCGTCGGAGCGAAAGAGAGCGAAGAGAATCGCCGGGTTGTGGGTTCGAGTCTCCGTCCTGGCCACGGTAGCTGTACTCGATATCCAGGGAAAAACGACGAGCTTGTTCAATAGCATGTCCATTGAAAGGTCCTGGTAAATCAAAGTGGCACAGTGCGACTAAATTGTTCAGTGTTCAGGTCGTGCTCCAAAGGCAATAGTTGTCCCTGTCCCCCATAACCCGCCCGTCAGGGCTGTCCATTATCACATCGGTGCCGTGGACGTTAAACCCTCGAACTAACCAACCAACTAACCAAATGTCGAGGAAATCCACGAGTTGTGTAATCCTGACCGGGTCCGACCAGTAGCCGGCCAGGGGCACACAACTCGTGGATTTCCTCTTCCGTGTGACCGCATGGACATGAAACAGGCGACAATTTGCCTCCTTCCGATACAACACACGAGGCGACTTTTTACTCACTAAAGAGTTTCTGGTCTTGAGTCGTCGCCCTCTGAATCAATTGATGGACTGTATAGGGCGTCGCAGATAATCAAATCATACCGGAGGGGGTGGGGGTGGGGTGTGGGGTGGGGTGATGTGTATGTGTGTGTGTGTGGGGGGGGGGGGGGAAGTGGTGGTGGGTGGGTGGGTGTGGTGGGGGGAAGCAAAGACAGAGACGTTTGATCATTGCTATCACAGTGATGTTTGAGCCTCCCCTCGGCCATGCACACTCTTCCATTATACAAACTCTTTCATAACGATCACAAGCACTAGCTCTGGCAGCGCCTGTCATAATATTTCATATGAAAATAAATCAGAAGAGCGCAATGTCTACACGCTGTGCCTGTTCCATATGCATGGAGTTTAATCCCTTGACTGCCACTGAGGATAGGATATCGTAGTAATAAAGGTGTTAATGTCGGGGTGTCAATATGCAAATCATACTGCAATTAGGGGATCATGAAAAATTCCATCCCCTACCCTCACCCTCGAAACTGAATTAAAAAAAAAAAATCACGATCTTGTAGTAAAACCCCTTGAATGCTACTGACGATACCGCTCGGTGGAAAAGACGCGTGGTTGTGGTTACGCATCTTTTCCTCGGAACAGTATAGTCAGTGTCAATTAAGGTTGTGCGGAAAATACGTGTAGATTCGAGTCTTTTCTGCCGAACAGTATCGTCAGTAGCAGTCCAAGCAAAAAATAGTACAACTATCAGCAAAAACAAACAAACAAACAAAAAAACCCCCAAAAAACAACAACAACAACAACAACAAAACCAACAACAACGGGGCGGCAGCAGGGAAGACGTTTACGCGTCACTAATTGTATTCATGAGAGCAGACGGCCTTTGGTCTCTCTCTCGGTTTGAGTCCCTTCGTGAGTGCGTCTGTTAGTGTGAATTTTTGACAACGATGTGCAATGACGATATTCTCTGTTTGATTTTTTTCCTAGGACTTCTCACTTTTCGAGGCCAACGCCCTAGTCTGTGAGCAACGTTCTATACTAGAACTACGCTGCCGGTACTCTAACGACACAGGAAACAGACCGGAGGCCATGCATTGATGACCCTTTCACTCACGCATTAATCATCATCATCATCTTCAGAGAGAGAGAGAGAGAGAGAGAGAGAGAGAGAGAGAGAGAGAGAGAGAGAGAGAGAGAGAGAGAGAGAGAGAGAGAGAGAGAGAGAGAGAGAGAGAGAGAGAGAGAGAGAGAACCGCTTACCAAGGCTAAGGTCGAAAACACGTTTTTTCACGCTGTATCGACTTATATTTAGTATCAACCAAGAAGAACGAGTTTTTTTTCATTCACGGTGTTTATCGATTTATGGTAGCAAGCCATTACTGGCAACAGCCGGATACACCGCCGGTAGGAGAGCCACTCACTCAGGATCATCGCCTGTATCTGTCAACATCAGTTTGGACACTCAGCCTCAAACCATTCAGCTCTGATACAGTGCAACAAGATAAGGATCGACCATGATGGCCCAAGGACAGTGCCAGAATGGCTTGGAGAGTACAACCTTGAGGCACAATATCTGGACTGACCATGATATTCCAAGGATAGTGCCAGAAGTTCTTGGCGAGTACAGCCGTGGCACGCTACAAAATATGACCTGACCATGATAGTTCAAGGGTTGTGCCAGAATAGCTTGGCGCCTACAGACGCCAAGCTATTCTGGCACCACCCTTGGACTATCATGGTCGATCTGTCTCTTGAACTGTATTGTAGTCTTCAGAGATCAACGTAGTCCAACATTTGGGATTTCAACCTTGCGTGTCTATGCGTGTTATGTTTGTGGTTGTGTTATTCTTTTGAGAGCATGTGTTTTTTGGTCATAGGGAAGACCCGATATTTATTTGAGTTAGTTTGGATAAGAATTACATACCTTTTTAGTATGATTCTTTTTTTTTTGCACGGAGAACTGCGATCAATTTTTGTTGTGACGCGTATTTTCGCTACAATCTTGTAAAGTCTGACCTTCTTTAGACATGACTGGAGCCCTGAAACCTGTGCCGTTACCACGAGAAGTCAAGCAAAAGAAGAGTCACCAGACTATCCCTCTAAAAGTGGCTGACAACACAGAAGCAGTCGTGGTGAATAGGGACAAGCTGGTGGGATTACAGAAAGCCGACCCTACGCTTCTCAAGTTCCGAGGTCAGACCGAGCCCGTGACGCGAAGAGGGAAGGAAATAACCTCAGAGACCAGAAAGGACATCCTGTACCGGGTATACACCAGCCATGGAGACAAGTGGTGGTTCCTGAGCTCCTGAGGATGCAGGTCATAAAATTTGCCCATGATTCCATCTTTGGAGGACACCTTGGAATCAGCAAGACCCTCGACAGGATCCGAGCAATCTTCTACTGGCCTGATATGGGGGGGGGGGGGGAGGGGGGGGGGGGGGCGACGTCGCCCGATTCTGCAGGTCGTGTAACATATGCCAGAAGACAATCTCCAAGGAAAAGGTGCCCAAGGTTCCTCTCGAGAAGATGCCACTGATCGATATGCCTTTCAAGCGGGTATCTGAGGATCTGGTGGGGCCAATATCTCCTCCAAGTGAAGATGGCCATCGCTACATTCTGACACTGGTGGATTACGCTACAAGATATCCTGAGGCCATACCACACATGCCGATTTTGAGGCCGATTCTCTAGCAGTTTCCAGAACCGTTTCAATCGGAGTGTGATCGGGCCGGACTACAAAAACGTGTGCACTGCCACACGTTCCTGATTTAGCAGACCGGTTTGAACCAGAAGGTCAAGGTCGCTAACAGCTTCCTGTTCTCTGATTGGTTGAAGCTTACAATCGGGGCCGATTCGTGTTGCACAAAAAGAGCAGGCTCTAAACACAAGACTCCCAGCCGATTGGGATCGGATCGGATGCAAAGAGGCATTCTGACGTCATCCGCTCGCAATCGGATTGGAATCTGCTACAAAATTGGGGCACAATCGGCATGTGTGGCGGGGACTTTAAAGAAGATCGACACTCCAACAGTAGCAGAGGCGCTCGTGGACATGTTCAGCCGTCTGGGGATTCCTGGAGAGATCCTGAGTGATCTAGGGACCCAGTTCGTCCTCGACTGCATGGAGGAAGTCGATCGGCTGTTGAGCATCCGACACCTCACTACGACCCCTTACCCTATGTGTAACGAGATGGCTGAAAAGTTTAACGGAACATTGAAGGCTATGCTGAAGAAACTGTGTGCTGAGCAGCCAAGGTTGTGACATAGGTACATCAATGCCTTGCTATTCGCATACCGTGAAGTTTCCCAGGATTCGACAGGGTTCTCCCCCTTTGAATTACTGTACGGCAGGACTGTAAGGGGACCCATGCACATCTTGAAGGAGCTGTGGACCAAGCACATCGACGCACCCGAGGTGAAGATCAGTTACCAGTACGTCTTCGACCTGAGAGAAAAGCTGGAGGATACCTCAGGATGGCTCGATAAGAACTGGAGAATGCACAGAGCAAGGGGAAGCATTATTATGACCGTAAAGCCAAACCTCGACGGTTCCAGCCAGGTGACCAGGTGTTGGTTCTTCTCCCCACCGACAACAACAAGCTCCTGATGCAATGGAAGGGACCATACATGGTTGACACAGTGGTTGGCATCAACGACTACAGAGTTAAAGTTATCAACAAGATGAAGACTTACCACGCGAATCTGCTGAAAAAGTACCTAGAGAGAGGTCGTCAGGACAAACCACAACAAGCGGCATGGCTGCTGACGAGAGACTAGATGACGAAAACCTGTTCGACCTAAATGAACTCCGCCACAAGGAGGGTGTTGAAGACATCCAGTTTGGTCAAAACCTGACGCAGGCACAACAAGAAGAGCTGAGAGCCCTAACTACGGAGTTCAAGCATCGGTTTACGCCTGACCCAGGGACAACAGACACCAGCCAGCATGAAGTTAATCTGACGTCCAACGAGCCGGTTCGCAGCAGGCCGTACCGTCTACCTTACAACACGATGGAAGAACTGACGAAGGACACCAAGGAGATGCTGGATCTGGGAGTCATCAGGCAGTTCAAATCGCCAGTGGTCATCGTGAAGAAACCAGATGGATCTAATTGGATGTGTCTGTGAACAATCGCACACTCAATAAGCGGATAGTATTCGACTCTGGACCATCAACCCTTGAACTATCTGAATTCTGCCCATCTCATTATTTGGCAATGTTCTTACAGAACTTTAACGTTAAGTTACATTCCATTGATGGAACTTTAACGTTAAGTTACATTCCATTCCACCATACTTCAATCTCTATTGGTGGCAGATCCCTGTGCAATCTTCGATTCGCAGACGACATTGACCTCATGGCAGGCAGCAATAGTGAGCTCCAAAACCTGACAGACAAACTTTCAAGTAGCGCAGGGTCTTATGGCATGGAGATCAGTACGGATAAAAGCAAAGTGATGATCAACACCACAAGCGACAGCAGCAGCAACATTCACATGAATGGCCAAAAGCTAGAAGAGGTCAATAGCTTCAAGTACTTGGGAGCCACCCTGTCCAAAGACGGTAGTTGCATAGCAGAGATCCGTATCAGGATAGGTACAGCAACATCCGCAATGGCCAGGCTGGACAGGATATGACGAAGTAACTCCATCAGCTTCACCATCAAGTACAGGCTTTACAAGTCCCTCGTAGTGTCTATTCTACTCTACGGCTGTGAGACTTGGACGCTGCTTGCAGACTCAGAAAAGAAAATCCAGGCCTTTGAGAACAAGTGCCTGAGGAAGTTGCTCCGCATCTCGTACCGCGAGCACAAGACCAACGAATATGTACGGAGCATCGTCACTTCCCTGGTGGGCCCACATGAACCCCTTCTGGCAACCGTGAAACGGCGCAAGCTTGCTTGGTTTGGCCACGTGACCCGACACAACACCTTGTCCAAGACTATCCTCCAAGGCACTCTCGAAGGAAGTCGTCGGCGAGGTCGTCAGAGAAAGAGTTGGGTCGCAAACATAAAAGAATGGACCGAACTCGAGATGTCAGACTTGCTTGCCACCGCCCAAAATAGAACTCAGTGGAGAGCACTGTCTGTTGCTGCTGCCTTTCAGTCCCCCCAACGCCCAGTTCGGGCAAGGGACTGATGATGATGATGATGACATTCCATTAAGGGTCCACAGAATTTCGGAGAGGATTACCTGAGCAGAGCAGTTTAAAGGAACATTTATTTTCCTTGTCCAGGGCCGTTTAAGGGGTGAGACAATTATTCCAGAGCAGTTTATTTAATTTAATTTTTGATGTGAGATTATTAGTATTATGATTCTGTGTACATTAACACAGCCGCAACCATACTTTTGAAGTTTGAGAAGAAAGTTTTAGAAGTTTTGTTCTAAAAAGGGGGGTAATGTTACGTTTGTGGTTGTGCTATTATTTTGAGATCATGTGTGTGTTGATCATAGGGAAGATCCGATATATATTTGAGTTATTTTGAATAAGAATTACGTACCTTTTTAGTATTATTCGTTTTCTTTTGCACGGAGAATTGCAATAAATTTTTGTAGAGACGCGTATTTTCGCTACAATGTTATAAAGGCCGACCTACGTTAGACTGGAAGGCTCTGGGAGGGTCCCGGCCGTTCTAATGACCTCAAATATGACGTCAAAGTTGTGTAGTAATCGTTGGCAATATTTTGCAACATTTATGGTATACACCTAGATGGTAGTGCAAATTTGTAGTCAGATCTAGAGTGTTCTTTTTAATGAGTTTTGGTTAAGTTTTATTTTCTGATTGGTTGAATTGTGTGAATTTGCTGGATTGTTCTGAAAATCTGTAACAGTATAAAAGACGGTGTTAGGAAATACGGTGTTATGTGTTTACATTGTATGAAAGACGCAGTGTGTCAATAGTGTTGATGCATTGTAGAGGAGATAGTGTATCAGTGTTGGTGCATTATATGGGATACGCAGTGTATCAGAATTGTGGATGCATTGTACGAGACAGTGTACCAACGTATGGATGCATTTGTGGACGCAGTGTGCTGAGAGTGCATCGTGAGAATAAAATATTGTTGGAACTGTTACTCCAGTGTGGTCTACAACCTTGTGCCACTTGTGACGAGTTCCAGCTGAGTGAAGTTTGTTTACAAGAACACTACGTGCGTACGTCTGGTGTGATTGTATCATACTACGACTACGACTACCACGTAACAATGCGCCAAGCTATAATAGCACCACCCTTGAATTATCATTGTCATGGTCGATCTGTGTCCTGAGATGTTATATAATATCCAGAAGACAACTTTCAGGTTTTGGAATTTTGACCTGAGGAGGGATCAATGTGTTGAGTGGGCAGTATTAGGCTGAATCCTAGACATCATTTGTCTGAGAAGATGGAAATACAACTAATTCTGTCTGTCATTTATGAGAAACATGGAAGAACTCTGCCCTGGGAGACCAAACGCTATACTAAAAGTCCATTTTTGGGGAAAGCGAGATATAAAAAGAAGAAGTAATACAACTCTTCATATATCTCTCTTTGGAATCGATATCTGTACTGCTTGTCTGTGATGGCAAAAGTCATTTAGTAGATTTTGTAAAAAGAAAGAGTTCAATAACCTGCATGCAGTTCTAATATATATATATATATATATATATATATATATATATATATATATATATATATATATATATATATATATATATATATATATATATATATATAATATATATATATATATATATATATATATATATATATATATATAAGAACTGCATGCAGGTTGGGTTTGATAGCGTGTGAGATTTTTGAGAACAGAGTTACTGTGAACTAAACAGCATTGAACTTGCCGCTATGAACATAACTGTCCTGATTTTGCAAAAGACAAAGTCCATCTTGTGAAAGCGAGATTTAAAAAAAAATGTAATGCAATGAAAGTCTCGCTTTTGACATATATCGACTTACAGTCTTTCAAAACTGGGCAGAACAATCATCGGCGAATTTCAAAAATCTTAAAAGAAGTCACAAGAGCTATGCCGTTTGTTGAGTTTTGGAATGACTCCGTCCCTGGCTGCAAAAGGCTCGTTACCATCAATGCCTCTCTCAGGTTGTCCCCAATCGGTTTGATGGCTGCTAACGTCAGAAGTGAATCTCTCGGGGGTCGTGAACTCTGCCTGTGATCAATCTTCCTTTCATGCTCCTAACGTGTCAATGTCCGCGGAGACATCAGGTGCCGGCAGATATGATTATCTACACTCGTACTCTTCTCACTCGCTGTACTTAAAGATGACCATCTGCAAGAGACATAAATCTTCATAAGCCCCCGCAATTGCGGGGGCTTATGAAGATCTATGTCTCTTGCTGGTGAAGCTGAAGATCTATTTCTCTTGCTGGTTTTTCCTTCCACACTCTCACTCGGTGCACAAACAGGCACAACGAAAATGTCCACTATCCGCGAGAACATAGATCTTATCTATCTCCCCCCTCCTCCCCCAATATGCAAGGGACATGGGTTTTCGTACTTCTCCCCCTGAACATATATCTTCATAAGCCCCAGTAATTATGGGGGTTTATGCAGATGTTTGTCTCTTCCTGGCTTAATTTTTATTATAGCTACTTTGGCTAAACAATGGAACTTCCATTGGAAGAGACTATTATCTACACTTCCGCTCAATGGACTGAAAATCAAGGCAAAAAGCGTCGTCCATCTGCAAGAAATATAGATCTTCATAAACTTTCAAAATTGCGGGGGGCATATGAAGATCTATGTGGCTTGATGGTTTTGTTTGTATCGGTGCTGATTGTGGGGAGCTTACCAAACCTTCGTTTCGTGCTGAGCTCATGTTTGTCGGCGCGACTTCGGCTGTCGGTGGGGTTTGACAGGACACCTTATTGTTATTGATGTACTAACAATCACTGGGAAAATTGGCCACCAATCTGCAAGAGGCATAGATCTTCATAAGCCCCCGCAATTGGAGATCTATGCCTCTTGCTGGCCTCATTTCGATCAGTGCTACTTTTGCTGAGTCATGGGAGAGAGGAAGGCGAAATGAGATGGAAGAGGGGGGTGGGGGGGGGGTGCGGTGGGGGGTGGGGGCAGGGCGATTTTCTGTGGCGATGTACTACTAACAATCACAGCGAAAATCGTGGGATGTTGCAAGGAGGCACAGAGTCTCAGGTCTTTATCATGTTGAGCTCTAACGTCGAAATTCGCAATAGTGCCTTAATTTGGCAATAAAGACAATAAATGTATTATCGTGAAAAGCCGAGATTTTTTATTGTACTGAAAATAGGGCTTTGCGCAAAAAAAAAGGAGTTTAGTGTCTTTTGCCTATATACAGGACAGAAATCTTTGAAGACTATACATTCCGGAGCCCCTTTCCAAGATATACGCCTCCTTTAGGCATCATTTATATCGGTGATTCTCAGACCAGGCAAGGTTTATTGGGTGTTCAATATTTCATGATTATCAACAATCACAGCGAAAATTACCCCCTTCCTCCGTTCAGTTCCGGTTCTTTTTCCCTTCCCATTGCAAGTCCCCATCATGTCCAGATATGAAGGAGTGGCAGGAAAGGACATCAACTTTTCTGTACACAGGATCACAGTGCGCGAAAGGTTATCGGGCCGAACAACTGTATATTTCGAACAACTGTAGTGATTTCTTCCCTTTCCGGCAATCTGAGAATGTCACGTAAACCGAAAATCTTGTGGCCTTGACCTAGGTTGCAAAACTCACATAACAAAACCAGTTTTACAGGATTGACACCACGTCTCCATTAATGTATATATATATATATATATATATATATATATATATATATATATATATATATATATATATATATATATATATATATATTATATATATATATATATATATATATATATATATATATATATATATATAATCAATTGAAAGAAACCAACATTAAGCGATGCTTTTATGGTTCCCCGGTAGCAAACCGTTTTGCGGGCCACGACGGTCGCAGTGGGCCTTTGCTTTATGGTTTTATGTTTACGACGCTATCACTCTTGTCGTGCACATGTTGACGAAACTCGACGAAATTCGACCACACAGTCAGATACACATAGAGACGAAAAACACAATTTGTCTCACAGTGCTTACAATTGTTCAAGTGCATCAATTTCGAATGTTGAATCCAGGACGCAGAACTAGGTCACGATAAGCGTAATTTGATTTTGAACAGGTTTAGTCACATTCAAAATCTCAAAATTGCGTCATCTGCTGCCTGTATTCTATAGCCAGTGCTAAAGAGTGATTACCAAGCGTTTTCAATTCAGGGAACATCCCAACAAAGAAAGAAGCGCACTTAAAAAAAGATAGTACCATCAACAATTGTGCTGAAACTGTCTTTTCTAAGCGTGTTACTTTATTCGATGGATGTTCTTTGTCTGTGTTCTAGATTACCAAGCACTGCCTTGGAACTATCAAGGTTTAATGTGTGCTGGTCTGTGATTTCGGACGTAAAGTCCCAAATCACAGACCAGCACACATAAAAGCTGATATTGGTGCTCAGAAACAAATCTCATACATTCGTAAAGCATGGTACTTCGGGCGACAAGTACGGTCGTTAGATTTGTGATGCAAATGTGAGCAGCCAGTCTTCTCGTCTGGAAAACTCGCACGGCGATCTACGTGACGGTAATTATTTTGTGGTAGCCTAGAATTATGGTAGTGTCTCTCTCTCCCCTATCCACCACCTCTCTCTCCCTCTCTTTGAGCGATTATGCGTGTGTGTGCACGTCTGAGCACCAATCCCCCCCCCAAAGGAGCTAAGCTAGATATTACCATTGAAGTGAACCTCCCTTAGAACCTCCCCCCTCCCCTAAAAAAAAATAAAAAAAATAAAAATAAAATAAAAATAAAAGAAGAAGAAAAAAAGAAAGAAAAAACAACAACCAAATAAAACAAATAACCAAACAAACAAACGAACAAAGAAACACACGGAAACCAACCAACCAACCAACAACCCACCAACCAACCGACCGACCGACCAACCGACCAACAAACACACAAACAACCATACAAAATAAACAAACTAACAAACGAAGAAAGAAACAAGTGAAAAACCTCAAACAACCAACCAACCGACCGACCGACAGACAGACAAGCAAACAAACAAACAAACAACCAAACAAACAAACGAACGAACAAAGAAACAAGCGAAAAACACCAACCAACCAACCAACCAACCAACCGACCGACCGACCGACCGACCGACAGACAGACAGACAAACAAACAAACAAACACAATACAAAACAAAACAACAACAACAACGCACCAAAAAAGTATTTCTTCAAACAAATAAATGAAAATCTTTGTTTCATTATACATTTTTTTTGGGGTGGGGGTGGGGGTGGGGGTGGGGGGTGGGGGGGGGGGAGCATAAGACCTGGAAAACTGGAAAATGTGTCTGCGACTAAAACAAATACATGTCTTCAGCACATAACTTGCTTCACATTGAGAACAGACACCCATGCCATGAAAGTACTGATGTGCATCCGCGTCAAAACGCAATAGACTACAGATTTCCTTCTTCAAGAAGCATAGATTCTTATGAGCCCCTGCAGTCGCAGGGTTCATGAGAATCTATGCGTCTTGCTGTCGCTGTTCGGACTCCATTATATCGTCAGTTCTGATGGCGTCACGCTGGATAACAGACTGAAATGGATGCAAGACTGAATATGCCCAGCGCGAAAGCAATACATCATTGCAGACACCTTATTCATAAAGGCTTCTTTTATGTCCTGTGAAAGATTACGTATGATGACGTCTCATTTCCCGAGGAAATTTCATGATCACGCGCCTCCTCTAGGAAGCCATTGGTTGTTTGATTTACGTCTGCGCCACAAAAAAACGGTTCTGTTATCCTCCAAATAAGTCAGTATTCCAGTTTTGAGAACAGGGAGATTTTCATTGTTATACAAAGTAAACGTCGCTATTCTCAAAATGGACGTGCTGACATTTACCAAATAACGGCAGCACGAAAGACCGCTGTAAGTTTCAAATTTTGGAACAGTTAGTTCGGGATGGGGTGCTTAACCCTTTTAGCCCCGAGTCCCTACAGCATTAGATGGCTTGACCATGATAATTCAAGGGTAGTGCCAGATTAGCTTGGCGCGTGAAGGCGCCAAGCTAGTCTGGCAATTAGTAAATTATCATGGTCAAGCCATCTCCTGCAACTGGTACATAGGCAACAAGTCCAAAATTTGAGAAATGGGACCTTGGGGCTATAAGGGTTAACGTAGAACAAGCTACTAAGGCCACCTCTCAGGGCACGGCGACTTTTGGGACATGGATAGCTAAGACTTTTGAGGTGTGCCAGATACATTTATCTATGTAGGTGTACAGTGGTCGGCATACTGTGTACAGTAGCTGTCACCTAAACACCCCCCCCCTACCCCCACTACTCCCCGAAAAAAAGAAAACGTAAAAAAACAAAAACAAAAAAAAAAAACACACACAAAAAAAAAAGCACAAAAACAAGATGAGGATTTCATCCCAAAGTCTACCGTATTGTTTGGAGCTCAGATGCGTTTATCTTTTAGGAACATGCACGGTTGTTCACATTTTCAGGTTTATTATGCTGATCCATTTCCCTCCTCTCTAAACCAACCTCTGATCAACCACATGCCGGCGCACACAAATAAAGCCCGAACGGAATACGGCGTCCCGTCATTAGTACGCTTTGTGGGCTCGTGTAACGACAGGAATCCATCTCCTTCTACTCTAACCAACCCTCTGATCCACACACACTGGTACACAGAAATAAATACGGACACACGGCGATTCCCGCCATTCGTAAGCTCTGTTGTCTGGCGTAGCATAGCTATTCTGAAGAATAATAATAGCACGAGCAGCGAAATGACGTCACTTCAAGCTTCACGTTATGACATCATTAGTCCCACGACGCTCTGTTCATAGTGACGACTCGATATTATACGTCACTTATCGCCGTACTAACATTTGACGTATCAGAGAATCAAATTTGCAATTTTCTTGCTGATTTTCACGCCTAGGGCTTACAGGTCACAATTTGACCTAATCCTACCCCAGGGCCGGGACAAACATCAGGCTTATGCAAACACTGTTTATGAAAAATCATGAGGGTATTAATGAGAAGATAGTTTTTTTTCGTAAAAGAAAAATTAAAGTCATGTTAGCTGTTTTACAAATGACTCCTAAAACGTGGCGCAGAACATTGATTTTCACATCTAGGGCATACAGGTCACAATTGACATAATCGTGCCCGACAGCCGAGACAAACTGTAGGCTTATGTAAATACCTTATACGATAAATCATGCGATTATTAATGACAAGATTGTATTTTTTTCCGTAAAAAGATTTAATTGTTTTAAGTTTAACCCATATAATTCTTGAAATTAATCCCAAAAACGTGAAATATATTTTTTTCAAAAAATATTTAATTATCACTTAAAATGTTTTAGAGGTACAATGCTGGTTAACGAACTCATTCAATATCTCCATTTTATCTAGCTATACGCCAAATATCTAGTACAAATGACAAAAATTACGGACTCCAGTGTGGCTCAACCGGTTTTTGTGAAACGGTCATTTTATCACCAATGAGCAGTTAATCCATAAATCGATAAAAAGGTCCCGAGATAATTCTTTTAGTGACAATTTCCTAAAATTTAAAGCTTGTCCGTCCTCAAATGCGGGCTAGAGTCGCTGTCACATCCTCTCTCTCACACACACGCACGCACGCACGTTGCACGCACGCACGCACAAAACACACACACACACACACACACACACACACACACACCCACACACACACACACACACACACACATACACACACACACACACACACACACACACACACACACACACACGCTTCGCGCCAAAATGACCTTCTCTAGCAAGGTTTGCGTAACTAGTTACTTCTTTGCCAGAATTTATGTGCCGCACGCCAAAAACGTCATGTGCATGCTCCGGAGTGCACTCGGCCCCAGGCCCCATTTCAAACTTTACCGTATTTTTAATACTGTAGGCAAAAAAAGGGGAAAAAGCGAAAAGAATAAACAAACAAAAATAAATACATCAATAAGCAATATCAGAAGACATTGATGAGGCAGTGTTACATACTGAACAACTCAGAGTCTATGGTAGCAACACATGTGAGGTCTTACTGCCATTAACCGTTAGCGATTAAAAGGTCAACAATGACAGTTTAAGGGTAGTGCCAGACTAGCTCTGCGCCGGTGAAAACGCAAAGCCAGTCTGGGTCCTCGAACTAATTTCACCCTCAGACATAATAGGATTTAACCACTTGACTGCCGAGAAAAACTGAACACCCCCCTACTGCAAGAGGTATAGATCCTCACGAGTCCCAGCAGTTGCGGGGGCTCATGAGGATCTATACCTTTTTCAGAAACCACTTTGTACCAAAGTTTCATTGACGGCTGGAGATCTTGGCGTTGAACTTTACAATGATTCAAAAACACAATATGTGCCCATTGGCAGTGAAGGGGTTAAGTTAGAACTCCTCGGAAAGCAGTGAACGGAACTGTACGAAGATGAAGTCATTTTGTTCACGGTGGTCACGTGCGTTAATTTCCTACACCGCAAGGGTTCTCGGCCATTGAGTGCAAACAACGGCTTAGACTGTCAGCAAACGTGCCGTGAACACGATTTAAACTCGCGAAGGTCTTCTCAGACCACTACAAACAAATACTACTTTTTTTCAAGAGGCATAGATCTTCATGAGCCCCAGCAGTCTTGCAGGGCTCATGAGGATATATACCTCTTGCTAACTCTATAGTTTCATTTATTTTATGACTGTACTCCTACAGCATGGCTCGTGCAGTGTTCTCTTTTTTTCTGTTCCTGATAACGACGGGTTTCGGGACAAGGACGTTCCACTGAGAGGTTCTGGCTGTCAGCGAACACTGTTGGTCCTTTCAAAACCACGCAGTTTCAGAGTTTAGTGAGTGCAGCACAGTAGGGGCCAGTTGCATGGGTGAACTGAAATCCTGCACAAGCCACTACGCAAGGTGTTCCGCTATAACAGAGCACCTTCCTTAGTGGCTTGTGTACGACTTAAGCTCACTCATGCAACTGACAGTAGCTCTTTTGGTGTGGTGGATATTAATGTAACTCAATTAATAAAGATATTTCCTGTTTAACAAAGAAAAGAAAAGAAAAAAAACCCACGAAAAACTAAAACAAAACATCACTACCAAAGCATCTGGATGCAAGTTGTTGCCTCCTCACTTACACTTTTTGGCTGAGAAGACAAATCGATCATGACAGTTGTTGGTAAAAAATAAATAAATTAAAAAAAAATTCTAGAAGATCTATCGACCAAAACGTTTCATATTTCGAAATCCTCATTAGTCAGATATCCTTCCTAATGGTTTTAATGCAGTTTCGGAGTAATGATTTAACGAAGCGACGCGACAGCTTGAAACAGCACTCCATTTAACATGAATCAGATGTGACAAACGAGATTTTCTAATCCATTTCTTATGCTATGAAGTACCACAGACAGACCGACCGCAAATACGCGACTGACTGGTGGAACTACAAATACGGATAAAGAGGTTTGCCGTGTCACTCTCAATTTGCATCCTCACATTTTTTCCTGGTTCTCAAGCTGACATCGTCCAACAGCGGCCGATGTCGGCTTGTGGTCTTTTTGCTTATCAGACAATCTCCAGTAATAAACAATACGGCAAGCTGATTTATCTCATTTTTATTTCTCTAGGTAAAGGCTCGTTTCATTGAGAGCGGAATAAAATCAAATAAAACTGGTTTAGTGTGTCAATCTGACTTTACATTTTTACGTCATTTATCAAAATCCCGGGTCATTTAAATACGGCTGGCACATCTGATACCCTTTATATTCTTTCTAATGTTACTTAACTCATTCTACCCCAACACCGAAATCCTTAAATTTTGCCGCTGTCATCTGAAGACTGCAGTGCAGTGCAGGACACAGAACGACCATGATAGTTCAAGGGTGATGCCAGAATAGCTTGGCGCCCATAGGCGCCAAGCTATTCTGGCATCACCCTTGAACTATCATGGTCGATCCTTATCTTCCTATGGTGTGTCTGGGGTAGAATGAGTTAAGCGCACTTTAGAGAAGCCGGGAATTAACACATTCTGCCCTAAGACCTAAATCCCCAAGTTTTGAAGCTGCCCTTTGAAGGACTGTATTACAATTTTAGAGACAGATCGAACATGATAGTTCAAGGGTGGTGCCCAAATAGCTTGGCGCCTATGAACTATCATGCTAATGAACGAGTTAAAGAGGGGTGGGGGTGGGTGGAGTGTGTGAATTCTTTCCTTTTCTGGTCAACACGCATGACTATAATATGTATTAATGCACGCCGAACATGCTATGATTTTTACTCTTAACGATCTCAGCCTTCCTTCTTCAGAAGGCACACAACTCATTGCAAAACGTTCAAATCGTTTTGTGTCCGCGGCGGTTCTTGTTTATGTCAGCGGACAAAGGAAGGACTGGTTCCAATGAAAGTTGAGTCTTCTAGGGGAAAATTCATAGTATATTTGGCGCGCTATAAAATGAACCACAGCACGTTTACGTAACATGAGAAGTATCCAAGAACTGTGCTTTCCTTCCTGAGCAGACGACCAGCGGACACTGAAGAGTCCTCTATCAAACTTGTGTGTTTCCCGGATGCAGGAGTTGCCTTCCGTCTTCAGTACGTGCAGACGACAAGATAACTTTGCTGTTCTAACATTGAATACTACGGCCTATAACAAGTACATGCAGGCACACTTTACGGATCAGAGGGCAGCTTGACCATGACAGTTTAAGGGTGGTGCCAGACTAGCTTGGCGCCTCTAGGCGCCAAGCTAGTCTGGCATCACCCTTGAACCGCAATCATGGCTGATTTTCGTGCGGTTTCGTAGCGTGTGTCTGTGCCACTGCCAGCGGTAAGTAGGTTAAATTAGAACATGTTCTGTCAATGTGTCTATTTAGAAGAGGTACCAATTGCACTTGAAAATTGGGCGACTCTGTCAAACGATTTGTGTTTAGCTGGTCTGTGATATTGGATCCTAAGGCTTTCGGCCGGATTTGTGTGCTTGTCAGTCTGTGATTTGGACCTTACTTCATACAGCCGTAAGATTCAAAATCATAGGCCCTCAGACATAAAAAAATCTAACATCTCCTTCGATCAGTCTTGCCGCAATCTCGGCCAATCTTTCATTGCCTGGAGACGGCGTCCATAGAAACTTCAACAGACACATTATATGACGGTTCACAATTCAGAACTATCTCGCTAAACACCACGCATGATCCGTGGAAGACAGATCGACCACGGTAGTTCAAGGGTAGTGCCTTATTAGCTTGGCGCCTTTTAGGCGACAAGCTAATCAGGCACTATCCTTGAACTATCGTGTTCGATTCCATACACAAATCCCAGTAAGCAGCAGTCAACGGGCCGACGTCGGCCTGAAAACGTCCTGCTTACTGGGAAGTGCTGTCGAAAATGGGCAACACAATTTAAGGCACCAAACTAATCCGGCACTACCCTTGAGTTATAATTATCCATGGCGCCCCTAATTCAAGGCATGTGCTGTCAATTATTCGGTTTTCGTGGAGGCGCAAATTGCTCCCGAAATTGGGCAACGCTGTAAAGTGATTGACTTTTTACAAAATCCCTAACACCCTCGCGATCTCCAGATTGCAGACTTGTTGGACTGTTCAGTGCAGGAGCCCTACCGTCATTTGACAAAAGCTAGTAGGCCTATGTCCCTATTTTATTTTTAGAAAAGCGAGATTGTTATTGTAATATGATGAAAATCTCGATTTTCTCAAAAGTGAACACTTTGACCTTTGCCGATTGACAGCTAAGAAATTTAAAAATCATCGGCGGAGCGTACACGTCGTCAGGGATGGATTAGACGGAAGTGGTGATGAGAGGGACAGCGCCAACACCGTCCATATGAGGAGCTGTCTTCCAGCCAACGCAGTCAAACCATCGACCGGACAAACTGCTGGATTTGACTTGGCCGATTTGAGGCGGAATAAAATACAGAAAACAGCACTATACCAAATGAATTCCACGTGTACGGAACGTTCTTTTACCTATCTTCATGATTTCCCCCTTCGCTGCCCGAACAAAACGAACAATGCATAAACGCAAGAGGCATAGATCCTCATGAGCCCCCGCTATTGCGGGGGCCCATGTGGATCTATGCCTCTTTTGACCCATTGTGATTACGTATTCCTTGAACGACTGAAGTTCTTTGGCGCAGAAAAATAACTGGGATTTCAGAAACACAATCTGGGACCAGTGGCAGGGAAGGGGTTAACAAGAACGTAAACGTCACCAACAATAGGTGTAGACCCACTTGAGCTGCCCCCCTCCCTCTGCTCTTGTAGATGGGCTTGCCTTCGCTGGCAGAGTGACATCGGAAAATGTGTCCCCTCATAATTGGTGCTCGAAATCTCTCGAACTTGGGCGACTCCGGTTCTCAGAGTCCGACCAGCCTACTTACAATGGGTTTGATTAGCCAGACGAGCGCTCCCCTGTGAAGGCAAAAGACAGCAAGTCCATGTTTGCGAAAAGCGAGATTTCGCGCTTTTCACTAAAATGGACTTTCTGTCCTTTGCAGTCACAAGGCCGAGCACTGCAATGCAGGAACGGTGTTCTTTTGAGTCTGACAGGGTCAGAAGCTGATTACAAAGGGTCCTGGACATTTTTTGTTGTGAATGTTCATGATCGCACCCACATTAAATTTGTTTCATCTTATTATATAAGTGCTTGAAGATTCTACGCGCAACCGGAAATCAATCGGGAGTACTGGAAATATAAAGACGGTTTTTCAAAGAAGACATAAAACAGAAACAAACAAACAAACAAACAGGAAAGCCATCCTCCCCCGGCCCCCCCCCCCCAAAAAAAAAAAAAAAAAAAAAAAAATAATAATAATAAAAAAAAAAATAAAAAAATAAAAAAAGAAGAAAAAATAAAAGATGAAGACAAAAAGAAACAAAGAAAGTAAGAAACTAAAGAAACAAAAGCCGCGAAGACAAAAGAAACAAAAACGAAAAGCAGCAACTCAGAACAAACAAAGAAACAAACAAAGAAACAAACAAAGAAACAAACAAATTAAACTGAACAGGCATACACTCTTCCAGTGTGACTCCCAATGTAGGCCAATCATGTGCCGAAGGCACCTGCGGTTCAAATTGTGTCCCGGTCATCCCTTCGACGCAATTTCCGTCAAACAATGTCAGAAACACAGTAATTGTAATATGTGCTGGTCTGTGATTTTGGACCTTACGACCTTGAGCCTTAAGGTCCAAAATCACACACCTGCACACACATCAGCAGTACGGATGTAACACCCCAGCACCCGTGTCCCTGTCGTTTATTCTAGCTGTGCGGAGGAAATAATAACAATAAATAATAATAATAATAATATAAAAAAAAATCCGTTTCCAGTGAGAGTAGAACACAACCTTAACCCATTCATCCCTGACGCACTACAGCAGGAGATGGATCGACCATGATAATTCAAGGGTAGTGCCAGATTAGCTTGGCGCCTGTCGGCGCCAAGCTAATCTGGCACTATCCTTGAATTATCATGATCGATCCATTTCCTACAACAGGTGCATCGTCGTAGATGACGCCTCCAAAATTTGGGAAATACGTGCGTCGGGCTGAATCAGTTAAATTTATGAGTGAAGACAGGAAATTGACGAATCTATTATGACGATATAAGCCACCAGCTTCTCCCTCCCCCCCCCCCACCCCAACCCCCCCCCCCACCCCCGCCTCCATCACTCACTGCGGCCCTTACATCTTCTCACCGTACCACAAGATATTCCAGCGTGAGTCAAAAAGATGCGAAGTCACATCCAAGTACGCATTTACGTATTATTGCAGATCAAACGCAGTGCTTGGTTAGCTTGGAGGCTGGAAAGGCAGAATCGCTTTTGCCAAGGGCAAAGACCCAAAATCAGGAGTGTCGTCATTGACATCTACAGTTCTGAGGAACTTATCGACATTCACCCCAAACGCTGCCAGTGATCACGAATATCGCGTCTGAAACCACTGTAAGCTGACTGACTTTCCTTGAAGAAACAAGTGTATATAGATAGGACCCAAAATTAATAGGCATAAAGATCATAGGACTAACAAGAGACATAATTCCTCATGAGCCCCCGCGACTGCGGGGGCTCATGAGGATTTGTGTCCCTGGCAGCTGGGTGGGTCTCGCTTTGCCCCGGCAGTGAAGGGGTGAATAGTATGACTGCTAAGAGGAAGCACGCCACTGTGATCGGTAATTGCGATACAGCTCATTGGTCCCGTTAATACTTACTCTAAGGGGGGTGGGGGTGGGGGGGCGCAACCTACTGTCTTTCCTCACTATAAAGGGGCTCAACCTACTGTCTTTGATCTGATTCTGATTTAGGAATAACTCCTATTATCTTGGCACCTGGTTCGTTATTGTCAGAGGTGACGACCTTAACCCTGTTTCTGCCGAGATAAAAGAATACAATCTAGCTGCACGAGACATAGATCCTCTTGAGCCCCCGCAGTTGCGGGGGCTCATGAGGATCTATGCCTCTTGCTGACACCACTTTGTATCCATGTTAATTCTTTAGCAGCTGGGATCTTTCATGTTGCAGTTTACAATGATTTTTATTAACACAATTTGCATCCACTGGGAGTGAAGGGGTTTATGCGACTCGAGAGGATCGATTGCAGAGGCTCATCAGGATGTATGCCCCTCGTAGGTGTTATGGAACTTGTGGTGGACCACCTGAGACAAAGGCCGGAGATGGTTCATGTCCGCCCAATCACGCTCACTTCACCACGACAAGATGACAGGTTTAACCCAAACTGCATTCATTTGGGAGAAACAGATAGAAATAATGCGAGATCACAGCTAGCAAGGGCCATATATATACTCATAAGCCTCTGCAAGCTGCGGTTGTTTGGTGAGGATCTATGAATCCTTTGAGGAAACGAAAGTGAGCTGGGAATGACTCCTTGTCGCCTAAAGGACAGAAATGTGAACTAAATTGGAAACATCCTTGTCAGCCTGACGCGCGGATTCTTCGGTGATAACAAACAAGAGGGAAAGATTCTTATGCGCCCCTGCAGGCTGCAGGGGCGCATGAAAATGTTTGCCTCTTGCAGATGTAAAGGGGGCTCTCTCAGTGACTGACTGCGTATCGCCCGGGTGTCTCCCGTGGGATCCCCAACATCCGTCTGTAGGCAGCAAAGTCTCCGGAGATAACTCTGCCCCAGCTGCAGGCTAGTCTTTGGAAACAAGCAGCTAAACCACCACCACCACCACCACCACCACCAGAACCAATAGGTTTGAAAACTGAAGATCGACGTTTAGCGCTGTTTGTCCACTGCCTGCGCACAGAAAGGAAAAAGTCTGGCGCACACGTAAAAATCACTCTAAAATTAAAATTGTTCGAAAGATGATGGCCCATTAGGGACGGTAGTTCTGATTGACAAAGATGAACAACGTGCACAGTTAAAGCTGAGTGAAGCATAAATATCGGACGGCCGGGCAGCGTATTTTTTTGGTGTGTGAAACAGCTGCCTTATTCCCGCATTGTTTTTCGTAGCAGATATATCTCCTGCTGGAATAAAAGACAAGAATACAAAGGAGATACAGTACATGCTATTCTACTGACTGCTCAGAAGTCTTGCGCAAGTCCAGCTGAACAGACGCGTGACCTTGACCGTATTTCAAGCTTTCTGGGCACGTCTCCTGCCGGTACAAACCAGCTGTCACCAATGCACACGTTGGTGTCGAGCAATGAGCAACGTCTTGTTTGTCCTTTGGAGAATCGAATGTAGGTCGAACAGTTCACGGACTTCAAACATTCCTTGGACTCGTCCTGCCCGTGTCATGTGCAAGAGGCATAGATTCTCATGAGCCCCTGCGGTGCCTCTATGCCTCTTGCTCTCCAGGAATTTCCTCAGGTACATCCAATATATAACAGTCGAAGATCGACCATGATGGTTAACTCATTCTACCCCAGACACACCACAGCAAGATAAGGATCGACCATGATAGTTCAAGGGTGAGGCCAGAATAGCTTGGCGCCTATGGGCGCCAAGCTATTTTGGCATCACCCTTGAACTATCATGGTCGATCTGTGTTCCGCACTGCAATGCAGTCTTCAGAGGACAACGGCAAAATTTAGGGATTTCGGTGATGGGGTAGAATGGGTTAAAGCGTAGTGACACTTGACTCACAGATTAGTTTGGTGCCTGTCACTGTTTTACACATTATTCTGAGACTCATGCGTCAAATGGCATCTACCGTAAGTAGCATAGGTCCTCATGATCTCCCACAGCCTGTATGACACTTGAAACGTGTACTTGTGTTTCTAAGACCGAAAGGTGATGGGCTCTTCGGTTGACTAGGGAGTTTCCTTGTGTGGGTGTGAACGCCTTGACAGATGTCAACAAAGTCAAATTAAATTATTCATATTGACATATTCATACCGATGTATACTGACGAGCAAAGGAAATGTGACATTTTCGGAACCATCGGAAACACTTTCGTGTTGCCGATGGTTCCGAAAATATCGCATTTTTTTTGGGCAGGTCAGTGTATTTGATTTTGAAAATGTCGTGTGCAATGACAATTTCACTACTCATTTTATCCTTTATTTTTCTATATTTTCTTCCATTCTAACCTCACGCTTACGCATGCGCATTCTAGCAGGAAGTGCACCTAAAAATCCCGCCGCAGACAAGTCGTCAGAATGTGTGTCGAACGCACAACCTAATTAGTTTCTCAAGCCCAGTAAAGCCATGATATCATTTTTTTTATATTTAGAAAAGCGAGATTTTCAATAAAGAACAAAGACAATCTAGCTTTCTCCAAAATGGACGCACTGGCCTATAATGATATATAATGGCAGAGTTCACATGCTGAGTGCGCTAAATCAGGCACACAATCAGACTTCATAAAGTTTCAGGGAAATCATTGTAGATAATCAAGATGGAATCAGACTATCAATTTACATACTACCGCCAGTTTTCACACACAGTCATTGAATTAACTAAAATCACGCAGATTATATGACTCGGAGCATAGGTTCATAGACCACTGCATTTAGAACTATTCCTGGACTCGACAAGTTTAAAGTTCCGAGGTAAACTCCACTTTTTTTTTTCAAGACGCATAAATCCTCAAGAGCCCCCGCAGTTGCGGGGGCTCTTGAGGGTTTATGCCTCTTGCCCATTAGGCTCACTCAGTTCTGCAGGGGCTCATGGGGATCTCTACCTCTCTGGCTTGTAACATATTATATCCCTTATATCGGGCTCATTTTCTTGCGCTAGGCAAATTTGAAGTTCTGAAGCAAAAGTCCCATATCTACAAGGGACACAGATCCTCATGAGCCCCCGCAAATGATGGGGCTCATGAGGAACTATGCCTCTTGCTTCGTTACTCCAATTGATATCAATACTCATTAGACGAGAAGATCCTCCCGCACTGAGCCAAACACGTGATTTTTGTCCCTTGGATTTCCCGTGAGAAGTACCAGACATGGTAATCACAGACATCTCTACTTGTCAGGTACCAGAAATTTTCTTGTAAAATGTCTCACCTTTAGGCCTTTCTATTACCTGCAGCAGATCGAATATTTCTTTTCAGGCATTTTTACTTCCAGAGCCGAGCGGCACAGTATGTTAATATGTCTTAGTGACCTACTTACATAATAACTGTATGTGTTGGGGCCATCAGGGGTGCAGTCCACTATGAACAATATTTTAAAGTAGCCAATTTGACACAAATTGTTGGCATCTTCAGTTTTCGCAGTTTTTAGAAGTCTAACAAAAACAGTATACAATTAGATGAGTATGATATGACTCGTGTATGGCTTAACTATTCTGTCCTGAAGCCCATTTTCGTGAAAAACAAGACTTTCATTGTAATGCAATGCAAATTTAGCTTTTCACAAGAAAAAGGACTAAATGTCATTTGCCTTCACAAGGGTAGCATAGCCCAGCGGTATAAAAATATGAGTACCGAAGTAGCATGATGGCTCTCTGAGCGTCACCTTAAATTTGCTACATTCAAGTTAATCATGCACTATCGAGTTCAATCCACCTCCCGCAACTAGATCTGGATACGAAATGCGTAATGAAAGTCAGGGTGCAGTTTCTGAACAGACGAGCCAATGCCGACAGATCATGAGACGGAAAGAGCACTGCACAAAAAGGAAAATAATATAATATGTAAGTTTGATGAAGGGAATTAAGCACTGAGGACGAAATTTAGAGATGTCCACTGAGGTCTGGTCACTGTTCTGGAGACAGATCGACCATGATATTTCAAGGGTGGTGTCGGAATAGATTGGCGCCTGGAGGCGCCAAGCTATTCGGACACCGCCCTTGAAATATCATGGTCGATCCACATCCTGTCGTATTGTGTCAGTGCTTTATGGGTTATTCAGAATCATGTTAAGTAAACACCGGAGAAGTGCCTCAAACTGTGGATACCAACTCTCTTGCGAGCGCGAGGCCTATTATTCTCATTGGCTTTGATGCTGCAAAGGCTATTTAAAATATAAGCCTCTTGGTTGCGGGCTAGATGAATCCACGAAAAGTTTGAAGTCCGTGCAATGTTTGACCTATTTATGATTTAGGGATAACCTCTGTTGGCTTTTGGATGCGAAATATGTAATGAAAGCCAGGGTGCAGTTCCACAGCAAAGCGACATATCAGGAGACAAAAAAAAAAAGTACTGGGCACAAAATAAGGTAATATGACTTTGGTAATTTACCAGAACAGAATTGCAAGGTTTCTGGTAAACAGGGTGCATACCCCGCCCCTCCGCCAGCTGTGCAAAATACATAGATTCTCATAAGCTCCATCAGCCTCAGTGGAGCTCTTAAGAACCTCTGTCACTTGCTGATAGAGATCTACCCATTTTCAGAAGCTGTTTGAGACGTAAGTCTGCGACTAGGTGCAGGGGCTCATGAGAATCTATGTCTCTTGCTGATAGATTTTCTCCCTCAGATCTAGTAGGAGTCTAAGATCTAAGTTTGCGGCTGATGACATATCTCACATAGACGTAGGCGCTTAATTTTAGAAACAAGGAAAGGTCAGGAAGACTTCTCGTAAAACACCGGATCGTTCACTTATCTCACGCCTACGCAAGCGCAAGCGCAAGCTTGCAGGAAGTCATCCTGAAAATCCCTCCTCAGAGTTTTTTCCCCTTAGGCTAATGACGGGCTCATTATCTCCCTTTGAAGTCTAGCCGACAATCTGTCAGGTTTGGTTCGCCCATCAGGCTTTGTGGTTACATGCTGTGAATTAGAAGAAAGCACAGATAGCAAAAGACAAAACAAAAAACTAACAGCATGGTTACGTGACTTGTTAAGAATTTAAAGAAAAATCTTCTGTGTGCAAATAAAAGGGTACATTCTGTTAATACAAAAACTTTTAAAAAAGAATAAAAATTAAAAAAAAAAATAATAAGAAAAAGAAAGAGGGAGAGAAAATTCCCCTCCCTCCCAACCCTCCCCCCCCCCCACACCCCTCCCCCCAAAAAAAACCAAACAAAACAACAACAAAAAAAACCCAAACAAACAAAACAACAACAAGCAAACACCAGAACGGCTTGCGTGGCTCTTTCTTTTTTGCAGAAACTATTCAAGAACTTTAATAACAGAAACTTTTGTGTGTGGGTCGATTGAATTTTTTTCTTTACTCCAACACGACGTGGTTCTTAGTGGTGGCCAATTATTCGGCAAAACCGTAAAAAATATATGCAGTAGCAACAAAATACATGCCACCTGTATAAAGTAAAGGCGCTTTGTTTAGGAAATAAATACTTCTGTATATCAGTATCATAGATTAATCCATTGACAGCAACTGCATGACGATACCGTTCGGCAGTAGAGACGCGTAATTACGCGTCTTTTCCGCCGAACGGTATCGTCAGTAGCAGTAGAAGTGTTAAAATCTAAACCGCTTTTAAACCTTTGAGTGTCGGTAGCGTTAACCCTTTGAGTGTCGATATCCGTTTTAGTCGCAATGATTTCTACAGGGAATTTGAAACACGTAACAATAGCGTGAAGTAAACATCTCTGGGGTGAAGGGAAACTGCTAGACAGATTGCATCATAACCTCATGAAAGAAATGTCAAGAGAGAAAACTCCAGAAAAGCAGATCCATCATTGGCATGGGTGTCAAGTGCGCTGTGACGGCAAGTAAGCTGGGTTCACTTACACGAATGAGTCTAGTCCTGCGCCAGTCACTAAGCATTATAGAGAAGGCATGGGTGGGGGTGGGGGGAGGGGGTAGGGGAGGGTGGCGGGGGGGGGGGGGGGTATGCCCTGAAATCTTGATTCGCGAGTGTCGTGTTTTCTATTTTCGTGATTTCATGTATTTTTTCATTCTCGTGATCCGTGAAAGAAGGGTTCGTCGTGAAACTAAAAGTCAACGTAAGATGTTCGTGATCTGTGAAAACGGTGGAAACGTCCTGGTTATTTCGTGAAACGTGAAAAGTGTGTGTCGCTCTTTAATTTCTAGTGAAACCTCTCCCCACACCTCCTCCTCGGTTGTATGATTTTCCGGCGAGCAGAAGAGTGTTGTGTCTTCGTCCATGAACATCCAATGAGTTCCAGCATACAGCTACTGCACCCCCCCCCCCCCCTTCGTCTCCCCCTCTCCCACTTCCCCCCCTCCACCCCCCCCCCCCTGTTGTTAGAGATTTTTGGGGGGATTCGTGATTCGTGAGCCGCATAATAATTCGTGAATCTGTGATGGTACCCTTTCCCCCCTTCATTACTTTGCTTAGTGGCTGGCGTAGGACGAAACTAACTCAAGCAACTGTAGTCCTGCACCAGCCACAGCAAGGCGTTCCGCTCTTGCTGAGTGGCTGAGGTATGACTAAGCTCACTAATGCAACTGGCCCTGAACCGGAGCATGGTGTCTGCGCCAGCCATTACGCAAGGTACTCCACTATCAATTGCATGAGAGAGCGTGCATCTTCACGGTATCCACTTTTTCATTATTGAGCGTAAATCTTGGGCTTTAGCGCAGCACATAGCATAGTGTCTTGCAAAGCATGGGATCCTCCCAGTAGGCGAAGGACCATCGGGCGGACGTGGACCTCAGAAGTAGGTCAAACACTGCTCAGAGTTCAAACAATTTGTGGATTTCGTGGATTCATCTATCCCGCTCCATCTGCAATAATCGCATTAAAAAAATAATACTGCGTTGACGGCCTTACTACACTGAGGCACAACATACTGTCTTTCTTCACTTACAAAAGTGCTCAACCTACACTGTCTTTGAACTGATTTCTTTTTAGGAATAACTTCTATTGTCAAGCCCTAGGGAGTCTCAGATTGTAAAGACATCAAAAGGAAAACATTATTTAATATAGCATTTTACTTTGGGTAAAACAAAAACAATTTGCAGCTCAAAGACACAGTTTTTACTTCGCAGGTTTGAGAAGAGACTGCGTAGCAGCTGCGCGTGAGGGATCGGACATGATAGTTAATGGTGCCGAATCAGCTTGGCGCTTTCCACGTTAAAAAAGACACATACCCCCCCCCCCCCCCACTAATCCACCCATAACCCAAAAACAAACAAACCCCGAAACACAAATAATCAATCAAACAAACAAACAAACAAACAAACAAACAAACAAACAAACAAACAAACAAACAAACAAACAAACAAACAAACAAACAAACAAACAAAGAAACATACAAATAAACAAGCAACCAAGCAAGCATCCAAACAAACAAACAAATAAACAAACAAACAGAAACAACAACCAAACAAATAAATAACAATGTCATTTGCAGTTTTACGTCATTAACTCATTCGAAACGCGCCGCATCCAGATACGCGGCTTAGGGTCACGTATCCGAAGGATGTTAAAGAGTTCTATAATTATGAAGCACTCAGACTGCTCTCAGACCCCAATCAACCCCTTCTCTCTCTCTCTCCCGTTCCTCCCCTTTCAACTACCTCTCCATCTCCCTGTGAACAAGTTTGAAATATTTGTTCAATATAGTGTTACAATCGTTTCATAGCGTGATCGTATCTGCAAACACAGGTTGCGATAATCAAGGCTGATCAATGCACGCGCTCTCACTTCCAGCCGGACATCTCGTCGCTATGTGGATTACGAACATCAATTCGTCTCCAGCCAACAGTCACTGGGTCAAACCCTGGAGTCTTTCTGATTCAGAGGAGCAGCGATGTCTCCTAATGACATTTCAGTAAGATGCACAGATTCTTATGAGCCCCTGCGGCTGCAGGTGTGCCTGAGAATGTACGCCTCCTGTTTTTAAAACTGGGTTCCGAGAATGCATACGCATCTAGGATCATTCTGAAAAGCAGGGATGCAAAGGGAAATAATCTTCCATCAGGCATATGGACCTGGTTTTCTGAAAAGATCTCCAAGCAAGATCTCCGTCTATTGAGATTTTGTTACCCTCACTAGAGTAACAAGGTTCCACTTAGAAGGCATCCTCATTTTGAGCAGCCAGGACGCAAGAAAATAGAACCATCCAGCAAGAGGAATAAATTCTCATGGGCCACCTCTAGCATAAGGAACTGGCCGGCTATGGTTGTCGATGCAACATTATGCATGCAGAGACTTTTGTCGCCCTTCCTTCCGTTTCAAGGAGACACATAGTCGTCTTTATCAAATCGGATCAAATGTCCGGCATGGACGTTTCTAAGCTGCATTAATATTCTGATTGTAAATAAAACAACCGATAATGACAAAACCAGGTTAGAAGAAGAAGGAGAACGAATAAACAACGACCTTATAGAAGTTCAGGGTGGAAATAAACCCATTTTAAAACCCATGCAGCCTGGGAAACATTGCTGTAGGTAAAGGATCGACCATGATAGTTCAAGAGTGGTGCCAGAATAGCTTGACGCCTGGAAGGTGCCAAGCTATTTTGGCATAACCCTTGAACTATCATGGTCGATCTCTTCAGGACTGACACGCACTTTTCAAAGTACAACTGTTAAAGATGGAAATTTCGGCCTTAATGTTCAGTGTCCTGACATATCCACGAGGTAATGAACCTTTATTTTAAAACGGTAAAAGTATTTGGTAACAGGACCAATTTTCAAACTTGCCGTTACTACCATTAAGCTAAGAACTACCATTGAACACTATCACAAACAAAACAACAGTTTCACACGAAAGTAAATAAAAGCTCACAGGCACAAACACTCTCTACATCACACACACACATTCTACACCAAACACATACACACAGACACACACGCACATACTGCAACACACGCAAACACACACACACACACACACACACACACACACACACACCAACGCACACACACACTACACAACACGCATACACATACTCACACGACCCCCCCCCCCCCTTCCCCAGAAACAGTGAGGTGCAATTTCCATAGAAAAAAAAACCAAAACAGTTCACAGTGATACAACGCACATAACAAATATTAAAAAAATATACATGCATGTCAAAACAGAAAAATTGAAAGAAATACAGAATCAAACCTAACGACAAATGAAACTATATACATGTATACCACACACATATGACTATGCACACATACGCACAAACACAAACATGTATACTCACGCGCGCACTCACACATACACATGCACTCACACACACACACGCACATGCATACACAAGCATTAATCTAAGCGAATGACTAAGTATAGCACACACAAAATAAAACAGATGCACGATTCACACGCACTCACATAAGCTCGCACTCACGCAACCACGCAAACACGTGCACACACGTACAAACAGAATGTTACCAGTCGCCTAGAGCAGTGTAAAGCGTTAAATGCAGTCCAAAGACTGATCACAAAGCTGAGAACGTTGAGCCAGGGGATGCGCTAGAGGCACCGACATGACCAAGGATGTCTTATAAACATGACTTGAGGTGCTTGAAGAGGCTAATCTTGAAGGACGACAGCGTTTGCACACATCTTATTTAAGTGGCAAAGAATTCCATGATGAGCTTCCTTCAGAAGACAGGTTTGATTTAAAGATGTCAATACGAGGGCGGGGAGCTCGATATTGTGGGCCAAATCTAGAAACGTCAGACACACGTTCCAAAAAGAAAGTCACAGTGCTAAGGTACGCTGGACATGACTGTTTATGCAACTTAAACATGAAGATACCCTTGTTGAAAAGAAAGTGTTGCTTCAGATGGAGCATGTCTAGTGACACGAGTGTTTGATCAGCTGAGAGATAGGGAGCCGGAAGTATTAATTTGGCAGCTCTCCGATGTAGGGAGTTTAGCCTCTTCAAATGCACGTCGCTTGAACCGTCCCACACTGTTGATGCATAGTCGATGTGGGATTTGATATGAGCGTTGTAGAATATTGTACGAGTGGCAACGTCAGTGATGAATTTAAGCTTAGACAGCATGTACAGATTCTTAGAGACACGTTTACAGACGGTGTTTATGTGGGGCTGCCACTTTAGTTGATCGTCTATAATCACTCCCAGCAATTTATGCTGCGCGACCTGTTCAATGACGTTGGTAAGGTGCAAGCAACTTGCGTTTCAAAGGGTATGAGTTCGAATCCCTGATAGAGACAAACGATTTTTTTCTTCACCTTAACAGATCGCCATTTTTGACGTCTGTGTATTGTGTCTGTGATTTATGACCGTACGGCTTGAGCCGTAAGGTCCAGAATCACAGTCACAGAACACATCTTCCCGTTTCAACTTGACTTTGGCTCTATCGCCCAAACCTTCGCTAACAAGACGACAACCGGAGAATTCAGATTCATGATCAATAGGCGACAGCCATTTCCGATAAAGAGGTGCTAAACTAGACAGTAATTGGCGATTTTCTGCGCCGTTCCGTGATTTCGGACTTTGCGGCTAAATGTCTGTGCGCTGGTCAGTGATTTTGGGCCTTGCGGTTGAAATCCTTAAGGTCCAAAATCTCGGAACGGCACACATCTGGTCGGAGTCACAAGAAACACCCACGGCCGCCAGCGCCAGACTATACAGTTGAATGCACCAGTTTGTAGCGTGTTTTCATAAAACTAAGTGCGTGAAAGAAAGGTCAAGGGGAGAGACCGTTTTGACGTCAGACCCAGACTGCCCTAACCGTCTCTCTGCCGGGACACCTCGAACAACACTCTACTAGTGCAAAAGGCACAGATCCTCATGGGTCCCCGCAGATGCGGGGCCATGAGGATCTTTGCCTTTGCTGGAGGCAGTCAACTCCACACGCTCATTCGATGGTTCGGCTTTGAAGGCATGATTTGTGTCCGCTGGATAACGATGAGACCAATTTTGTCTCCGTGTTTCTTGGACGGTTTTGGCTTTTGGTAGTTGAATAAACAAAGATTTCATAAACAACAATGCCCTACAGTGGCAGGGAAGGAGTTAACATATTCAATACGTGCTGAATTCTATTACGCGGCTTTATGGCGCGTATCCGAATGCGTCACGTCGCAATTGAGTTAAGCTCAACAGCCGACCACGCAATGCTAAAAGCCCTGTTGATATAACAAGCAAATACGGTAAACGGCAAACTAAGGACTACATAATTACGATGTTACTTGTAACACAATTTTACAGACAAATAAGATAAAACCCAAAATAATGACACACATTTATATCGTTTTAGTAAAAAACAACAATAACAACAACAAAAAAAACTAAAACGGTTTTTCACAGTTATTGTGCTGTAGGCAAATAGCGCAAGCTGGCATTTTCAGTTTAGTTCCAGAGCAAACACAACACCCAACGTCCACATAGATGTCAATAGAAAAGAAATGGCTAGAAGACATTCAAATGGGCGTTTTGATTTTAGCATACAACAAAGCCACAACACACAGAGGAAGTATTCAACCACAAACCTGACAAACAAGACCGCAGGAATCTTTAACCCGTTGTCTGTCGGAGCACAACTAACGATTCCCAATTGCAAGCGCATAGATCTTCATGAGTCCCCGCAACTACTGACATCACTTTGAATGCAGCATGTTCCTGGCCCAGCTGGGGTTCTTTGGCGTTTATGATTTCAGGAACAATTGACGTCTACTGGCAGTGAAGGATTAACTCATACAGTCCTGTCGCGCTACGACAGGAGATTGATCTAAAGTAGTAGTTAACCCATATCATACTGAGGCTAACAGCTTCAAATTTGTACACTGTCATATGCAAGCTATATACATTATAGTACTTAAGATAAGGATTTAGACCAATGGCTTTAGTTCAAGGGTGGTACCTAGAGGCGCCAAGCTATTCTGGCACTACCCTTGAACTATTTTAGTCAAATTTATTTCACACACTCGTGTATTCCGAATGATAAGGGTTAAAGGATGGTGCGAGACGACAGATAATCCAGACCAAACTGGTGACTTCAAGCGTGTACACTGCGATGCAGTTCCCAGAAATAAAAGAAACAAGCTTAGAAATGACAAGTACAACACAAGAAATTATTATAAGAAATTGCGTTGTACTTGTCCTTTCTAAGCGTGTTTCGTTTTCTGTGTGAAATTCTATGTCTATTATAATAGATAGGACACGCTGATTTCAAAGGTTATGCCAGAATAGTTTGGCGCTTGGAAGCGCCAAACTATTCTGGCACCACCCTTGAATTATCATGGCCGATCAATCTCTCGAACTGTTACGTAGCCTTCGGAGGACAACTCCTGCCTTTGGGAATTCGAGCTTAGAACGGAAAGTGTCACACTTCAAAGGTTTTGCCACCGGCGCCGACACAATTCGGACGGAACAAACGCCGCAATTTACTCTCAGTGTTAGCTTTAGTTGGATCAGTCTTTTCAGCCTTCAACAAACCACAAGCGAAGGCTGGTGGCCTATAATGCCATAATTTGTATGGTGCCTGGACAAGCCTGGACAAGCCCACAGCCATGGTGACACTACCCTTTAGCTGTGTTGTGTTGGGCTGCGTTGCGTTGCGCCGCATTGCTTTGCGTTGCATTGCATTGCGTTGCATTGCATACCATTGCATTATATTATACGTCAAATCACGGTAAGCGAAAGTCTATGGTGAGGAGTATAATTAATGCAGTGCCATATAGTCATGCTTTGGCAATAGATACATAACACAATACATCCAGACTAAATCAGACAGGTAGGCGTTGCTCTTAACTCATGCTTGCGAAATCTCTAAAAGACCAGCCACCAAATGTTGACGTTAACGATATGATTGCATTTTTAAACGTCGCTCACAACCCGATACCTCATTAAGCCGTGAAATTGATCGATCATGATATCTTAAAGGGCGTCGCTATTTACTGCTTGCGCAGTCTAGATAACATTGCGCCAACGACGTGATGGCTGTTTAGAAATCGAATGCAGCCTATGTCATCCAGCACTGATACATGGATATTGATAAATGATCAATAGATATTGATCGACCATGCTTGTTCAAGGGTTGTGCCAGAATAGCTTGGCACCATCCTTGAACTATCGTGGTCAATCTGTCTTTTGAACAATAATGCAGTCTTTAAACTTAACTATCGTAGTCAATCTAGGTGTCTCCTGAACAGTATAAGCAAGAAATTAGTCTTCAGACGTGCTCTATCATGGTCGATCTTCTCCTGAACAGTAAAGCAGTCTTCAAGTTGAAACTATCATAGTCGATCTGTTTCCTGAGCTGTAATACAGTATTCTTACCCCCTTGACTGCCGCTTGTCGTAGACCGCATTTCTGCAGTCTTTGTCAATTCAATGTCAATGAGCCCAAACCATCCCACTAACATGAATTCAAAGTGATGTCAGCAAGAGGCATAGATCCTCATGAGCCCCCGCAAACTGCGGGGGCTCATGAGGATCTATGTCTCTTGTGATTATGTCGTGTTTTTTCATTGGCACGCAAGGGGTTAAGACAACTCCCATATTTGGAAATTTCAGCCCCAATGATTAAAAAACTTGCCGCATATTGGTTTCGGTGCTCTCCTCGGACAAACATATTTCGTTGCAGTCTGGGTTCTGGGTGTCATATTGCTGTTAACAAATAAGGACATGACTTCAGCAATATTTTGGATACGCTCTCTCTGTAAAGTGAAAAATAAGGATTCGATGGCCTTTAACTCATTGTGCCCGAGGTACGAAATACCCTCATTTTGGAGTTATCCTCTGAGGATTGCATTACATTGCAGGAGACAGATCGACCATGGTAGTTCAAAGGTGGTGGCAGAATAGCTTGGCGCCTACAGGCGTCAAGCTATTCTGCCACCACCCTTGAACTATCATGGTCGAGCCATATCTTGCTGTGGTGTGTGGAGGGCAGAATGCATTAAGAAGTCGAATAAATTGTAATAAAACTGTCGTCGCACAGACGAATTAATTAGCAATGTGAAGGTGTTCAAAATATGCAAATAAAGCAATTATATATAAAACATGGTAATAAATCACTCTCTAACGATGTGACGGCCTTTTGAAGTGGGATACATTCTAATCAATACGTTCCAATAAAGCACCCGCATGGTGGCCACTGCCCTCGTCGCACACACAGGCGTTGGTTGAAACAAGAATGATTGCGGAAGTTTACTTGTCTCACGCATGTGAGGTACGTGAATTTCAATCATTCTTGTCAGTTTCAACCACCGCGTGCGGTGCTTATTGCGCTCGTCTCACAGCCACATTTATTAGCATTGTTGGTGTAATATAACTGAAAAAAAACAGGAATATTATTAGTTGTATTACGAGTTAGGCTTTGCCAGTGGTTCTTGTCGCCTCGAGGTTCCGGTCGGAGGTGGGGGGGTGGGGGGTGGGGGGTGGGGGTTGGGGGGGGGGGACGGTGTAGCGTCGTTTTAGCCTGTTTTTGTTTAGAGGTTTGATTGAATGAAGATTAGGGTGAGTTTGTACCAAGAAATGTGATTGGCCAAAGGTTTATATGGGGGAGAACGCTTTGCTCAGCGAGTAACGTTGTCATCGTAACATTTAATAAGGGAGTCTTATCACATGTTACCTTGGTAATATGTGACAAAGGGACTCCCGTTGCCTTGAAAACGGAAGACCAGGTGGGAAAAAATCAAATAAGCCATGCCAATGATGAAAAAAGTGTAAAGTGACTGAAAAAAGATAACGAGCAATATTTAGGGTAAGCAAGTGCAATAAAAAGCGTAATTTAACGATGTGATGGCCTTTCAGAAGTCGCATGCACGCTGAAAACGTTCAGTGTGACTGTTTCGTGCGCGTCACCGAGACACATTTATTAGCGGTGTTGGTGTAATACAACAAGAATATAAACAAGGCTATAAAGAATATAAAGCATTGTTTTCATCCCTACGTCACACGCCCAATCACTTTTGCGCAAACCGTACCATGTGATCGGGATACAAAAACCCTTGTAGCGAGTAATGGCCGACTTTTTTTTGTAGCCTTCATTCTGACGCGTCTAGGATGCCAGTTTTGTTCCATAAAAGATCCCCAAAACGTTCTAAACGTCACTTAGTGTTGTTCGAAACAACAGGCACACTACTGGAAACGGAAACGCCATGAAAGATTTTAAATTACGTCATAAGTCTATCATGTATAAATGTATATTCCGTTGTCGCCAGTCAAGTCAGGCAAGATCCAGGTCGGAAGATTTCTTCTTGATTTCTTTTACGAAAACATTGGAAGAATGAAAACAAATACGTTATTAGTAGCAGGGGCTTGCTGCCCGGACCCTGGCAGACCTTCGGGAGGTTAAAGGAACCATTGTATCCCTCAAGCCTTTGGCCTTCGGGGTACAATGGTTCCTTTGACCTCCCTCAGGCCTACAAGGGTCCGTGTAGCAAACCCCTGCTACCACTAACTTATAATATCTAATTGCAAAAAAACAAAACATACTGTAACGATGTGATGGCATTTCAGAATTGTCATACAAGCCCAAAGAAAGCTCAGTGTGGCGCGTCACCCAGACACATTTATTTAGCGATGTGGGTGTGTTCACAAATTACAAAAAAACGTTAACGACTTGATGGCCTTAAAAAGTGGGATAAATTGCTGCCATGTGGTGGAGTTCTCGTCTCATAAACAAATTTATCAGCTGTGTGGGGGTGTTCACAAATAGGAATATCTAAAACAAACTGCCGTAATCAAGCAGCAAGGAGACATCTTCATGCATTCACGTGAAGTCATAAACATGTTTTCATTTAACCCCATAACTGCCGGAGCAAGGCGAACGCTACGCATCTGCAAGAGACATAACCCTTATGAGCCCCCGCGACCGTGAATATCCGTCAGTGTGCAAACGTTCCAGACGCACAATTCGTGATCACTGGCAGCGAAGGGGTTAATCCCTTCACTGCCGAGAAAAAACACAACACAATCCAACTGCAAGAGGCATACATCCTCATGAGCCCCCGCAGATGCGGGGGCTCATGAGGATCTATGCATCTTGCCGACCCAACTTTGTTTCCGTGTCACGTTTCTTGAGCGGCTGCGGCACTGCGACGATTAATTAACGTAGATTTCAGAAACTCAATCTGCGTTCAGTGGCAGTGAAGAAGTTAAAAGGAATAAGGATGACTGCTCTGGCTGAGATCCAAGAAGTAAGGCAGTAAGTCGGAAATGGCGCTAGGAAGGGCGAGAACTGTGCCGTCAATGACGGCATAGTTTTCTCCCTTACTAGCGCCATTTTAGCTACTGACGGCACAGTTGTTTCCCTTATTAGCGCGATTTCTGTTCCTGCCTACATCTTACCTTATCTGCGTTCTCATTTTCATTTTATTTGTGTAGTTTTACAAACATTCTCAGAAGAATGAAGGTGCTAGAGCTATCTTTCTGCGTCTACCGCTGAAACAGCTGTCAGGATGAATAAAAATGACTTAAACGACCGGGGGAAGAAATCGATCATCTGGCAAGAAATTGTCCGTATAATTTTCCTAACATTTGTGATAATAGGTTGTGAAATTATATTTAATTACTTTTATTTACACTCGGCAGGGAAAGACAGATACCCTTATTTTTTTGACAATACATTTTGGGAAAATATGGAGCAACTTATGCCAGAATTTCGTTTCCCTTCCCCCGTGGTGGCACTGGCACTGACTGCTGCAGTAAATGGCTGTCGCTGAGATGAGAGTGACTAGCGGCGAAAGAGTTAATGCTCTTTTTTTTAGAGAATGCTACTCTCCATAATGAATTGATATTAAAGTGTATCAGAATACAATACATATTACTTCATGAGAAGTCAGGACAGTAAAAATGAACATGAAACTATGACATAATGAATTGTGACATACTCATATTGCATCAGTGCATAATCAGCCAGACCCAATAGTTCAAGGGTAGTGCCATATTAGCTTGGTGTCATCTTTGAACTGTCATGCCGAATTTTCATAATACCTTTGCACATTATCAGTCACATCCAATAATGAATTTCGCAACGTTGGGTGACGTATACGAATCAAGAATGTGACTGACCAGCTCTGAGAGATGAATCGGCTATGATAGTTCAAGGGCAATGCCAGATTAGCCTGGCGCCTTCCCAAGCGTGAAGCTAATCTGACACTACCATTGAGCTGTTTTGCCGATCCATCATCTGCTGAGTGTGTTTCTGGAGGGTGTTCTGCTTTAACAAACGTAGACAAACTTACCTTTTGGTGTGAGAAAACATCACAGATCGAAACAAAAATGCTCTGTTCCCAAGTGTCTTTATCAGAGTGACAGGAAGATACTGCGGAAACACGGTGGCAGCGGAAAAGATAAGTGTGTTTTTGGAAGGTGTTTTTGAACAGAGAATGCGATGTGTTTATTTTTTTCCAGACAAAGACTGTGTGGGTGAGAGAGAATTATAGGGAAGCAGATAGTTTACTCGAAATCACTAGTGCAGTGGATACACGCTCCTTCCAAATCACACGCCCCACGACTGTGAACTCTTCAGCAAAGACGAGACAGATCCGAGACAAGAGGCATAGATTCTCATGAGCCCCTGAAGTCGCAAGGGCTCATGAGAATCTATGCATCTTGCATTTGGAAGTAACTGTCTGAATTTTTGGACGTTTTCAGGCAGTTTCAGGCTTGTATTGTTCGTGCACGAAAGATCTGTCTGCGCAAAAGGTCTTTTCCTTGAGACGCCGGTATCAAAGTACAGAGAAAGGTTACAGCTTCTTGAGGCTAGAGTCCAAGAGTACAGTGTAAACACACTAACTCACGCACGCACGCACGCACACACAAAACACCACTTTGTGAGGATAAAAAGACTGACTGACTGATTGATTGACTGATTATTGATTGATTGATTGATTTATTGATCGATTTGTAAAATTGGTTGATTGCTTGCTTGCTTGACGATTATGTTTGCTTGCTTGACTGACTGACTGATTAATTAATTGATTGACGATTGTGTGCTTGCTTGCTTGCTTGACTGACTGACTGCTTGACTGACTGACTGACTGCTTGACTGACTGACTGACTGCTTGCTTTTTTGCTTGCCTGACTGACTGACTGACTGCTTGCTTGCGTGCTTGACTGACTGCTTGAATGACTGACTGACTGACTGACCGATCGAGCGACCGACCGACAAACTGACAGATTCATTGATTGATTAATAGACCGATTGATTGATTTCAGTCTACAGCGCTGCACCAAACGACTAGCTTACCCAGGACAAAAATACGATGTAGCCCTTCACTGCCAAGACACAACGAAAACCACACAACTGCAAGAGGCATAGATCCTCATAAAGATCCATGCCTTTTGCCGGCCCCTCATTCACACCGTTGTTCCTCAGACACAAGGGATGTCCAAGCAGTCAATTTGTGATAGAGACAGGATGTCTGGCCTCCGTCAGTGAAGAGAAGTTAATCGCTCGACGACCCAGTGTGAAGAATGATAAGCCATCCAGCGCCACGTGAAGCCAAACTAAGCCAGCTTATTGGAGACGTTGCCTGATCACCAGGATCTTTTTTGGGAGAGCTCCCTTGTCCGCGCTATATATTTTTTTCCTTATACATGTATGCCAGCTGCAGGTGAAGGAATCGACCGTGGCAGCTCACTGGTAGTGTTTAAGGAACTTGCGCCTGGAGCTGAGATGGATCGACCCAGACGGCTCAAGGGTACTGAATGATTAGCTTGACGCCGGAAGGCGCCAAATCAATCAGGAACTACCTTTGAGCTGCCAGAGTCAATCCAACTCCCGTACTTTACGAAATACTAAGCAGGACACTCACTGGAGGATGGATCGACCGTGACAACCCCAAGGTAATGCCTGATTAGCTTGGTGCCAGGATCAGGGTCGATCCAACTCCCGCGACTCGTACCTTAACTACTGCTAAGGAGGCGATTCTTGAAATAGAGGCGAACGAAACTATACAGTTAAAAAAGAAAGAAGAAGAAGAAGAAGAAGAAAAAAGATAATCAGAGTTCAGTCTTTCAAACAAATCGATTGGCTGAGAGATGCGCATGCATTTGCATGGCCACACGACAGGCCCAGGAATCCTGCATGAAAATATCGTCTGACACTGTCCCTTCTGTGAGAAATTCACTATTTTCTGCCCTGTGAAGGCAAAAGACAGTAGGTCCATTTCTTCTGAAAAGCGAGATTTTCATTGTAACGCAACAATAATCTCGCTTTTCGCAAAAAATGAATTTGCTCGGCTTTAACCCATTCCGCCCTGACGCACTACAGCAGGAGATGGGTCGACCATGATAATTCAAGGGTAGTGCCAGAGTAGCTTGGCGCTTGTCGGCGCCAAGCTAATATTACACTGCCCTTGAATTATCATGGTCGATCCATCTCCTGCAACAGGTGCATAGTCGTTAGATGACGCCTCCAAAATTTGGGAATCACGTGCGCCGGGCTGAATGAGTTAAACTAAATAACTAACTTTTGCCTTTAGGCCTACAGGGCAGTATTTCACACAAATGAGTTGTTGCAGGGGATACAGGCAACAATGAAAATAATATCGTTCTGGTATCCCTGATTACCTTGGCGCAATCCCAGAGATCAGTATTATTACTACTAGTCATTACTCTTCAACTATCATGGGTAATGACAAAATAGGGAGGAAAAAGGGACATAACAAATCTCACCTTTCAGGCACGACTGACTGTAACATTTGCTTGCAGTATTTTTTTTTAACCCTTTGGTTGTCGGTAGCGCTTTTTGCTGCGATGATTTCTGCAGGAATCATCACGGCAAAAGCGCTACCGACAGCCAAAGGATTAATTGAGGAAGACGAGGAAATAAACAATCTCGGTTTTTAAGCGAATCTGATGGTTGGAAAACACGAATGCAGTCACGTATTACGCTAAGAAGAAAATGGCAGGTCAACATTCAGGTTCACCAGGCAATCGATTGGTTGAAAAAAATGCGTTTGCTGTCACGTGTCACACAAAAACCAGCCCGTCAAACTTTCAGGCTCGGCACGGATCTGTTCGATTTGTTGAAATGTGTGTCACATGTCAAAGAAAAACAGCGAATCAACATTCAAGCTTAGCATGCAGCTGTCGATTGGCTAAATTCCAGACCGAAGAAGGTGACTGCAAAGCTTGTAAAATGCAAAGAAAATTCCAATACAGAAAGAAGCATGCTTAGAAATGACAAGTACAAAACAATTACATTTTCGGGTTTAAATCCCTTTCCATAATGGACATACGGACAGGAATAAAAATTGCACTTCTTGTCTATCTTAGGCGGCAAGTGAAAGAAAAAATATTTTATGCACGTGCGGTCACGTGTCTTACACGCGAGGATTTCATTTATTGCTCGGTATCGGATATTGCAATGTTACATATACAGACGAGCAAAAAAATGCGACTTTAGTGTTTCCGATGATTTAAAATAAAATGTCGCATTTCTTTTGCTCGTCAGTATAAAAAAGAGCAGGTGTTCTGGAAAACAAGTGTCACGAGTGTAAGAAAACCTGGTTTTGTAATCACCTGGCTCGCATTAAAATAGTAAATGAAAAACAGCAATAGAACACTACATAATAGTTAATAGTGTAAACTTCGGTTACAGCAAGATTTTGCCTTGTTGTAAGCGAAATAGCCTGTATGCTTTGTATTGGTGGCTTAAAGTATGTATAAGTGTTTGTGTGTGAATCTGCTATTGGGCATTGAGTTTTTTTTAAATATATATTTTTTTAAATATTTTTTTTAGCGCAGTGAGTCCAGTGTTTTCTGAAGAATAGCGCTTTCTGAGAAGTGTGTACTATTATTATTATTATTATTATTATTATTATTATTATTATTATTATTATTATTATTAAATTATTATTATTATTATTATTATTATTATTATTATTATTATTATTATTATTATTATTATTATTATTATTATTATTATTATTATTATTATTATTATTTGCTACACGAAAATACGTATATCTTGTAAACCTGGTAGCTCTTTTCCGTCGGCACCACCAGGAAGTATTCATCCTCATGAGCCCCAGCGGCTGCGGGTTGGGACTATCCTTTCGACATCGTTCATATCGATTACAAGGAAATTACAGTTCTGCGGAGATAACTGATATATGCCGTATGGTTTCTGAAACCTTACGCGATTAAAATCTAAAACTTCCTTGAGGACAAAATTACGTGCCTTTGTGGGTCAGACAACCGGTATCCTTTTTCACTTACTGAACCAAATAGCTTTTGCCATCAACAATTATTATGAGAGAGAAAAAAAGGAGAATGTCAGCCTGCCGAGGAAATGCGAACACGATCCAACTGC
>BTPG01000008.1:118998652-119003652 GCA_036245525.1 Semisulcospira habei
AGGGTTATTGTTTCATGGACATAACTCGTACTCTTTAACAGCGATTGAGTCATAATAATACATAGTTTTTATATAGCGCCTTTCCCCACGAACAGCAAGCTCGGAGCGCTTTACAGCACATAAAAAATAAAAAATAAAAATTAAAAAGGAGAAAAAAAATTAGAACGCACTCACTCTTTAAATAAACATCTGCTCGCACCATGTAGGCGCACTCCCGTTATCTAGTTGAGCAGCACACGCAGGCTCTGGCCGAGAAATTCTTTGATAGTGACTAGAAGTGATTAATACTGTATGATACTGTACATTGATATACATCGTGAAATCGCGTATTTCGGACATAAAGCCTGTGATTCAGCAGCACGTAAAGATGAGCTGTCGCCGACATGTTCAAGCTAAAATTGCATCTGCTAACTCATCAATCATTACATGATACTTAAGGGTAGTGCCTATTAAGCTTGGCGCCTTTTATAGGCGCCAAGCGTAATAGGCACTGCCCTTGAACTCTCTGTATTAGGTCGATAGAACTTGCTTAAGGTCGAAGGATGCATTTCATACGAACGTAAAGCTGGGAACGTTAAAGAAGAACAAGATTTATGCGAGTAGGCCTGCCGTCTTCAAAAGCGGCAATTAAGCTTATTATATCTGTACAACGCGTTACGGTCGATAACGGCATTGGTGTTAGTAACCCCATCACTCCTAATGACGATACCACTTGGCGGAAAAGACGCGGGATCGTCAGGACGGGATCGTCAGGACGGGATCGTCAGTAGTAGCAAAGGGGTTACATTTATATATTTTTGGGGTTTGTAATTGAATGATTGGATTTGATAATATCGCAAAGACTACTCAGGACGTCGGTCCAAAAGATTGGTCAGAAGCGTTGACTCATAAAGACGTGCCGCGTCCGGATACGCGGCATAGAGCCGAGTATCCTGATGCGATTCTTCTCGAATGTGCGAGATGGGTGAGTCTAATCAAAATGAAAATGTTGCGTGTTTATTGTATTTTAAAATAACAAACTTTGAAATTAAACATTTGACGGTTCATCCATTATCGTTCAAATGGAGAGTGATTAAAATATATATATGGGTCGTGATTTAATATATATATATATATGCATGAAACTTGTCACATCTGACCTTCATTTTTGAAAAAAAAAATAACGTTTTACCGGTTGGTCTGTTCGGCAGATGTTATAGCATTTTAAAAAAAAATTAAAAAAACCCCAACAAACCAGTAGACAGCTCATCCAGTAACGTCCACACGGCGAGAATAGTAAACGTCTTAAATCATTCTACCCCAGACACGCCACAGCAAGCTAAGGATCGACCCTGATAGTTCAAGGGTGACGCCAGAATAGCTTGGCGCCTATGGGCGCCAAGCTATTCTGGCATCACCCGTGAACTATCATGGTCGATCTGTGTCCTGCACTGCAGTGCAGTCTTCAGAGATCAACAACAAAATCTGAGGATTTCGGTGTTGGGGTAGAATGAGTTAAAATATGCATGACAAACATGTAATTTGAACTTTGCTTGGATGTTTTCACCGTCGGACTGCTAAGGTGTTGTGAGACAGATTTCAAGTCCACGTCAGCAAACATTTCACCTCTGTACAAAATCATTTCACTGCCGTAGGGACATTATCAAAGACGGTGTGGCGGCCAAACTTCTGAAAATCAAACCACGTGCGAAAAAATGAAGGGGGGAAAGTTGAAGGAATTTGTGGGTATGGGGCGGCTGGAGCTCTCATATCGGGAAGAAGTACTACGTCGTGAAGGCGAAAGATAGTAAGTTCATTTTTGTGAAAAGCGAGATTTTCATTGTATTACAATGAAAATTTCGCTTTTCACAAAAATGGACTTACTGTTCTTTATCTTCACAGGGCAGAGTGGGTCCGGCCTTGCAAACTCCAGGCTGCCCTGAATGAAGTATTGCCATATTGGTACACTCTTCATACAGAAGTATAACTGACAGGAAAACCAGAAGATAAACTGGCCATACGATCCTCAGAGACTTGACTAGAGTTTCTATATCACGATGTTCTTACAATTGCCGTGTTAACCAATTTAAACCCAAGGCCGCACTTCCCAAATTTTGGAAGTTTCACTTCACAACTATACACCAGTTCCAGGAGGTGGATCGGCCACGATAATTGAAGGGTAGCGCCAGATTAGCTTAGCGCCATCAGGCGCCAAACTAATCTGGCAATACCCTTGAATTATCACGGTCGATCCATCTCCTGCTGTAGTGCGTCGGGGCTAAATGGATTAAAGATGTAGGCTTGTTGAATCACTCGGGGTACATGACATCGAAGTACAAGTGCAGTCTCAGTTGCGAAGATTCCATAATGAGAACACACTCACTCAACGCCCACGTTTCAGACGCTCATATTTACAGAAGGCATTACCGGACCATGGTTCCTGCGCCACTAAATTCCGAAGGAAATTTGTGAAGTAAATTGCTCTGTTAAATATGTATGCGTGTCAAATTACTCGTGGTACATGCCACCGAGACTGCATCAAATCGATTCTCGCGTGTGAAGATTTTATAATGAGAAAACACCCACCCAACGCTCATGTTTATGACGATCTCCGATACAACACGCGCTTCACCTAATGCGTCTTGGTTGAACAGTAACAGACATACACTCCCACGACTGTTCTCTGTTTGAGGCGCACAGATGTAAAGTGACACTGGGTGATACTCATCCCAAAGAGGCATAGATTCTTATGAGCCCCTGCTGTCGCTGGGGCTCATAAGATTCTGTACCTCTTGCAGACGAAACCTATGGTTGTAGGACTGTGGAGGAACAGCGATTCTTCAAATGTAAACTATATAAAATATGCATGCATAAAAAACCGTGGAGCTGAAATCTGAACGGTGCCAGTAGAGTCAATATTTGTGAGATGGTCTGTGAAGGTCTGTGCTGCCCTTACGGCGATATGGATCGACCAACTCTCCAATCGTTAAACACCCATCGTCATTTTGCAAGGGGAGCTGGGTAGCTCAGGTGACGGAGCGCTGAACTCACGTCCGAAAGGTCGCGTGTTTGAACTCAGCTGGGGTCAAAATTTGCTCAGACCCTATTCAGTGCCCCGTCTTTGATACATCACCTTTCACGGTGGGCAAAAGTCGTTAAGCCCTAAACGTTTAACTTTTTTCACGTCCAATTGCAAAAGTCATTATCGGACCTAGTGGGCAAACAGGTATCTAGATCTAAAGATTTTCAAGAAATAACCAACAAGGAAAGAAACACGCTTTAAAAAGGACGGGCACAAAGCTCGACTTTTCAAAGCGTGCTTCCTTTCTTGTTGATTATTTCTTGGCATTTTGCATGCTTGGCATTGGCAGTCACCTTCTTTGGTCTGTATTCTCTAGAAATTGCCGTTTTTCTAAATTATAAAAAAAGACAACCTATATTTTAAATATTTCCTCAGACTTCCACTTAATCATTGCAAAACACGATCAATGTCCTGAAATGAAAAATAAATTCAAAACACAGCGAGCAATTTGTCACTGAAAACAAAAGGAAGTAGTAATCTTGATGCTTCTGGTGGAGCATTGTTATCTCATCAAATACAGTGGCCGATGTTCAAGATTCAAAGTAAACGTGTGTTTTTTTTTTGTTGTTTTTTTGTGCGCATGCGCTCTTGTGTTCCCTGCGCGTGTGTACGTGCATGTGTGTGTGTCTTTGTGTGTGTGTGCCTTTGTGTGTGTGTGCCTTTGTGTGTGTGTGTGTGTGTGTGTGTGTGTGTTGAGAGAGAGAGAGAGAGAGAGAGAGAGAGAGAGAGAGAGAGCGAGAGAGAGAGAGAGAGAGAGAGAGAGAGAGAGAGAGAGAGAGAGAGAGAGAGAGAGAGAGAGAGAGAGAGAGATGATGATGATGATGAAACTTTATTTTTCAACGGTAAAAAGTTTTGACAGAAAACAAATCGTCATTTTACAAACTTGCCGTTGCTAACATCTACAGGATAAAAAAGAAGGGAAACTATAAAATATATATGTACATACAAAACCCAATAGCATCATTATACAGAAAAAATAATAATACTCATCACACACACATGCACACACGCACGCACGCGCGCCGCTCACACATACACCCACACGCACAAACAAACACGAGCACACACACACACGCGCACACACATATAAAAACCATCTGTATGAAATACGTGAGGTACAGGAAATATTACAGTACCTGAGAAACGTACTAAGTCTGACTCATCAGGTAATCAAAAAGTTTTGTTTTAAAACTTCCTGGTGAGGTAATAGTTTTCAAATGTGCAGGGATGGAATTCCAAGCAAACGGACCAGAGAATGACATACTAGTTTTAAAAAGGTCAATTCTTGGCAGTGGTAGGGGTAAGGTATTGTTTCTTGAGGTTCGTTCACGTTCTTGGTGAGATATAAATTTAGTGGTTAGATACTGGGGTGTCATATTATTCAGTATCTTATGCATATAGACGCATTTGTTTAATGTAAGTTGCTGACGTAGACCGAGAATGTTTAAATATCTAAATTTGTCTGTGGTAGGGATGGGGCGTCTATCTATCATTTTTACAGCTCTTTTGTATATGGAGTTTAATCTCTTCATGTGGACATCACTGCAGCCGTCCCACACTGTGGAGACATAATCAACATGGGACTTTATATGAGCATGAAAAAACAATTTACGGGTATTTGTATCCGTTACATGTCTAAGCTGGGACAATAAGAAAGTGTTTTTAGCAATGGCCTTACAAACAGCATTTATATGGGTCTCCCAGCACAGTTGATCATCAACATGTATTCCTAAGAATTTACGCTCAGTGACTTGTTCAACAGGTTCAGAGTTTAATTGTAATTGTAATGGCTGTAGTCGGCGTTGATGTTTTTGCCGCGTGGCGATTAAGATACTCTTTGTTTTTGCTGGGTGAAGAACCATATGGTTCTGTCTACACCAGTCAGATACCTCATTGAGACTGCATTGTAAACTATGGCTAATGTCCGTCGTTTTTTTGC
>BTPG01000008.1:119006152-119041152 GCA_036245525.1 Semisulcospira habei
ATTCTCATGAGCCCCTGCGACAGCAGGGGCTCATGAGAATCTGTGCCTCTTGCGGATGAGTATCACCCCGTGTCAAATTAGCAGAACCTGTCCTATATGTTCTTTCATTGCATAATACATCGTACAGCTCTGTTATGCCCGTTATTATGACGTGTTTATACTGGTCAGAGATCGAACAGAAGCTGGTTCCTTTTTGTGAGCTGATACGTGAGGCTGGATTCAGTCATCCAGTTTTTATTTATTTATTTTTTTTTTTTTTGTTCTCCGCCAAATAATCTAATGACGTCTTAGAAACTTACTTAATAATGTCTTCTACATCAAAAGACAACCGTGTGAAATGGATCGACCAAAAGTATTGCCTGATTAGCTTGACGCCTGATGAGACGATTATTCATACGTGCCGCATAATGATGCGCGGGAATTGAACTTAGCGTTCGAGACTGTGCCGCATACGAATACCAATACGTGCCGCATATGAATACACTGCAAGTAAAGTTGCGTTCGACGCATACCGCATAATATTTGGCATGTGTCGAACGCAAACTTTATCTGAACGCTAACTTCACTTGCCGCGTCCCATTATGCGGCACATCTCAAGGTATTCCTTAGGTCATTCTAAAAGATGACAAGAAAGCAGTGACTTTTGAACATGCAATACAGCGTGAAAATTACAAAACCACTTTCTAATGCACATGTCTTACCTGCACTTAGCTTGAAATCAATCGGACCTGAGGACACTTTGTTTGTTCGTATGGTCGTTGACGTCACCGGTTACCACATGACACCACAACTGTTCTGCGGGACATGTGCAGCCATCGCCACGTGGGTCCTTTGTTGTGTGTGGATTACTACCTGAACTACGTGTGTGGCGCTGCTCGAAGGAGACAGCATTGCGAACTGTATTCATGCACAAGGAGTACTAATAGGCATACAAACTCGTACTGTCACTGAGAGGCACAGTTTTCATTTAAAGCCACTTTCAGCGTCACACCTGTTTGAATTGATCAGCAAGTATGCAAATCTGTGTGCTGGACCGTGACTTCGGACATTGCGACATGAATGCGTAAGCAGTTGGCATGCACTACATTAGTCAGTTTGAGCCAATGAAGATCTCTTCCTTTTTCCTCCTCAAATATTGATGACAAGAAACTATTCGTCCTTCAACTCGCTTATAAAGAGCAAATACCAAATGAAAACCAATCCGTACAGACACAAATCCATACGGCAATCGCTTGCTTCAGTAGAATGGCGGGTAAAGATTTGTCCTTCGCCTTGCACATAGAAAAAAAGTCATTTGCAAATTTAGCTCTTTGGCTGTCGGTGGTGCTCGTTATCAAGGAGATTCCTGCAGGAATCACCTCGACAATCAGCGCTACGGACAGCCAAAGGGTTAAGATCAATCCCTACGCACCAAAATTCAAACAGCAAACTAAAGTTTCCGTAGAATGGCGGGAAAAATTCGTCCTTCAAATTGCCCATGAAATTTAGTATCAATAATAAAACCAAAATCCAAACAACAAACACTTACTTCAACAGAACAGACAATCAGCAGAACCTAGCGGTCAGAATGTTTGACTAGATTTCCTATCAATAGAACTGCCTGGAAGCAGACTGGTCCAACTGCATGCGACAGGATATGCTGATGACGTGGTGACGTCCTGCTAACGACACTGCAATAGCGGGACGGAATGCGGAATGAAAGGCGACAGGAAGCCAGGATCCAATAGCTGCAGGTTACCGACCACTGACAGCCTGGGACCGCCACTGTGTGTGCGCCTGGCCGTGGCGAAAACATTAAATTGATCAGTTGTGAGACTATTAATGCACCACTCACAAACCAGATAGGTGAGGCTAGCGCTAAAAATAATAATAATTACGGTATTTATAATGCGCTTATCTTATAATAATTATAACTCTAAGCGCACACTCACAACTCGCGCACGCATGCGCACGCTTTAGACAATGACTCACGTACCACAAACAGTGAAATACATTACGACGGTCAGCTTGGGGTGGGGAGTGCGGTGATATAGTGCTAAAACTGTTGAAAGAGGTGAGTTTTGAGGGCGGACTGGAAGGAGGAGAGAGAGTGTTTCTGACGGAGAGAGAGTGGGAGAGTGTTCCAGATGGATGGACCGTAGACGGAGAAGGAGCGGGGACCGAAAGTGTTAAGTTTGGTGCGAGGGATGTGGAGGCGGAGAGGGTCGGAGGCAGAGCGGAGGGAGCGGGAAGGTGTGTAGGGGTGAAGTAAGTTGGAGAGATAGGCAGGAGCGCAGTTGTTCAGGGATTTGTAGCAGAGAGACAGAACTTTGTATTGGATGCGTTGGGGGATGGGGAGCCAGTGAAGGAGTTTGAGCAGGGGTGTGATGTGGTCGGATTTTTTCTTTCTGAGGACGAGGCGGGCAGCATTGTTCTGGACGCGTTGGAGAGTGAAGATGGTGGATTGAGGGAGACCGGAAAGGAGAGCGCTGGCAGAATTGTACACATACCAAGGGGAATTACTCAGCGCTGGACAGACAAACAGTTAGATCCCCTGCCCCCGCCTATCAGGCACCCAATCGCCAGCCCACAGAGAAATACGCAGGTATAGAACAAGACGATCATCTGCATCCTTAATGTTAATGCACCGTCAGACAAGAGCAGGGGCGCGTCTGAGCACGCTGTGTACCATTGTAATGTTTTTATCTATTACTGATTTGACATTTAACAGGACACAGAAACCTGGTGTACGCGCATGTGTGTGTGTGTGTGTGTGTGTGTGTGTGTGTGTGTATGTGTGTGTGTGTGTGTGTGTGTGTGTGTGTGTGTGTGTGTGTGTGTGTGTGTACTGCATTGGGGGGGGGGAGTGAAGGGAGGTAGTCACTGTGAGTATCGCCGGCAGAAAAGCATATTGTAAAGTACCACATAATATTTACCACCTACTACTACTACTGTGATGCTACTAATGATGATGATGAAATGATGATGATTATGGACGTTGATGATGATTATAACAATGTATGACATATCCCCCAAAACATCGTATTCATTAGTAAGAGCCATAGATTTGCATGCCGCAGGGGTAAAAATCATACCTCTTGCTGCTATTACGGATTAGGTTCAGTGGTGATTAGCACCAAACTGACGGATTGCGGTCAGGTCTGTCGTACTACCCTCGGATCACATGTAGAAGCAGCAAACATCCTGGTGAATACCGCCCTGTGAAGAAAAAAGACAGGAAGTCCATTTTTGTTAAAAAGCGAGATTCTCATTGTAATACAATGAAAATCTCGCCTTTCACAAAAATGGACTTGCTGTCTTTTACAGTTTAGAATAAGCCTGATGATAAAATACTTCGTAATGTGAAGTCACACGCAGTGCGTATGACGTTGACTCCTGAGGAGACTGAACATCATTCAACTGCAAGAGGTATAGATCCTCATGAGCCCCCGCATCTGCGGGGGCTCATGAGTATCTATACCTCTTGCTGACGCCACTTCATATCCATGTTCTTTTGAGCTAGAGGTCTTTGACGTTGAATTTACGATTTCAAACACACAGTCTGCGTCCACTGACAGTGGGTTAAATGAAGTATTGATATCACACGCAGTGCGCATGACGTTAATTTCTGACGCATCGCAGCTGCTGGCATTTACCTCGCTGTGCATGTGTCTGTCAATGTCATGTATCGTTACTAATTGCTTGTATAACCACATTCAGTTATTTGTGTTTCGCGTTAGCGACGATAACATATAATTAGCTTCACTTGTTTATCACCATAGGAAATTTTGTGCAATTAATTTTGCTCTACTAAGCGTTACGCTCTTGAACTTGATTTCATGTGGCTTAATTAGCTGCCACCGGTATTATTATTATTATTATTATTATTATTATTATTATTATTATTATTATTATTATTATTATTATTATTATTATTATTATTATTATTATTATTATTATTCCCGAACGGATACATAAGAGCTAATGGTTTCATCTGCATGTATACCGACGAGCAATAGAAATGCGACTTTTTTGAGTCATCAGAAACACTAAAGTGTCGTTTCCGTTGACTCAGAAAATGTCGCATTTCTTTTGCTCGTCAGTATATATTATCACCCTGCAATTATGAGACGGCTAGAAGCGAGACATTTGATCAGAGAAAATGCCTGTAGTGCAACAAAGCACATTAAGAATAAACTTCACATGAAAAAATATGGTCGTGCAGAGGAAAAATGTGTGCGCTCAGTCATAGGATGAACGCGTGCGGCAGAAACGTGGTGAATTGAAGTTATCGTTAGAGCCATGCAGCGAATATGCGGCACAACTCATCTGAATGAATTTAAATGAAAGATTTCAGTGTTCACGACCGTCTATTTTATAGGAAAGTATATGTGCTGTCTAATGAATGGCGTAGGAATACTGCACAGCAATTAGTACATCTTCATCTGAACGTCTCGCCAGCTTTTGTACCATGAAAGCACAATCAAAATCCATTTTAAAAAAGAAGAAAAAAATCCAACACAAGTTTATATCAAGCTTGAAAACTGCCCCACCGCACGCCACTCACCCTACTCTACCCCGTTTGTTTTATTATTTAGGGCTATTGACACTGACTGTGTAGACTTTCGTTACGCTCTTGGTTCAGCATTCTTTCTCTACAAGCTCCAAAGAAATTCCTCATCAGAGAAATAAAAACACGCCTATAAAGGACAAGATCCGCACAAGTACAAGCTTCATGCGTTTTCCATTTGTGGTCCGGCGTGCGTATTACTTTTGAATTGTTAGTTATTATGGTTTATTCAGGTTTAAAGCCGAGGAGGCGACTAAGGCCATCTCACAGCGGCTTCGCACTCTTAAAAAGTAAACGTAATGCTGGTCTGTCCAGACCAGCACACGAATCCTATCCTCGATTTTTTACACCACTGGCCAACCATACATGGAAAGTCCGTGGCCGGAAGGTGGCTTGGCGTACGAGCTGCATGACGCTGAAGTAGCCGGCGGCCTTCGATCCTTGATGATTCACAGGTTAAACGCCAACGACCTGCTCCGTCTGAGGAGTAAGGTACGCGAGTGAATGTTGCCGATGTCATACCTGCGTGTGCCGGTCTGTGATTTTGGACCTTACGACCTACGGCCGTAAGGTCCAAAATCGCAGACCAGCACGCAACTTTTTGCATGAGCCTCTGATATCGGAGATTTAAAAAAAAGAAGATCGAAACTTGTTGCACCTTAATAATTGAAAAGGACAGCGGAGCAGAGTTTCGAGATGATGAGGTCGATTTCTGGCTGATATCAAGTAGCATATATTTTTGCGAAATCTTTGGGCTGCCAGGGCTCATGAGAATCTATATCTATTGCAGATCGAAGAGATTGGCTGGGCGATTAATTTCCATAAGAGTCAGAGGGGTTCTCTCTCTCTCTCTCTCTCTCTCTCAGTCTCTCTCTCTGCTAGACAGTGTACACCGGGTGTAAACTAGAAAGTAATTCTCATTATATGAAAGAAGACTGATGTCTGATGGGCGCCACACTCCGACCCGTTGCCTGGATGGTTCTTGCTGGTGTGCGTATTTTGATTGTTTTCCACAACCTTCTTTGGCACTGACCGGGGAGGGTTGTGGGAGACGCTCGGGTTGCGCCGGTACGGGCTGTACTGGCTCCGAGTCGGACTGTTGTTCCTGTCATATATCTGAGCCAGAATGAGATTATTCATACAGGACTGATGTCATCCAAATGCTCAAATTCATGATTATCAATTGGTTAGTAATACAGAACTCTATTCAGTGCTGTCGTAACTGTGAAATGTGTGTAGTTTTGATTGCGAAGTAGAACCTTCAATATTGACGCTATACTCAAAGTGATTTTTAAACTCAATTTGTAGCTGAGAAATCGGTGACTTACTGCACGATATAAATTCATGTACGTTTTTCTGATATAGCTAACGTGTCTAATGTGTGACGTCACGACGGAGTCTCAACCACGTTTAGTTCGTATTTGTTGTGTGCTAGACCGTAACGGATCAGTGACACCCATTGCGTGCGTCTCTTTGTGCGACGATTAGTCGCGATACAATCACACAACATAATCTTGTTCAGAGCCAGGATTATGTTGTGTGATTGCATCTGAAATCATGGTTGGAGGCCAAAAACTGGAAACAGTTAAGAAATTCAAATACTTAGGAGCTATTGTGACAGATGAGGGATCAAAACCAGAAATACTGTCCAGGATTGCGCAGACAACAACAGCACTGACAAGATTGAAGACCATATGGAAGGACAGAAACATCACACGCTGCTCCAAGATCAGACTGATGCGCTCCTTAGTCATCTCAGTGTTCTTGTATGCCTGCGAATCATGGACCCTCACAGCAGACCTTGAAAGGAGGATACAAGCCACTGAAATGAGATGTTTTCGAAGGCTGCTTGGCATCTCATACAGAGATCACATCACAAACGAGGAAGTGGGAAGCAGAATCAGGCAAGCCATCGGGCCCTATGAAGACTTATTAGCCATTGTGAGAAAACGCAAACTGCAGTGGTATGGGCATGCCACACGTTCAGCAGGGCTTGCCAAAACAATCCTGCAAGGCACTGTGCAAGGAGGACGAAGGAGAGGAAGACAGAGGAAAAGATGGGAGGACAATATCCCAGAGTGGACAGGACTGAAGCTGGGCGATACGCTGAGAATGACAGAAAACAGAGAGGAATGGAGGGAGCTGGTTGTTAAGTCATCAGTGGTGCCCCAACAGTCGGCAAGACTACGGGATATAGATAGATAGATAGAATCCTGTTACTAAGAGGTTGAGGATTAGCACTTGACCCCTGATGACTGATCAGTGTGTGATGACTGGCTTAGTGGTCAGTGTGAATAGACACACCCGCGTGAGTGCAATTCTCATCGAAATGCGCGTATAATGATGACAATTGCAGCGCTCTGTGACTTTACAAACTGTGTTAGCCTGTGTATTGAACAGGAGTGCACAACATAGTCGCTATTAAAGTGATTCACTGACTGTGTCGGTAGCAAATAGAATAAGATTACTCTGGTACGCTTCATCGCGTTTTGTTTTTAGCAACGGTACGTTGCGCACCAGAGACCTCATATCTGCAGACTTTTTTTCACTTGCATCTACGATCCGCTATTTTTGTTTCTTCCTTTTTTTTAATCTTTCGCGCATGTTTCAGTGCTGTGTTTTGACCACTGATCTGCATGCCACATAGCGACACTTTTATTGTTGTTTAAACTGTCATTTAGTTTGTTAGTATATTTGAAACTAGTACTTGGTTGCGAAGTTACCTAACATGTTTACTAGTGTCAACGATCATTTGCTTAGAATAGGCCACCTCAATGTATATCACCTTTGCAGTAAAGTATCAGACGTTACAGTACTACTCAACCAACCCTCCCCATATCATATATTTGGCTTTACAGAAAGTAGGTTGACAGAGAATATAAGTGACCAAGCTACCACCATACAAAATTTCTCCGTTCATAGACGAGATGCTTCAGCACCTGGTCATACTGGCATTTGTGCTTATGTTCACAATACTATTGCTAACAACGTGACACGACGATGTGACCTGGAATCCACCCCGCAGCTACAGTGTCCTGGCAAGATGATTTTCTTGTAATGGTTGACAAAGTACAAAACTCCAAGGGTGATATACATATACTCGGTGATTTTAATGTTGATTTATTGAAACCTGGCAACACGTCATGGAAATCCATGATAACGTTCTTAGGCCTTACACAAATAGTTCAGCCACCCACCAGGGTCACTGCTACTTCATCCACATTAATTGACCATGTTTATACAACCAACGACAATGCCGTTAGCAATGTCTATGTACCCATCATCTCTGTCAGTGATCATTTTCCTATTTGTTTTTCATTATCTGCGAAGTTGCCAAAGAAAATTCATAAGGAGCATATAACCATCCTCTACAGATCATTCAAAAAATTTAACCAAGATGATTTTTGCATGACCTTTCCCAAACACCATTTTCCGATGTGTATAACTATAACGATCCCAATGTAGCGCTGTCCCACTGGTATAAGTTGTTCCTCGGTGTTCTTGACGGACATGCCCCGAGGCGCACTAAGCGTGTTAAACACCCCACTGTGCCTGGGTGGCTGACGGATGAGATTAAAAGTGCAATGGAACTAGTAGATCTATTTAAACAAAAAAAGAAATTTAACGAGTACAAAAAACAGCGAAACATAGTTAAATCATTAGTACGTAAAGCACAGAGGCAGTATGCTGAAAAGATTATTGCGGGCGGCAAAGACATACGCAGCGTGTGGCAGGTGATTAACACATTTACTAAAGGACAATCTAGCAAATCAACGAGTGTCCCCCTGCACCTTACAGCTGATGTATTTAATGAACACTTTCTTAACATTGCTAAAACCCTGTCACAGACGAACACCAGTGAGCCAGGTGAATACGTATGTTCAGAACAATTGAAACAGCATAGTCAGATAAACGCTGGCAATACATTCTCAGTCCCCCTAATGACCGTCCTTGATGTAGGAAAATCTATAACCAACATCTTGTGGTGTAGACGGTATTAGCAGTAAAATCCTGAAAATTGCGCTCCCTTATATTGTTGAATCGTTGACCTTTATATATAACCTTTCGATTCAAAAGAGCATGTTTCCCGATGAATTAAAAATAGCAAAAGTTACTCCTCTACCAAAAAGCAAAGATCTGAGCGACCCAAGTGAGTACAAACCTATTTCAATCTTATCAGCAGTGTCCAAACCACTTGAAAAGCATATACATAATCATTTACTTCAATTCCTGGAGGAAAACCGCCTTATTAGTACAGCACAATCAGCTTTTCGGCCTAAACATTCGTGTCAGACAGCCTTAACGCTCATAACCCACAAATGGCTTACTGCCATAAATGAGTCCAAACTTTCAGGTGTAGTATTTTTAGATCTTAAAACAGCCTTCGATCTCATTAACCACTCAATCTTACTAAAGAAGTTACCTTTATATCACATTGACTATAAATACTCAGCGGAAGGACTGGTGACCCATGGTGTTCCTCAGGGACCGTTATTATTCAACATCTTTATAACTGACCTTCCACTGTCAATATCACACCCCGACACAAACTGTGAACTATTTGCTGATGATACATCATTACATGTATCTGATAAAAATGTTTCAACCGTGAGCGCTGTCCTCCAACATAGTTTAGATGAAGTGTCAACTTGGTGTGAAGAAAATCATATGATTATTAGTACTCCTAAAACGAAAAGTATGTTGGTGACGACACGCCAAAAGCATCAACGTGGTTTGCAACCCCTTGAACTGTCCCTTCACTCTCAGCCCATAGAGCAAGTGTCAAAACATCGTTTGTTAGGAGTGACAGTCGACGAACAGCTCAGCTGGGAGCCTCACATAGAAACTGCATGTAAAACTATTTCAAAGAATCTCTTTTTATTATCCAAATTAAGTCGTATAGTTGACATTGATGCTCGAAAACTATTCTTTAACGCACACATCAAGACACATTGTAATTATGCTTCCAATATCTGGGACGGCTGTGGAGACATTCATTTGAAAAAAATTAATTCCCTTTACCGGCGAGGTATTAAGCTTATTCTTCCTGGTTCGTCCCCTACTGATGAAAGACTGAAGGCCCTTAATATCCTACCACTTAGTAAACAATTGGAACTTAATATATGCTTACTTGTGCAAAAAATTCTAAACGATGCCGCCCCTCCCTATCTCCGCGAGCTGTTTTCCCACACGAATAGAGAGAACACGAGGAACAGCTTACTCCATCTCCCAAAACCGAGAATTGACATCTTCAAATCTAGCATATCATTTTCCGGTGCTAAGTCATGGAATAATTTGCCCTCTCATTTAAAGTCTATTTCATAGTTATCTGTCTTCAGAGCTCGCGTCCATAAATATTTGCTGTCGTTGTGAATGTTCTATCTTTCTGCTTAGTATGTTGCTCCAGCACAGCAGATTGCTGCAGGTTATGTAATAGTTCGACTGTCTGCATTAATATGTCAGGTTCATACGAGTGTGTGTGTGTATATATATATATATATATATATATATATATATATATATATATATATATATATATATATATATATATATATATATATATATATATAGGTTTAATTTCTTTCTTTTTTTTTTCTTTTTTTTTCTGAGGGGGGGGGGGGGGGGGCCCGGGGGGAATGGGTCTTTTTACTTATATGTGTTTTATCTTTTGCTATATCGTCTGATGTATTTTTATATGTGTAGAGTAGCAGGACAGTTTGGAAGATAGGCATTGCTATGCCTAAAACTTTTTATCCTGAATAAAACGTTTCATCATCATCATCATCTCTCTCTCTCTGTTTCTGTCACTGTCTCTGACTGTCTGTGTGTGTATGTGTGTGTGTGTGTGTGTGTGTGTGTGTGTGTGTGTGTGCGTGCGTGTGTGCGTGCGTGAGTATGTGTGTGTGTGTGTGTGTGTGTGTGTGTGTGTGTGTGTGTGTGTGTGTGTGTGTGTGTGTGTGTGTGTGTGTGTGTGTGTGTGTGGATAAGAGAGAGATTTTGTGTACGTTATTTTGTTTGTAGTGTGCAGCAAGGACAAGAATGAAAACAGGTTTGCGCACCTATTCCTTTATATCCTATTTCTTTCTCCTTGGAAAATAAAATATTTCATTTCATTTCATTTCAGTCTCTCCCTCCCTCCCTCTCTTTCTGGAGCGTTCGACTCTCGTTCGAGAGGTCGCATGTTCGAATCCACCTATGGTCAAAATTTGTTCAGACCCTATTAGTGTCCCCTATTTGAAATCACCTTCGTGGTGGACAAAAGACGCTAAGCCATATGCGTTTAATTTCTTTTCTCTCTCTCTCTGCGTGTCACAACCAAAGTTTCTACTGTTTTAAAATAATGTATCATTGTTATTCTCTGTCTGTCTGTAGTTCCTCTCGATAGTATTAGATAATTAGATATTATTATTATTACTTTTAGTAGAGTAGCAAAGGCAAGCATGGAAAACGGCGCACGTGCTAACTGCTTCTACGTTTGAGAAATACAGAGTTTCTCTCTCACTCTCTGTTCCCCCCCCCCCCCCTCCCACCTCTCTCAGTCTCTCACTTGACTCTCTGTGTAATCCATACCCCGCTTGGAATGAGACCAGCAAGAGACCCAATTCATGTGTACCCGAGACGTTAACGTGTGCAGATGAACATCTATGTCTCTTGGAGACGGGGAAGGGGGGGGGGCGATCAATCGATCTGACTAATTTCCTGCCGATCAAAAATCCATCTTGACTTTTGCAGGCTTCGCAAGGAGCACTTGTGGAGATTTCTAGCTTAAAGTTCTTCGTCAGACAGTAAGAAGTAATTGCACTTCATTTTCGGGTGTTCCGGCTCCACAGCTCACGGCAATTTGTACAGCTGAAGTAAGGAAAGATAAAAGAAGATGAATATGTATGCTGGTCTGGGATTTTGGACCATACCGCGTTAACTGTTTCTTCCAACTTGTCCATCAGGGTTGCCTGCAGTAACTCTTGTGGCTCTAATCTTCAACTGGCCAACCAACAAACTAACCAAAAACACCAGATGCCGCTTTCCGTCTGAGAAACAGGAGGGAGGTAAAGGACCTGGCAGACGCTAACAAGAGACATAGATTATGATGTGACCCTGCAGTAGCAGGGGCACATGAAAATCTATGCCTCCTGCAGTTTTAAGAGATGGGCTGTGGAACAGCCAAGAGGACTCCAACTGGAGATTCTACCAACCAACGAACCTACTCTCAGATGATGTCGTCAGTCTGAGAAAGATGGAGGCAAAGAATGCCAGGATGCTAGCAGTACGAGGCATAGATTCTCATGAGTTCCTGCATTCGCAGGGGCTCAGGAGAATCTATGCCTCTTGCAGATGGAATATAAGAACTGCTAATCTGCCCAAAAACTCAATCAGTCCAAGTGGACGTTGATGATATTGTCTGCTTATGTCGTCCACCGTGGGAACTCTCCCTGCCACTGGATTGGAGGCGGATAGGGGGGGGGGGGGGTCTAGGGCAGGGGTGAGGACCTTTCCAACACTGACCAAAGCTAGCCCGAGGTTGACGTTTACTCACTGGCAAAAAAAAGAAGAAAAAAAAGCAAAAACAAAATAAGAAAACCAACCAACCAACCAACCAACCAACCAACCAACCAACCAACCAACCAACCAACCAACCAACCAACCAACCAACCAACCATCAGCCAGCCACCCACCCACCCACCCACCCACCCACCCACCCAACCAACCAACCAACCAACCAACCAACCAACCAACCAACCAACCAACCAACCAACCAACCAACCAACCAACCAACCAACCAACCAACCAACCAACCACCAAACAACCAAAGCAAAGCAAAGCAAAACAACAACAACTCCAAACCAAATCAAAACTAAACCAAACCAAAAAAACAAACAAACAATAAACGCAAAAAAGGTTTGGGGAACGGGCAACCATTGCACAAACCCCCTTCTCTCTCTCTTCTTCTTTCGTGCATCCCAGCCCATGAGCACTCTCAGCTTGAAAGAAGACTGGCGTAACTTGGAAAGAAATAAAAAAAAGAATAGAATTGAAGATGTCAAACTCTGGGTTTTAACTTAGATATAATCCAAACGAATACAGTTTCCGAGAGACAGAGCCTAGATTGGTACTGAGAACTGTAGAAAACATGGGTCTTCAAGCGCCTCATGAGATTGCATGATACATGTACTTACTGGAGTATCTCCATTTACATCTTTGTACCTCAAGTTAAAGAGATCATCGAGCTTTCGCAAGTTACGCACAACAATCAAGAAGTTTTCCCGTGAGCGTGCTCCGACACCCGTAGGAGTGCTTTGTTAGTTTGAAGAAGAAGAAGCAACCAAACCTGATTGATCAGATGAAGGTCGAGAAACGACTCCCGCAACAAATTCAACCCATCTGCAAGAGGCCTAGATCCTCAAGAGTCCCCGCGGGGGCTCATTAGGAACTGTGCCTCCTGCTGGTTCAGTTTGTATCTGTCTTCCCAAACTTAAACATTCCTTAGGGCGTGTAATGTGGAAGGGAAAGGATACAGCCTGACCAGATTGATTGGTTGCAGGTTGCAGAAGGGCCAAGGAAAATCGTACATACACGCTAGACGAAGGGGTATATGTCTGATGCTGACCTTTTCCAGAACAACAAGTGGTCTGGAGCCCACAAGCCATACGGTTCCTTCATTTCCAGAGTCAAACTGCTCGCGTTTAGACTCGTCTGCTCAGGAACTACATCAGTCTTTTCCCGTTTAACCCGACAGCCGCATTTTAGAGGTGTCACCTAACGACTATGTACCAGTTACAGGAGATGGATCGACCATGGTAATTCAAGGGCAGTGCCAGATTTGCTAATTGGCGCCTGATGGCCCCATGCTACTCTGGCACTACCGTTGAATTATCGATGTAGTATGTCGGGGCTGAATGGGTTACATTGGGTAAAAGGGAGTCGCGAGCTTCGCAACAAACGGTGAATTTTGTAAGTTAAACTCAGCGAGCAAATGGTCCACCGACTAACTAGGAACAACCTCGACTAGAGGACCTGATGCTCACCGCGTCGAAAATGATTTCTGCCATGTGAATTAACTTAACTCATTCTATCCCAGACACACCACAGCAGGATAAGGATCCACCATGATAGTTCAAGGGTGATGCCAGAATAGCTTGGCGCCTGCGGGCGCCAAGCTATTCTGGCATTACCCTTGAACTATCATGGTCGATCTGTGTCCTGCACTGCAATGCAGTCTTGAGACGACACGGGCAAAATTTAAGGATTTTGGTGTTGGGGTAGAATGAGTTAAGGCACAAGACAATAAGTCCATGTTTGTGAAAAGCGAGCTTTTCGTTGCATTACAATGTAAATCTCGCTTCTCACAAAGGTGGATTTGATGTCTTTTTCTTCATACTTCGCAGTCAGATTCACTTGGCACCCTTGAAGTAAGGTTGTCATTGCAAGTGCTTCGTTTGGTGCTGGAAATGGAAAGGATCCCAGAAGACAATTGTGTGCCAGAGGCGAGGGCATCCGAAGTTCACAAGCATCCATCTATGCTAGGATGCGGAGAAAATTCCTGTGCATTGAGGAAAAGGTCATCGGGCTGACGTCGGCCACTGTGGGCCTGCGCACGTCCACGTCGGCCCGATGACCTTTTGCGCATTGGGCAGAAAACACAGAGAGTGTCAAATCACCTACCGCTTAGCACAGCCCCACTTTTGCCACTGCTGAGAAGGGCAGGCTGCGTACACTCCTTTCTCATCAGTAGCAACGCGGGGCAGTTTAAACTCATTCGAGACGTGCCGCCTCCGGATACGCGGCTTCAAGCCGCGTATCCGGAGGCGGCACGTCTCGAATGCGTTAAAGAGGTGCAATGAACAATTTTATGTCACTGCCGAGACAGTTGGGTAGGCGGCTGCCAATCAAGAGTTTTATTTCTAAGAAATGCCTAAATTGACTATCATTTGGTTCAATAGTTTTCTTTCTGCTATTGACATGACCCTGTTGTTAGGTGGCAACTCGCTCAAGGCAATAGCTATTCTTTAGTTCAGTATTATTGCAGGACGCACCTTTAAAAACAATCAAAAACGAAGAAAATAAGTAAGAAAGAAAAGCACACAAACAAGCCAAATTAAAAATAAATACACAAAAACAAACAATAATAACAAAACCAGCAACAAGAAAGAAAGAAAGTGAAAAGACATATATAGAAAACAAAGTAAACAAAGAAATAACGAACATAATCAATAAAAAAGAAAAATTAACGAAGAAAAACACAAAAAACGTCAATTGAGCAAATATATCTCGACTAAACCGGAAAGCTGGTGCAGTCTGTGACTTGCAAGTGTCGTCTGCCAGGCAATAGTCGTGGAATCCAGGTAAGCCTTTGGCAACGGTCGCGCTTTTGTAGCGGTGATATCTTCAGGAATCTCCTCAGCAAAACGGTGGACCGAGAGCCAATGGGTTAATGAGGAACGGGCTCTGACATCTGTACAGGTTGTCTCCGCGAATTTGACAATATATGCATGCCACAGTCTAGACATCTACCGCCACTAGAGACACGCAGAAAGCCTGGATTTTCATTATAATATAGTTCGCTGCTTCGTCCGCTGCGAGATGGACTTAGTGGCCTGCTGGTCGTTCAATTTCAATAACTACTTCATTTTTGCATCGTTCACTCCCATGTTCAACAATGGAAATCAATGTACAGTAATTGACAGTTCAAGGGCAGTGTCCGATTAGTTTGAGGCCTAGAAAGGTGCTAAGCTATTTAGGCATTAGCCTTGAGCTTTCATGGCACACCAATCCCTGACATCTTTTTAGCTACGCACGCACCGCCCTTCAGTTACCATGCCCATTCATCACCAGTGAGAGGTATCGAGGTATTTAGGTATTCCTTCCTGAGATAATCAAGCATTGCCTTTGAGCTGTCAAGGCACATCCAACCCTAGCGAGAGGCATCGAGATGATCAGATGTTGTTTCCTAAGCCATACAGACAATATCTTTGACCTATTACGACCCATCCAACTCCGGTAAGAGGCATGACACTTTTTTCTTCAGCTACTTCTCCCAACTGTCTTACTCACTACGTAAAAACTTTCCTGGTGCCCACCGAATGCAGCTTGGTCGTCTGGTTGTTGGAAAACAACCCCAAACGTGAACCGTGATTGGTCAGCATCGTGAAATCGTAGAACAAGACAGCTCACTGATTTACCATAGTGAATCGCGAGGGCGTGTAGCTTTGCGTTCGTCCTTGGACGACAAGGTCAAGCACGCGTGCCCTTGCATCAAGTTAACTAATCCAATCGGATTTGCGCAGCCCACAACTTCAAACAAAACCACAATTCTTAGACCCGTCTGAGAAGCAAGTACAGCTACGTGTGACTGGGTTGCGACACAAAAAGCATGGATTACCATGGGCTCCTGCGACTGCAGGAGCCCATGGGAATCTATGCTTTGTGCAGACTGAAGAGCCTGGCTTAGGCACTCATGATAGAGAAGGCTGGGTTAGGAAGTCGGCGATAGAGAAGGGTGATGCCGGAACTTGGCAAGATCGTGATGTGCATGATGCGTGCGCTTGTCTGTGATTGTGGACCTTACGCTCTATTGATTTAAGGTCCAAAACCACAGACCAGTACATATGTTAGATGCTGTTGTACTGCTTTGACAATGACGACTTTTAGAGAGGAGAAAGCGAGAGGGTTAGGGGTGAGGGTGTGTGTGTGTGTGTGTGTGTGTGTGTGTGTGGGGAGGGGGGGGGTAAATGTGGCATCATGTGGCATTGATTGCCTTGTTCTTCCTTTTGTTGACCCCGTATCATCATATTGGTGGCTTTGAGCACTAGATCCTTAGATTATTGACCATATAGCACCATCATGGCGGCTTGGTCTTCCATTTGTTGACCGTGTAGCATTATCGTGGTCGCGTTGATCGTAGGTCTTCCTTCTAGAGACCATGTAGCACCATCTTGGTGGCTTTGATCTTAGGTCCTCCTTTTGCTGACCGTTTAGCACAATCGTGGTGGCGTTTCGGCATCATCAAAATGCCTTTACTTTGGAGAGGGTTTTCTTACGTCTTTTTGTATGTGTGTGCGTAGATTAAATTTGTTTAAAGGTAGTGCGATTCTGCATACATACATTTTTTTGTAACGTGCATAGAGCCCACGGCTCCTGGGCATTTAGCGCGATATAAATGCTCTTTATTATTATTATTATTATTATTATTATTATTATTATTATTATTATTATTATTATTATTATCATTATTATTATGAACCCTTCACTGCCCACAAAAATTGAAGACAATTCAACTGCAAGAAACATTGATCATCATGCGCCCCCGCAGGCTCACAATGGTCTATGCCTCTTGCTGACATCCCTTTGTATGCATGTTGCTTGCGCGGCTGTGGCTCTTAAAACCCTTTCGCCGCCACAGGTGTTAAAATGTTGCATTTCCCAGCGCCGCAGCTGTTTTGCCAGAACGCTGTGGTGCAACACCTCTTATCTTTAAAAGGCTATAACTCTTGAACCACTGAACCGAATTACTTCAGTTTTTTTAAAAATGGCGATGAGAAAACAAAATCGTACGCTGACACCTTTTTTCTTTCATGTGACTCACTGAAAGTTTATATCTGGCCTGATGCAAGAAGAATGATAAAATCTGTTGTTTTCAACACAAACAACAGACAGTTTACACACATGGCAGTTACACACAGTAACAAACACATGATAACATGTCAAGAAACATATTGAGAAAATGTTCAACTCACAAGTGAAGCATAGTTGGGTGTTCAGAGCTCTACAGATAATCCATAAAACATCAACTCACAAGCATAGTCCATAAAGAATACACAACACTCTTCTACACGAAATCTGCTCGCTAGAGTACTCGATTCAGGCTCATAGGTCGGATCGTTATCAGAGCTATCTTGCAATTTCCAAAAAGCTCTTTGTCAACTTCGTTGCCACATGGATGCTCCTCGTTCAAATCAACATCAGTTTGTGATCGTAGGAGGTTCAAAACGACGCAAAACGTCCTCCGTAGATAGTGTCTTGTGCCGCTCACTTCGCCCTTTCGAAGTTTCAGCCATCACGAAAAAGCACCGCTGCCAAAAAGTCAGAAAAACTCGCAATTTTTTCGCTCAAAACTCTCAAAAGCACTCAAAGTTGGCGCTGGAATGTAAGAGGGGATTCCCCTGTCCCATGATGCACTATTATTGACCAAAACTACCTCATACATTAAAGTCACGATCAAGTGCAGTGAACTCGACTGTGTTACTCGCCAAAAGGCGAGATCGGCGGCGAGCCAGGTACTCGCCAAACGGCGAGATCGGCGGCGAAAGGGTATTTTAACAAAGATTTCGGAAAACACAATCTCCGTCCACCGGCAGTGAAGGGTTTAGGTCTGTTGTATTTACAGACACGTCGTATTTGTCGCTCTGTTGGACGTTGTGATTTGTACTAAACAATAACGCGCGGGCCAACCTTTTGCTTACTGGGTTGATATTGTCTCCGTGCACAGAAAAACGTTAAACGTTTAGGGCTCAACGTCTTTTGTCCACAACGAATGTGATTTCAAAGACGGGGCACCGAGTAGGGTCTGAACAAATTTTGACCCAAGCTGTATTTGAACCTGGGACCTTTCGGACGAGAATCGAAAGCTCTACCATCGAGTCACCCAGCTCCCCTCTCCGTGAACAGGCACAGACAGAAAACAAAATGTACAAGCGCGTGTTTGTTTTCACCGTGAATGTGCGCGTGTCGTGTGAGCGTGCGTGTTAAGGGTTCAGTTTGAAGGCGCTTCGATACGATTCCTAGAACTGGTAAAGTGCTTATATAATGACCGGTATTATTATAATTTCATTTAAGGTTTCACGCATCAACCCTCCCTCAATACACAATAAGATGGGTTTTAAAGTGTACCTTAGTATGACCTGCGATGTTTAAGCCATGTTCCCCTAAAATCCTTAGGAACACACCAGCGATATAGCCGATGGCGCAAGGGTACCCCCATTCACTCTCTTCGCGGATCCTAAAGTGAGCTTGAAAAACATTTTCCTCTAAATAAATCAGAATTGATTATAGGAGACCAAATCAGGCAGTACTATTTTAAGGCATACCTTTTGCGTCCTCTGCCTGCAAAAACAGAATGAAAAAATATTGAATCTGTGGCTCACAGTGAACGTATTTGTGCACCCAGTAAATGGTCATTTCCCCGAAATCGAAAAAAAAAAAAATGTTTCCTATGCCCTCAGAAATTTTGTATAGAACTGATAGGTCTTTTTAAAAATAGGTTTTATTTATTAGATAGAGTACCACAGTTACTCCCAACCTAATTTTATGATGCGTTGATGCATTTAGGGCCCACAGTGGCTGAATCTGCTGCCCTATCTCCATTTTACCAGAATGCAAAGGAACGCAAAATGATAAAAAAAATTGCTCACGTCAAACTCCTCTGTTTAAATATTTTTGTTTCCAGTTTTTTTTAACAAAGTTATTATGCATATTGCGTATAAAAATCTGTGATCATTTCACTAATTGCAATGTGACCCATCAATTTAATTGTAACTATTTTGGATTAAGAACATAGGGGTGGGGGGGGGGGGGAGAGAGTCTGTAAACAGGGGCTGCTGCTAAAGCTTCTACCGTCTGGAGTTGGAGGCATGATGTACCGATGGCTGAAAGACTTCCTCTTCAACAGAATTGCATGATTGAAGTCGACGGCACACTCAGCAGTCTTGCCAAACTCAGGGAAGATGTATCGCAGGGAGGTGTCATGTCTCCAATCCCTTTAATGTAAAATATGTGGAACGTTCGACTGTATACTGATCAAAATGTGACCAATAAATTTGTTTGCTGTTTGTTTAGTGGAGAAAAAGGCAAAAATGATTGACTGAATGAATGAAACTAGCTGGTCTTTTAGGAGATATTTTACCTAGTGTACGGTGGGTCTAGTATGGTATTTTCTTTTCATTTGTTTCGTCTAGAAAGGTGTAAATATGGATATGCGTAATAAAGTTTCATGGTTCCTAACAGCCAAAACTATCTTATGAAAATACTCCAGATAGCTCTAAGAATGTCACAGCATCATGAGAATGACACTTGTTCTGCATCTTGTCAGGCCTGGCATTTTTTGCTTTGCAGGGAGTGTTTCATGTTGTCAAAGTATCGTGGTACCCCACTACTGGTCTGACCGAACTGGTGTTTGCTTGCGCCAGGATGCTGTAATTTGCGCCAATGTGGTCCCCACCAGTTTCTTCATCAGAGACTTTTCCCCCGCAGCTCTAGCTTCCATGGCTTCGATGTGAGACCTCCACCTGAATCCAGTAATTTGTTGTTGCTTGTAAAGTTGGCCTGTCTGTCTTTGGTACTGGAAGGTCTCCAGTTTACAAGGTGACCTCGTCCATCTGATTGAAAGAGATGGTCTAGTTCAATTTGAGTGGCCATCTTTCAGTCCAGCTGCTATTGGCAGCATCCTGGATTCTACAGGATGCTATTTGAATATGTTCTGCTGCGCTCCACACTGCAAAAGCGCATGGAAGATGTTCGAGACGAACCTTGGTACTGCTGTACTGTACTGATGTCATTAATGTAGACCAAGAACAGCATCAGACACATCACCTCCCTGAGGTACACCTTCCCTGAGTTTGACAAGACTGCTGAATGTGCCGTTTACTTCAGTCTTGCTGTTCTATTAAAGAGGAAGTTCTTCAGCTGCAGCCCTTGTTTACAGACGTTTCCCCCGTTTTATGCTTTAACAAAAAAGAATTACAATTAAATTGATGGGTCACATTGAAATTAATGAAATAATCACCAATTGTATGCTCAATGTGCATACTTTGTTAAGAAAACTGGAAACAAAAATATTTAAAAGAGGAGTATGACATGAGCAATTTTAATTATCATTTTGTGTTCCTTTGCATACTGGTAAAATGGAGGTAGGGCAGCAAATTCAGCCACTGTGGCCCCTAAATGAATCATAGCATCATAAAATCAAGTTGGGAGTAACTGTGGTACTCTATCCTAACCATTAAAACCTAAAAAAGACTTATCAGTTGTATACAAAATTTCTGAGGGCATCGGATACAACGTACGTTTCCCAATTTGGCAATTTTAAATGGGGAAAAAGCTATCATTCACCACAAACGTATCGTAAGGATGCCGACTTTCCTCATTTTCTTGCACTTTATGCTCAAATTATTGAAACTTAACAGGTAAAGAAAGGTCAAAATGAAATGGAATAACTTTAGTAATTTTTTTCTAATTAATTTTGTGTATTTGTACAACTTGGGGGTAGGGATACAAAATCAACCAATGTGGCACTCATAGTAATTACAACATCACCTAATCAAGTTTGTAATAATTGTGACATCCTGTTTTAATGATGTAAGCCTGACAATGGACTGCCAGTGCTATAGAAAATGTCTGAAGGCATCTTACACATTATTTTTGTCTTTTTTTGTGTGCGATTTTGCAGAAATGGCCATTTACTGGGTGCACAAATACCTTCTCTGTGAGCCACAGATTCAATATTTTTTTCATTCCGTTTTTTTTTTGCAGAGGACGCGGAGGGTGTGCCTTAGCATAATATTGCCTGATTTGGGATTCTGGAATGAATTCAGATTTATTTAGAGGAAAATGTTTCTCAACCTCAATTTAGTATCCGCGAAGAGCGTGAATGAGGGTACCCTTGCGCCATCGGCTATATCTCTGGTGTGTTAAAAAGGATTTTAGGGGAACATTGCTTAAACATCTCAGGACATACTAAGGTACACTTTGAAACCCATCTTATTGAGCCACGAAAGGGGGGGGGGGGGGTGCACGGTAGACAGGGATAGCCCTTAGACTACTACAGCGACTGCTGGATGCCGCCCGGGTCACAAGTTCATGTCGACAGTAAGACGCACTCTTGTTTTAATTTCATTGGATATGCTAATTTACATGAACCAATGAAAAATGTGCATGCGGCGTATTTCCGGCCGCATCTAAAACCCTGACTGGATATCTGCTATGAATGATACTTGACTGTACAAAAAGCCTTGAAACTGAACTATCAGTTTTGATCGGAGGACGAGGTTGGTATAGATTTGTGGCAAAATATCTACCGAGTTCAAGGTTTTGTGCGGATGGTTGCTTTAAGGGTTGAAAACTGCTCTGGAATCACAGTGCTTCGCCGCTTTGTGCGATTTCGTTTCCTCCCTTGTATTCTGTCTTGAGCTTAGTCGGCGCTGGCGCTCACGCAGTGGCGCTGTGGATTTGCATTAGTCAAAGCTACTTTCATCGGGCCCCCTATGAAATAAGTCTAGGTGATAAATCAGATTAAGGGTATGGAATTCAGCGAGTACAGTACATAAGTACCTTACGTCATCCATACCTGACAGACGGGAGATGGCTGGATTATGATATTTCAAGGATATCACCTGATTATTTTGAGTGCCTTTCAGGGAAGCACTAGATTAGCTTGGGGCCTAGTTGTTACAACCCTCTCGCGTTTCTGTAGGCTGCGACAGATACAGTAGAACCTGTTGCCACAACCACCTTTTGCATCAAACGTGGTCTTGCAAGACAGGTCCTCTCCCAAGAGAAGTCTTGAAGAGCAAAAGGTATCACCCGTCATTAAAGACCATCGATTAGGTGGCTACAGCCACCTAATCGATGGTCTGTAATGACGGGTGATTTTTCATGCAAGTGGGTTGCTAAAACATGTTCTGCTGCATTCTGGTGGAGCCGTGCGCGTGCGCCGCCTAGTGCAGTAATTATTGCCTGTCGGGCAGCAGAGGGCCCTAGATTGAAAGCAGCAACTTAAAATTCGTTGGTTGAAAGCGACCTTGATGTAATACTGCCTGGTAAATTAAATCACTGCGGTCTAGATGGCAGTCGGCAACAATAGTTTGAAGGGTGAGCAAAGCGGACCTACAGGCAACATGGTATTGGGTGATTTTTTCTTCAATTAACCCATATAGCCTAACACTAACGCAGGAGATGGTCAGACCATAATTCAAGGACTGTGCCAGATAAGCTTGGCGCCTGATGCGCCAAGCTAATCTGGCACTGAGCATGAATTATCATGGTCGAGTCATCTCTTGCGCCTGATAGGTAGTCTTTAAGTGACACCTCCAACCTTTGGGAAATGCGGCCGTGGGGTTAAATGGGTTAAGTCTCGTCCAGTCTAGTGCGGTCTACGCTAGTCTACACGCCCGCCCAACAAAACAGAATTCCACTCTGCTGGTAGAAAACAATAGTTTGCGTGAGTTGAGATCATTTCAACTGAAGTAAAACATTCGTTGTTTTCCTCCAGCCGTGTGAAATCAAGATATGGTTTTGCATTGACACAGTCACAGCTTGTCCGTGTTAATATGGATGGTGTTTGTGTCACCAGTTGACCTTTACTAGTATCTCGAATCATGGCGTGACTCCGTGATGTGGAGAACGGCAGCCGACGTTAGGAAAGGGCATGAGAGATCCAGTGAACCAGACCAAACATGGCGCCACATCGAAAGGAGCTCTGGGAAGACTTCTAACGGGTTGGGTGGAGCGCGTACTGGCCTTACAGATCATGATGACGATGAAACCTTTATTAGGATAAAGTTTTAGGTATTGAAATGCCTCTCTTCGAAACTGCCCTTTGTAATATATACACTGTAAAAAGTCACTGTAAAAAGACATCAATTACTAAAGTAATGGACATAAAACATACAAACTGCTACAAAGTACTTATTATGAAGAAAAACATTGAGCGACTAAAACTACATGAAAAAAGGAAGAAGAGAGACGAACAGGAAGAGCGTAGAGATCCCAACTTGACCGAACTGAAGAAAACTAAAATAAACTGAACTGAACTGAACTAAACTGAACTGAACTGAAGTGAACTCAGCTGAACTCAACTGACCTGACCTGACCTGACTTGACCTGGACTGAACTGAACTAAATTGACCTTAACTGAACTGACCTGACCTGACCTGAATTGAACTGAACATAACTGAACATAACCGAATTAAACCGAATGGCGTGACTATTATATATCAGAGCAGCCCGCCATCTATATCACTATCAAAGACTATCCTCCCATCGCGTGAGAAACAACCATTTCCTCCCCTGCTTCATCGGTAGATCTACCACGATCGTTCTGACGAGGGCATCTCAGTGAGGAAAAGTCAGTCGTACCGACATCGGCCTCATAGCATGCCCGCGCTATCTTCATCCTCTATACACCATCGCGTGAGCATCAGCTATCTGTACTGTTTTACGCTGGACCGGCGGAATTGTACTGTGTCCTGACGAGGACATCCCAGTGATGCGAAATGTCCTCGGGTCGACTTCAGACTTAGCCGACGTCAGCCCGAGGACATTTTGCTCACGGTAAAGCTCTATCAATCGATTCCACAGAGCTCTCTCTCTCTCTCTCTCTCTCTCTCTCTCTCTCTCTCTCTCTCTCTCTCTCTCTCTCTCTCTCTCTGTCTCCCGTTATGCATTCCAAGAGTACCAAGAGTGAAAGTATGATGAGAAAAAGACACTATCACTGCATCAGTGCACGATGAATTTACAAGTCGCTGTGACCCCTTGATGGTCACGAACTTCATAACGTCAGCCGATGTCAACACGAAGACCTATTGCGACAGGGATTGTCTGCTGACAATGACACATACAGCCGCCATTGATTCCACCGTTCTCTCTTTTGTGATTTAGTACTGGAGTACACACACTAGGGTGCCATATTACACACACACACACACACACACACACACACACACACACACACACACACACACACACACACACACACACACACACACACACAAACACACACACACACACACACACACACACACACACACACACACACACACACACACACACACACACACACACAAAGAAGCAAATTTGGGTTGGTGAGAATATTAGTTCCTCATTAAACGTCTCTCAAACATAGAAGAAAGCAGTAAACTTCAGATATAACGAATCTCCACGGGACTCAATTTTTCCTGTCGTTATATCCGATATTTGTTATAAGCGAAATAGTTCACATAGAAAGAGCGTTGTCGGTATCTCTGAAAAAAAGCGGTGTTTTTCGATTTTTGTTGTATCCTACCATGTTACAAGCAAAGTAGGCTGTCTCTTGGCTTGACTTCGCGAACGAAGATTTTATAGGAGTTGACCACGACGTCTGCAGGCTTGTTCGTGGCTGCGGAGGCCAATCCGGGACAGGCAGGTTCGACCGCAGTGGCTGCAGGGGGAGGTATGGCCAGGGTTCGGAGTTGCGGCATCTCTGTTTTTTCTCCTGAGCCGCTTGTCCTTAAGGCTAGCTCTGCGAGAGTCCTCAAAAGAGACAGCTGCCTTGTAAATGGTGGAGCGCCAGGTGTCACGGTCCGCAGCAAGCGAAGACCACTGGTGGTGGTCGATTTGGCAGGCACTAAGTGACTTCTTGAGACAGTCTTTGTATCTCTTCTTTGGTGCCCCTCTGTCACGGTGTCCAGTAGCAAGCTCGCCGATCTTTGATAGGCGATGATCCTCCATCCTGGAGACATGCCCCGCCCAGCGGAGCTGTGTCCGCAGCAGCAAAGCCTCGATGCTCACAGTTTCAGCCTGTTCAAGGACCTCGACGTTGGTGACATAGTCACTCCAGTGAATGCCCAGGATGGTACGCAGGCAGCGCTGGTGGAAGCGTTCGAGGAGTCGTAGTTGGCTGCGGTAGAGGGCCCAGGACTCGGAACCATACAGCAGGGTGGTGAGGACCACAGCTCTGTACACGCTGATCTTGGTGCCTGTTTTCAGCTGTTGATTGTGCCACACCCGCTCGAAAAGTCGCCCGAAAGCGCTGTTCGCTTTTGCCAGCCTGCTGTCAAGCTCCTTGTCCAGCTTGGCGTCCGACGTGATAATGCAGCCAAGGTAAGTAAACTGGTGCACTGACTTTAGTTCAGACTCGCCAATAGTGATGTGAGGAGGGCGATACACTGTCTTGGGTGCGGGCTGATGGAGGACCTCTGTCTTTTTCAGACTGACCTCGAGTCCAAAGAGCTGGGCAGCGTCTGCGAAGCAGGACGTGATGCGCTGCAGGGCTCTCTCTGTGTGTGCAACGAGGGCAGCGTCATCAGCAAAATGCAGCTCACGAATTAGTTGGTCTAGGGTTTTCGTGTGGGCCTGCAGTCGTCTGAGGTTGAACAGGCTGCCATCGAGACGATATCGTCATCGAGGTCCACTGTGGCCTGCTTCAACATCATGCTAAAAAAGATGGTGAAGAGGGTCGGTGCCAGCACGCAGCCCTGCTTTACGCCGTCGTTATATCCGATATTTGTTATAAGCAAAATAGTTCACATAGAAAGAGCGTTGTCGGTATCTCCGAAAAAAAGCGGTGTTTTTCGATTTTTGTTGTATCCTACCATGTTACAAGCAAAGTAGGCTGTGCCCAGCAAGCAAAGATCCTCGGACCCACGACTGCAGCAGTGGACCCGCGCACGGCTGTGCGCGGGCCCACTGCGGCCGTCGTGGTTCCGAAGACGTTTTGCTACCGGGTTATAGACCGCGGCAAATGGAATTTTTTTTTGTCCGACACCCTGGCCTCGTCACAATTTCTGCCCTGTGGCTGTGAAGACGGTAAATCCATTTGTATGAAAAGCTAGATATACATTTAATCCAACGAAAATCGCGTTTTTCACAAACCACAGGAAGTCCATATTTGTGAAAAGCCAGATTTTCATTTTAACACATCGAAAATCTTGCTTTTCACAAAATGGACAAATTGTCTTTTACCTTAACAGGACAAGTTTATGTGCTGATCCGTGCTTTTGCATTTTACATCTCCCAGATAATAGACTGGTATCGGTGCTAAAAGTAACCACACCATTCTCTCATATAACGCGTGTCTCAAATCTAGAGAAGAAAATGGCTATATATTATAGAATGCAGCGCTTTCTCTTCTGACATGTTTGTATCTGCTGATCCGTGGTATTAGATCATTACCACGACAAGATACCAGAATTCTGAAAATAACCACCTCTTTCGCCCATTATGCGGTTCTCAAATATAGAGTATCTTTAAATATTAAAGAAAATACAGATATGCCATTGTCAGTCCATTCAATGCCAATTTTCCGAGACTGTTTCTGAAATCAGTGACAAATTTAACGGCAAAGAGCCTCAGCCGACCAAGGAACACGGATGCAGAGACGGTCATCAAGAGGCAGTCATCGAGGCATAGACCCTCACGAGCCCTCGCAACTGCGGGGGCTCATGAGGATCTATGTCTCTTGCAGTTGGATTGCGTTGACTTTTTCTCGACAGTGAAAGCGTTAGTGGAATGTGGACTGTCTTGTCAGACACCCTTATAGATGCTGTGTTGCGCTGGTCTGCGATTTTGGACCTTACGTCAAGTTACGGCTTCCAAAAAAGATACTGGCGTGCTGAAAATAGTCATATCCTAAGCTCATTAAACTTTCAAATATAAAAGAAGACATACATTACGGACGACATTCAACTTTCAAATATAGCAAAAATAATGTGTAGAACACGTACTACAGTCAACTTTCCAATATCGAAGAACTATAGATTGCGGAAAAAACCCACTAAATTCAGCGGTCAATTAGAACAAAATATAGATTATGGAAAACGGACTATATTAAACTTTAAAAATATCAAAAATATAGATTATGGAAAACGGACTCTATTAAACCTTCAAATAAAACCCAAAATTAATATAGATTATGGAAAACGGACTATATTAAACTTTCAAATATAGAAGACAATTAAAAATTATTGAAATCAGACTACATTCGACTTTTAAATATAGCAAAATATAGATCATAGAAAAAGCCTACATTCAACTTTCAAATATAACAAAAATATAGATTATGGAAAACGGACTTCATCCGACTTTCAAATATAGCAAAAATATAGATCATGGAAAACGGAGCACATTCAACTTTCAAATAAAGCAAAAATATAGATTATAGAAAACGACTACATCCAACTTTCAAATACAGCAGAAATATAGATTTTGAAAAACGGACAATCTTCGCTGACAAGTTCACCTTATTACTGGCCTGTGATTTTGGACATTACGATTCAATATACCAGTATTCTGAAATTAGCCATGTCCTTCGCCCGATAACCCCTTTCCTGTTACCAGATGCATATTTTCTTTCGAAAATCTTTGTTCATTTAACGACCAGCCGTCCGAGTGGTATGGATACACATTGGTCACATCAAGAGGCATAGATCCTTATGGGCCCCCGCAACTGCGGGGCTCACCAGGATCTATACCTCTTGCAGTTGGGTGTGGTGTCCAGTGTTTCTCAGCAGTGAAGGGGTTAAACGTCTCTCAGAAAAGAAAATATAGATTATGGAACGCGGGATTATCTGCGCTGACACCTACGCCTGGTCTCACTACATCGCTCGCTCTTTATGCCCTTAAATTATTAGAAGATACAGAAGAAAATATATATTATGGAAAGCTCTGTAAAGTTATTATCTTCGCTGCAACCCTCACCTTGGCGCTATTTTTACGTTGCCTGATATTGTAATCCTCTTGATTATGTATACCAGTGTTTCGGAAGTGTTCTAACAGCATTCCCCCCTTCATTGAGTTGACGTAGATTGTACGTCTGCAGTCTTCGTTAATTCAACGCCAAAGATACCTAGACGTCAAAGGAACTATTTTTTTCCAAAAATATTTAATTATCACTCAAAAAGTTCAAGAGGCACAATGTTGGTTAACAAACTCATTCAATAGCATTCTTTTATCTAGCTATATGCAAAATATAAAGTAAAAATAAGAAAAATTACGGGCTCCAGTGTGGACCAACCGGTTTTTGTGAAACGGCCATTTTCTCGCCAATGAGCATCCTAATAAAAATAATCCAAAAAAGAGCCTCGTGATTATTCTTTTAGGGACGAAATCCTGAAATTTCAAGCTTGTCCGTCCTCAAACTCGGGCGCTAGTCGCTGTCACACACACGCGAGCGCGCGCGCGCGCGCACACACACACACACACACACACACACACACACACACACACACACACGCACGCACACACACACACACAAACATACACACACACACACACGCACGCGCACACACACACACACACACACACACACACACACACACGGCGCTTGAAGCACCCCCCCCCCCCCCACTAAAGTTCTCCATCTTTTACTTCTTTGCTAGAATTTCTGCCCCGCACGCCAAAATTGTCATGTGCATGCTCCAGAATGCGCTCCGACGAGCCCCATTTCAAAGTTGTTCCTATTTTTAAATAAGAACAACAAAGAGCTAAAAATGATGAACACGGATTATCTCAGGTGCTTCGTCGCTAGCCAAAATAATAAAAGCATCTCTCGTTCAGTAGAGGGTAAATAGATCATTAAGGAAAACGGACTGTCTCCTCTGACGTGTCTGTGTGGGTTGGTTCGCCATGATTTTCCACCTGACGGCGGCAAGATACCAGTTTCTTCAAATAGCCACCTTCTTCGCCCATTAACTCATTCGCGGTCAGCCGCACCATATGCGGTTGGCCGCGAATAAGTTAACCCATATCATACTGAGGCGAAAAGCTTCAAATTTGTACACTGCCATATGCCAGCTACATTGTAATACTAACAGACAGGGATATAGACCAATGGCTTTAGTTCAATGGTAGTGCTAGAATAGCTTGGCGCCTAGAGGCGCCAAGCTATTCTGGCACTATCTTGAACTATTTTAGTCAAACTTATTTCACACACTGTTGTATTCCGAATGATAAGGGTCAAACAACCCTCAGGATTAGGCCTAGGTATAGAAGAAACTACAGATTATGGAACACGGGATTATCGTTTGCTGACGCGCTCCCCAAGTCTCAATGGTACATCGATCGCTCATTAACCCCTTCACTGCCAAGGAAAGGTTAACGCCACTAACATGGCAAGAGGGATAGATCCTCAAGAGCCCCCGCAATTGCGGGGGCTCAGGAGAATCTATACCTCTTGCATATTCCTTAGACGGTTGAACTGATGTTCAATTGACTGTGATTTCGAAACCACAATCTGCGTCCACTGGCAATGAAGGGGTTACACTCTCAATAGAAGAAAATATAGATTGTGAACCTCGGGAGTTCATCGCCTCTGGCATTCTCGTCGTGTCGCTGCTGGTGTGCTGGCCTGGGATTTTTGGGTCCTCACGGCTGAAAAGACGTGAGGTCCAAAATCGGAGACCAGCGCACATTAATTTGTTAGAGCCTAAACGTTCAGAATCACAAACAAGTACCCATTTTTGTTTTGAGCCGTAAGAGCCGTTAAAGCGATCTGCACCCATGGCGGGCTTTGATGTTGTCTCGCCTGAGCTGAGAACTTTCTATCCTTCGGTTCACAATCCATGTGAATAGGCACACGTACCCGAGGTATTCCACTGCCTTTGGATTGTAACGGAAGGAACTCTATAGCGTACACAGACGACAGAGACCCAAATAGTCTTTTATTTTACCACATTCGAACTTCATAATTTAACATATCCCTTTTCCCCAGCAATATTGTAATAGATACTGAGAACATTTGTAACCTATTCAGCCCTGACGCACTACAGCAGGAGATGGGTCGACCATGATAATTCAAGGGTAGTGCCAGATTAGCTTGGCGCCTGTCGGCGCCAAGCTAATCTGGCACTACCCTTGAATTATCATGGTCGATCCATCTCCTGCAACAGGTGCATAGTCGTTAGATGACGCCTCCCAAATTTGGGAAATACGTGCATCGGGCTGAATGAGTTAAGGAGATATTGCGAACTATTAAAACCTGCATTGCCTGGAGTAGGTCACTGTTAAGTTCAAACTCACCGATCAGCACACATTTCTTCAGAGCATTTAGGTCCAAATTCGCAGACCAGCGCACTTTTATTGCCGTGATAGGAAAATGATTTAATGGTTGTTCACGGCACTCTCGTACTAAAGCAGTGACTGGCAGCCTGTCAGAGATGCACTCGATAGTGTTTGTCTTCTAAATGGGTCAACAGAATTCGCGTCTCACGTGCTTGAATTTTTTTCCACTCAGATTTGCGTGCTGGTCTGTGATTTTGTACTTTACGGCTTTCAGCAACAACTAGTCTAGAGCGACATGGATACAAATTGGTCTCAGCAAGAGGCATAGATCCTCATGAGTCCCCTGCGAATGCGGGGGGGTCATGAGGATCTATACCTCTTGCAGGGTTGGGTGGTGTTCAGTCTTAAAGTATAACATTCATAGGCTCTGAAAACCGTTATGCCTAAAATCACAGACCATCACAGAACTCAACCCCGTAAGGTCCAAAATTTTAAATCAAGGCACATTTTCTGATGTCCTTTCGTCCTACTGCAGAAACTGGCTGAAATTGAGATCGCTCCTCCTTTGAAGAAACATTAACGTAAATGTGGCTTTACACATGAATACTTGTCTCCTTAACTGCCGTAGCAAAGCGAACGCTACCCAACTGCAGTCGCGGGGGCGCATTAGGATTTATGTCTCTTGTTAGTCCTATGTTCTTTGTTCTTTATGACTATTTTTTTTTTGGGGTGGGGGGATGGGGGGTGGGGTGGGGGGGGGGGGCGGTGCGGGGGGTCTCATTTACATCTGTGTTCTTCATGCGAATGTCGGTCGGTGTGAAGTGGTTTCAGATGCGAAATTCGTGGTCACGGGTAGCAAAGTGGTAATATATAATATAGCCTGATAATAATAATAATAATAATAATAATTACGGTATTTATAATGCGCTTATCTTATAATAATTATAACTCTAAGCGCGCACACACAACTCACGCACGCATGCGCACGCTTTAGACAACGACTCACGTACTACAAATAGTGAAACACATTACGACAGTCAGCTTGGGGTGGGGAGTGTGGTGGTATAGAGCTAGAACTGTTGAAAGAGGTGAGTTTTGAGGGCGGACTGGAAGGAGGAGAGAGAGAGAGTGTATCTGACGGAGAGAGAGTGGGAGAGTATTCCAGGTGGATGGACCGTATACTGAGAAGGAGCGGGGGCCGAAAGTGCTGAGTTTGGTGCGGGGGGATGTGGAGGCGGAGAGGGTCGGCAGCTCCGGTAGTGAGGTATTTTCGGATCTGACTGATGCGGCGGAGGTGGAAGTAGCATGTCTGTGCCGTGGCGGAGACGAAGCTGGTCATGGAAAGAGAGGAATCGAGGATAACGCCGAGGTTTTTTGGCCGAGTCAGAGAGGGAGATGGGGGTGCTGTCGAGTTGAAGGTGGAGAGAGGGAGGGAGCTGGGAAAGTTTCTGGCGAGTGCCTACCAGCATGGCTTCCGTTTTGTCGTCATTCAGTTTAAGCTTGTTTGCTGTCATCCAGTTTTTCACGTCTTCGTAGCAGTCAGCCGTGCGAGTCAGTAGTGACTGAGTGTTGTCGAGTTTGTCTTTGTCTAGTAGTTGTGAGTCGTCAGCTAAGAGTGGTGGTTTATGTGGTGAGACTGGATGATGTTGGACAGGGGAGAGGTGTAGAGTGTGAAAAGGACCGGGCCCAGGACGGACCCCTGTGGAACTCCGCAGGAGAGCCTGACTGGGTTGGTGGAGACGCCGTCGATGGTGACGGACTGCTGTCTGTCGGAGAGGTAGGAGAGAAACCAGGAGTGAGCAGAGTCAGTGATGCCAAAGGAGTGGTGAAGGCGGTGGAGGAGGATAGAGTGGTCTATAGTGTCGAAGGCGATGAACACATCCTCATTACAGATCACATGCTGAAGTGAAATCTACAGCTCCAGGGGCCAGTTGCATGAGCGAGCTTAGTTCTGCGCCAGCTACAGCGACGCACCTTGCTTAGTGGCTGGCGCAGGACTAAGCTCGCTGATGCAACTGGCCCCAGAAACACAAAGAAGAAGCCAAGACGGGTTGACTCCCTGGATTTTCTACCGCTGATATCAGCGATAGCGAATTATTTGGGCATAGGTTGCCAGCACGAGACAAAGACCCTTTTCATCCCCAACAGGATGAGGATGAAGATCTGTGCAGAGAGACGGGGTTTCCTGGAGAGTGTCAAAGCCTGAAGCGATTGATTTTTTCCCCCCATCAACATCGATTTAAGATGCACGGTATTCTCACCTCTGTATTTTTATGATGACAGTTACACGTCCACCCTCGCGTCATGTAAGAAATTCAAATGCTGGCTGCCTGGTAAGCACACTGAACCTTTCGCTCCTAAAAAGGTGAAGAAGGAATTGATTGGTTGCTTGATTGTGTAGGCTTAGCACAGACAAACACACAGCTGGTTTAACCTAGACAGAGATGAAACATTCAACGAAACTTTTGTTATAACGGTAAAGATCGAAACCAGTTTTGCACCTGCCGTTAGAAAAACAACGGCAACAAACAGCAAAATGATGATGGTTGGGAAGGGGAGGGAGGTGGCGGGGGGGGGGGGGGAGGGGAGGAGGAGACAGAGAGAGAACGAACGAACGAACGAACGAAACTTTATTTTCCAAGGATTGAGATATTAGGCACGCAGGCCTTTCCTACAATTTGTCCTTGCTAAGCTATTTAAAAAATAAAAGAAACATCAACCAAACAACAAAAACTAACTAGATATAAACGTCACATACACACACACACACACACACACACACACACACACACACACACACACACACACACACACACACACACATACATGTACTCGTGCTCATGCGCACTTTTGTGCATACACATACACAAGTACCTGGACACATATCTAACATTCAATTAGGTAGGGTGTTTTGTGTACTATCAAAATCAAGTGAGAAAAAAAAAAAACGAGAAAAAAAAACAATTTGGAGGCTCGATGGGAAGCAGAGAGAGAGAGAGAGAGAGAGAGAGAGAGAGAGAGAGAGAGAGAGAGAGAGAGAGAGAGAGAGAGAGAGAGAGAGAGAGAGAGAGAGAGAGAGAGAGAGAGAGAGAGAGAGAGAGAGAGAGAGAGAGAGAGAGAGAGAGAGATGATGATGATGATGAAACTTTATTTTTCAACGGTAAAAAGTTTTGACAAAAAACAAATCGTCATTTTACAAACTTGCCGTTGCTAACATCTACAGGATAAAAAAATGGGAAACTATAAAATATATATGTACATACAAAACCCAACAGCATCATTATATACAGAAAAAATAATAATACTCATCACACACACATGCACACACGCACGCACGCGCGCCGCTCACACATACACCCACACGCACAAACAAACACGAGCACACACACACACACGCGCGCACACATATAAAAACCATTTGTATGAAATACATGAGGTACAGGAAATATTTCAGTACCTGAGAAACGTACTAAGTCTGACTCATCAGGTAATCAAAAAGTTTTGTTTTAAAACTTCCTGGTGAGGTAATAGTTTTCAAATGTGCAAGGATGGAATTCCAAGCAAACGGACCAGAGAATGACATACTAGTTTTAAAAAGGTCAATTCTTGGCAGTGGTAGGGGTAAGGTATTGTTTCTTGAGGTCCGTTCACGTTCTTGGTGAGATATAAATTTAGTGATAAGATACTGGGGTGTCGTATTATTCAGTATCTTATGCATATAGACGCATTTGTTTAATGTAAATTGCTGACGCAGACCGAGAATGTTTAAATGTCTAAATTTGTCTGTGGTAGGGATGGGGCGTCTATCTATCATTTTTACAGCTCTTTTGTATATGGAGTTTAATCTCTTCATGTGGACATCACTGCAGCCGTCCCACACTGTGGAGACATAATCAACTTGGGACTTTATATGAGCATGAAAAAACAATTTACGGGTATTTGTATCCGTTACATGTCTAAGCTGGGACAATAAGAAAGTGTTTTTAGAAATGGTCTTACAAACAGCATTTATATGGGTCTCCCAGCACAGTTGTTCATCAACATGTATTCCTAAGAATTTACGCTCAGTGACTTGTTCAACAGGTTCAGCGTTTAATTGTAATTGTAATGGCTGTAGTCGGCGTTGATGTTTTTGCCGCGTGGCGATTAAGATACTCTTTGTTTTTGCTGGGTGAAGAACCATATGGTTCTGTCTACACCAGTCAGATACCTCATTGAGACTGCATTGTAAACTATGGCTAATGTCCGTAGTTTTTTTGCCAGAAACATGAAGACTCGTATCGTCAGCAAATAGATTACAATTAACGTCAGAATTAGTGATATGCAACGGTAGATCATTAATAAATAGTATGAATAGAAGAGGGCCCAAAATAGATCCCTGGGGGACGCCGTATTTTACATTTCCTTGCTTAGAGTATCTTCCATGGGCGTACACCATTTGTTTTCTGTCTTCGAGATATGATCGGAAGAATGCTATAGCGGTTGCGTCCAAGTGATAAACTGTTAGCTTATTTAGGAGAATGTCATGGTCCACAAGGTCAAACGCCTTTTTAAGGTCTAAGAAAACTGCTCCTGACATCAGGCTTTTATTGATTGATTCCAGCCAGCTGTCTACAATATGTGTCAGTGTTGACTGACAAGAATGTTTCGGTCTAAAACCAGACTGGTGAATATAAAGTAATTTACCTTTTTCCAGAAAATCAAGGAG
>BTPG01000008.1:119046152-119048652 GCA_036245525.1 Semisulcospira habei
CACACACACACACACACACACACACACACACACACACACACACACACACACACACACAATCACACACACACACACACACTCACACACACACACACACACACACACACACACACACACACACATCAATTGACAGGGTCGGGGGGAGGGGGGGGGGGCGATGTAAAGTGAGCACCAGCTATTTTGTTTCTGTTGATGTTGAGCAGCCAAGTGTCAATCATATGAACCAAGGCAGTGTGACACGAATGTTTAGGGCGAAAACCAGACTGATATTTATTCAGGAGAGACCTTTCTTCCAGGAATTCGAGGAGATGTTTGTGTACATGCTTCTCAATAGGCTTCGACAGAATAGATACTATGGATATGGGCCGAAAAATTATTTGGATCAGATGTGTCTTTTGTTTTGGGACTAGGCCCCAAGGTTGTAAATATAGGTTAAGCTTTCCACAATGTACGGAAGAGAATGTTTGAGGATGAAACCATTGATACCATAACCGCCAGCTGACTTTGTCTTCTTGAGACTAGAGATAAATCTGCCCACTTCAAGTACAGCGATGAAGGGGACATTGAAAGCATCGCCCGCGGACAGTCTTTTTTATTTTTTACAAAAGTCAGTAAGCTTCTGCGATGCGACAATTTCTACCTGATCCAAGCCTTCAGCATCTAGTCAAGATTTCGGGGCTAATATTAAGTGGTCGTTAAAAGCATCGGCTGAAAGGTTGGCAGTCGTATTTGCAGAATGATTTTTACTAGTGTTGGTTAGTAAGTTAAAACTTTCCATATTGAAGACGGATTCCCGTCACGTATGGTTTTCTCTACCATTGCTTTTTGTACCTCCCGGATAAGGTATTTGACTATGTTACAAAACTCAATAAACTCTGTGTCCCGCATGGCTTGATTTCTGGCTTCCATGGTTTGTTTAATATCCTCCGTAATCCAGGTGTGGGGGGGGGGGGGGTTCAAGGCACCGGACTCGTTTCCTTTTTATGGGGACATGCTTATTTAGCACTCCGAGGAACAGCTTAAGCCACAGTGAGAGCGCTACATAGGTTCATTGTGATTGTAAACTTCATGGAACGGCAATAAACTGAGGTCATGAAGGAAACTATCTCTATTTTTCTAAAACATCTGTAAGTAATGTATAAATGTTGGGTTCGGCTCTGTTTAGGAACATAACATGACCATGTACAGGTGATGGGAAAGTGGTCACTGACAGCTAGTGAATGGACGTCAGTTTCAGTGATAGCTTGTGGGTTGTTAGTATAGATGTGGTCTATCAAAGTAGACGAAGAGTGTGTTACTTTGGTGGCAGTTGTAATCATCTGTTTTAGTCCAAAAAGCATTGTTGTACATTACCACATCGAATGGGGTTTTGAGATGTCAATGTTAAAATCGCCGAGGATGAGTATATCCCTGCCTGTGTCATTCACTTTATCCATCACCTGTACAAAGTCGTCATACCACTCGGCGGTGGATGCTGGATTCCTATACACAAAGCCAACTAGCAGTGGCGAAGTGTTAGGAAGCTTGACTTCCAACAATACGCATTCCACCTCCCTGGTCTCAAGATCAAGACGTCTGCGTACCCTGTGCTGAACAGTGCAGTGCACATAATAAGCTAGCCCAGTATGTCCAGGAGAAGTTGCATCACGTCGAATAAGAGAAAAATTCGGAATACTGACACATGCGTCAGGGATTCGAGAGTCCAGACGAGATTCAGTGAGACCAAAGAGATGGAAATGTGCCGGCTGGTTCAAAAACAAGGAAACATCATGTACTTTCGGATATAAATGATACACATTTAAATGTCCGACTTTCAGTCCTTGAGTGGCTGAGCCAGTTGGATGCACTCGCCATATTGTTCGTTGTATATAGACACTAGTGTACACACGACGACAAAAGACCTTTTTTTTAAAAGTCAATAGTTATTCTTTCTTTCACAAGTCTGTACGACTGATCGTTGTACAGAAGAAGAAAAACAATTTAGATAACCAAGTGTTAACGAAATTTATTTTACTATACAGTCACACTCCGGCCTCTAATGAGTACGTTATAACCGGAGCTATTCAGTCCACATATTAACAAAAACCAAGATTTACTAGTTTCACTTTCCAAAGTGCAGATTCACCGTCAGGCACAGTGAATATAACAATGAAACAAATACGTGGGTCCCTTTTCACGCAGCTTCTCGAAATAGCCGCTTAATGTCACACTTTGTCTAGAAACTCAAATTTCTGGATCAAACAGAAAGCTGCTCATTTGTAAATACACAGTCCTATCAAAGACGACGTCTGCGTCGGAAGCAAAATGAGATCAACGTAGCCAAAATGCGCGGCACAGTAATGTAGTAACTTGACGTCCGCCAGAGGCTGAGGGACCAATGCCACTGGTACTGTTACTGCCTTTGGGAGTTGAGAGCAGAGTATTGTGGGCTGTCTCCCGGCAACGGCGTACACGAAAAGTCTGTGAGGGGTGGCGCATGGTACCGTCTGAATTCTGAGTG
>BTPG01000008.1:119056152-119063458 GCA_036245525.1 Semisulcospira habei
AAATGGTACTAAAGATAGTTCATATAAAAAAGCAGTTTGGTCGAATTTTTTTAAAACATCTATACATTATGGTAGTGTGTCCTTTGATTGACTGTTTAGCTAACCTAACAGACAACGTAAAACAAACAGGAAAGTGATCACTAATGGAAATATTAGGTACGCTAACATTTTTTACAACGCTGACATTTGTGCTATATACATGGTCTATCAGCGTTGAAGATGAGGAAGTCACTCTAGTAGGTGACTGGACAAGCTGTTTCAACCCTAAAAAATTCAACATGGATCTCCACGAAGTGTGTCCTTGCTTTTGCAAGTCTATGTTGAAGTCTCCCAAAATATGTACATCACCTTTGGACTCCTGAACCACATCCATCATTAACACAAACTCGTCCTGCCAGGAGGCTGAGGCCGCTGGGTTTCTATATACAAAACCTATAAGAACAGGCGAGGACTTGGGAGAGAGAGAGAGAGAGAGAGAGAGAGAGAGAGAGAGAGAGAGAGAGAGAGAGAGAGAGAGAGAGAGAGAGAGAGAGAGAGAGAGAGAGAGAGAGAGAGAGAGAGAGGGGTTACAATTCTCGAACATTGAAATGCTTTCAATGTTCACTATATTTTTATGACCTTGGGCAAAGGTCGTCGAAAAGTGTGCTAATGGGGCAGATGTTATACGTGTGACTGGCTCCGGGACACGAAACGAAACTGTCTGCTTTTTGATTTGGGTGGGAAGGACAGATGATGATGATGAATCTTTTTTTATTCAGGATAAAGCTATTAGGCAACTCAATGCCTGTCTTACAAGCTGTCCTGTAAACAAAACAACATAACAGGAAAATAAACATAGCATGCGAATAATAATAATAATAATAATAATAATAATAATAATAATAATAATAATAATAATAATAATAAGAAGAAGAAGAAGAAGAAGAAGAAGAAGAAGAAGAAAAATTACGGGAAAAAAACCCACAATAGGTGAATTAATGAAAGGAGAAAAAATGGCAATGGAGAATTTGTAACTCTCACCAATACAAAAAGAAAGGGAAATAAATGAGTGCATAACATTAATATTATACTCAGCTAAGACAGTGTCAAAAAATCAGCAGCATCAAGAGCCAAAACATTATCACTTAGCAAATGTAAGGAGAAAGAGAAAATATTTGATGTTCACGTGTTATCAGCAGTAATACTCAGGGTGGAGAACAAGTTCAAGGAAAAATCTCTGAAAAGTGGCCGGGGTCCAGGGGCAAAGCCCCGGTAGGGGGCCCAGGGGGGCGAAGCCCCCCCGGAAAAAATCGATATTTTTCATTTTTAGAGGTATATATTCTGGCTTCTTGTGAGAGATAGCACACAGAAAAGGCTCAAATTTGACTACATGCAAACTCAAGATTACAGAGTAAAATACATCATCAAAGGGTCTCCCCGATTAATCACTCGTGAAAAGCACGACATGGTAGGCTATTGATCAGTATCACAACAGACTAACAATGGCCGACACAGAGGACTGACCTTCCGGTGAACTGCCAAACGTTGCTATCACCCACTGTAATCAGGTGACGAGTATTTATTAACAGGGCTTCTGTTTTCACAACAGGTTAAATGGTCTGTAGACCCCCAGGTATAAATTTTAGAGGGTACACAGACCCCCATCTGAGCATAATACAATTAATAGAGGGTCCGAAAAAATTATTTAAGAACAATTACATCATCTGTATGTTCTTTAAAATAAATTCTCATTTTGCTCTCTCCTCTTTAAATTTGTTGACAGTGTGTCTGTGTCCTTTCCATACTAATTCTTTTACTGGTGAGCTGTCGTGCAAAAGCCTGTATTTATTTGCATGATCATTTGATAATGTATTGTAACTGAGAATACAGCCTTTTCTGCTGAATGCCGATTGACAACAAAAGTCTGACTTGTCTAAACTCTTTCTCTCTTTCTTTCTCTCTCTCTCTCTCTCTCTCTCTCTCTCTCTCTCTCTCTCTCTCTCTCTCTCTCTCTCTCTCTCTCTCTCTCTCTCTCTCTCTCTCTGTGTGTGTGTGTGTGTGTGTGCGTGCGTGAGTGTGCGTGTGTGTGTGTGAACTAATGTACTTAAAAGTTGGTTTCAACCCATTTAACCCGAAAGACCTATTTCTCCAATGTTAGATCGAGCTTTAGCCTAATAACTGTGTACCAGAAGATGGATCGAGCATGATAAAAAAAAAACTAACAAACTTATTTCTGTTCAAATTTCTGCACTTGCTTTTTGAGTTTGCCTCCATGCATATTGCGCTTGTCATCCGTGTGCCGTCGTGCTTTAGCCACGGAAATACACGCAGCCATGGTGAACTCTGAAACTGCGTCGCAGCGGCGGTACCACACACGGCCCAGGGGTATCATTTCTGGTAGGCCCCTACTGTCGCTTGTCGATGGAGATGGCGGTGTCGAAGTGGAACTTTCTTCTAAGCGATTATCAAGATCAGACGGCGGTGGCGGATTGAAGAATCCGAAGCATTCCAGCTTCCTTTGCTTTTGCTCCGCCATTCACACTTACAACTTCGTTCAAGATCGAAAGTGAAATGCGCGATGCCGCATCCCATAATAGTATGATGGTGACGTCACAGCAAGCCGTAACGCGTTCAACATCTAGCGCGCACTTTGTAATAACATGCTGACACCACACCGGGCGTAAACTTGCCTGTCCAGTGCGACACTCGCACGGACCCCGAGTCAGAGCGATTCTGAACGCAGCCACGACCAAGCGAGCAGCAAAACTAACCAAGTCATCACTACAAGTAGAACTCACCGACCTCTGTTAGGGTACGCACGGTGGCGCAAGGATGGTGCGTCTCGGACGCAGATGCACTGAATTTTAGTGCCGTCTGACTACCCTTTTAGTTACATTTTCAGTACGTGATTTTTTTAGTTTTAGTGCGCCAGAGACGCACTAAAACGGAAGCCATGTGAGTAAGCCTTATAATTATATTGGGCAGTGCATACAATGTTGCAGTGCATCACCTCCTCTTCCCAGGTCTTTCCAAACAGTGGGTACAGCATCTCTACTGTTGTATCTAGGTCTGCTTTCAGAGCCTCCGCGGGGATGCCATCTGGCCCTGCTGCTTTGCCGTTCTTCAAAAATGCCACTGCTCTTTTGACCTCTTCCCGGCTGGGTCTGTCACAGCTATGGGTAGGTCAGTCTCTGCTGGCTGGCTGTCTGGGGGGGGTCGGGTGGGTCTTTTCTACAATGCTCATGTCAAGTCGCACATAGACTATGCATCAACAGTGTGGGATGGTTCTAGTGATGTACATTTGAAGAGGCTGAACTCCCTACATAGGAGAGCTGCTAAGCTTATATTTCCCGATCCCGAACTCTCAACTGACGAAAAGCTTAAAACTTTAAAAATTCTCCCTCTATCCCAGCACTTTCAGTTCAATAAAGGTGTATTGATGTACAAGCTGTACAAGCAATCATGTCCACTGTACTTGAGTTCTTTTTTCTCAGAACGGACATCTGTAGCTTCTAGACATGGACAACAATTCAAAGTACCCCTGCCGCGTATTGATTTATTCAAAACCAGCTTGTCATTCTCGGGAAGTTCATTCTGGAATTCTATTCCTGCAGAAATTAGAAACGCAAAGACGCTCACCTCATATAGGGACAGCCTCTTCAAACACCTAGAATCTCTGACGTAATCAAATCATTACAGTATTGGGATAACTTACACGTGTGTTCAGATGTGTACATGTGCGTGCTTGTGTGTGTGTGTGTGTGTATGTATGTGTGTGTGTATGTGTGTGTATGTGTGCGAGAGAGAGAGAGAGAGAGAGAGAGAGAGGAGAGAGAGAGAGAGAGAGAGGAGAGAGAGAGAGAGAGAGAGAGAGAGAGAGAGAGAGAGAGAGAGTCCCTTTTTCCCATAGCCGTACCATAATATTTGAATGCCAAAGAGTACCTTTGAATACTGCATGTACTGTGTATAATGTTTTTGCCTTCATATGTGTGTGCTCGATATGTTGGGCGCGCGCTCGCGTATGTGTGTGTGTGTGTGTGTGTGTGTGTGTGTGTGTGTACTGTATGTGTGACTCTGTGTGTGTGTGTGTGTGTGTGTGCGCGTGCGTGCATGCTGTGTGTGTGTGTATGTGTGTGTGTGTGTCGGCGTGAGAGAGAGAGAGAGAGAGAGGGGGGGGGGGGAGAGATAGCACCTGCATTCATATTTGCCCTTGCTGTATGAACTTTAATGTACTTAATGATTCTTTGTTTATTGCTTTACTTTGTATTTTTACTCATTTTATACTTTTGTGCGTACGCGTATGCGGGTAGGTATGTCTGGAGTGCGTGTCCGAGAGCGTGTGTTTGTTTTTGTGCGTATGTGCCTGAGTGCGTGCGTGTGTAAGTGTGTGTGTGTGTGTGTGTGTGTGTGAGTGTTCGTGCGTGTGTGCATGCGTACTGAATTGCGGTGTACATGTGTGTGTGTGTGTGTGTGTGTGTGTGCGTGCGTGCATGCGCGGGTTGCGATGTGCATGCGTGCGTACCTGAGTGCGTGTGTGGGTATGTGTGTGTGTATGTGCGTGGTGCGTGCGTGCGTGAGCGAATGTAGCAGTGCATGCAGCAGTGTGTGGTATGTGTATGTTTACATGTCTATGTCACTTATGTAGTAGATGTAGCAACGGCAAGTTTGAAAACTGGTCCTGTTACCAATAACTTCTACCGTTGGAAAATAAAGGTTCATTGTTCATTGTTCATTGTTCATTGGGTCTGTTCAGTAACTCTTCAAAATACTCGGCCCATCTGTCGAGTTGGTCTGCTCTGTCTGCAATAGGCTTGCCTTCTTTGTCTTTTACTGGTCTTTCTGTATGGCCATACTTGCCAGACAATCTTCTGGTAATGTCGTAGAGCTGTTTCATGTTGCCGCTGCCTGCTGCCTTTTCTGCCTCTGCTGCTAGGCCGTCTGTGTATGCTCTCTTGTCTGCCCTGATACTCCTCTTCACCTCGCGGTTGGCTTCCGAGTATTCTTCATGTGACTTTGCTTTGGCTGCTCTCGTGCGACTGTTGTTAACAACTGCTTTCTTCTGCTTCCTCCCTTCTATCTTCTTCAAGGTCTGTGCCGACAGCCAGTCCTTGTGATGGTGTTTCTTGAACCCCACAGTGTCTTTGCAGGTTGAGTTCAGTGCCTCTCTAACTGCCTTCCACTGTTGCTCTGTGGTGACCGCCTCCTCTTCATTTACTAGCTCCTGTAGCGCTTGAAACTGGTTAGACAGCACCAGTTTGAACTCTTCTCTCACTCCAGTCTCTCTCAGGAGGCCTACATTATAGCGCTGTCTTCTTGTTGTCCCTCTGCTGCTTTTCTTTAACTTCAGCTTTATTCTTAAGATAAGCAGATGATGGTCTGAGGCGACATCTGCTCCCCTCCTCACTCGAACATCTATACTCTTATATGGCAAACTGTGAAGTCAGGCTGAATGGAAGTGCGTGTGCAAAGCACGTTTAAAATGGGTTTTACCTGAACATGATTTAATGTTTAAAGGCAATGAGTTCCAGAGAGAGAGAGAGAGAGAGAGAGAGAGAGAGAGAGAGAGAGAGAGAGAGAGAGAGAGAGAGAGAGAGAGAGAGAGAGAGAGAGAGAGAGAGAGAGAGAGAGAGAGAGAATGACAATGACAATGACAATGATCCTTTATTTGACAACGGTAAAAGTTTTGGTAGTAACAACCATTTTTCGAACTTGCCGTTGCTAATCTACTGATTACAGAGTTACTATCGCACTAATTGTTTTCTACTACTGAAAAGGGGAAAAAATTACGTGATACAGCACAAGCCAAGAATGAAGAAAAAAAAATGTAAGGGGGAAGTGACATAGGAATTACCAACTTTACTGGTCGGGCATAATGACATGTTGTGAGGTTTAATTAAAATAATATAATAAGAATACACACAACCTAATACGCATACATATCGCATGCACATTTGAGCACGCCACTCTCTATCTCTAATATACACGTACGCACACGCACACACGCACAATGCACACGCACACACACACACACACACACACACACACACACACACACACACACACACACACACACACACACACACACGCTTACCGGGCTTATAACGTTAAGCTAGTCAGTCATATGAGTAGCTGGCTAAATACAAGCTGTACCGAATAAATATGAGTCATCAGTCGAAACCTGTGATACACGCAATTAATAATCTAATGAGAAATAGTATTTTTCAATATGTGCACAGTCACGGGGATGCTGCTGACAAAAATAATTGGTGAGACTGACTTTAAACGAGGAGAAAGTAGCTGATGTCGTGACGTTTCTAGGCAAGGCATTCCAAAGACTAGAGCCAGAGAACGTCAAACTCGTTTTATAAAGATCAATTCTAGGTCGCGGCACAATAAGAGATTTTCTTGATCTGGAGTATGTTGATGACTGGACGGTAAATAGCGATGTGATATATCGGGGTAGCTTATCGTGTAATGTCTTGAACATAACCATTCCCTTATTGTAAATTAGATGATCTTTCAGGGGCAGAATTTTTAAGGCTGCCAATTTTTGGTCAGTAGTTAAGCTGGGATCAGGGAGTATTAGTTTGGCAGCTCTCCGATGTAGAGAGTTCAATCTTTTCAAATTGACATCGCTCGAACCATCCCACACAGTAGAAGCATAGTCTATATGCGATCTAATATGGGCATTGAAGAACAGTTGACGTGTCTCCATATCAGTAATGTGTTTAAGTTTTGCTAAGATGTACAGATTTCTGGAGACAATTTTACAAACATTACTGATGTGTGGCTGTCACCTAAGCTGGTTGTCCACCGTGACTCCTAGCAGGCGATGGTTAGTAACTTGGCTGATGGTTTTGCCTTTGAGGGACAATGAACCTTTATTTATTTATTTTCCAACGGTAGAAGTTATTGGTAACAGGACCAGTTTTCAAACTTGCCGTTGCTACATCTACTACATAAGTGACATAGACATGTAAACATACACATACCACACACTGCTGCATGCACTGCTACATTCGCTCACGCACGCACGCACCACGCACATACACACACACATACCCACACACGCACTCAGGTACGCACGCATGCACATCGCAACCCGCGCATGCACGCACGCACACACACACACACACACACACACACACACATGTACACCGCAATTCAGTACGCATGCACACACGCACGAACACTCACACACACACACACACACACACACTTACACACGCACGCACTCAGGCACATACGCACAAAAACAAACACACGCTCTCGGACACGCACTCCAGACATACCTACCCGCATACGCGTACGCACAAAAGTATAAAAT
>BTPG01000008.1:119066535-119069035 GCA_036245525.1 Semisulcospira habei
GGTGGATGTAGCTGCTGCTTCTGTCGTGTAGTTATTAATGTTTTAGACTGATTTGGTACCATATTTATAGTTAGTGTGACACCATTTTGAAACATCAGTTAAGCCCTGTTGAAGTGAGGAATTGATTGTGGAGATTTTCGCCGACGACACGTCGAGAGTCGCATCATCAGGAAACAGGCTACAGCGTACGTTTAGATCTGAAATATGCAATGGTATATCATTTATGTAAATGGAAAATAAGAGGGGCCCTAATATTGAGAGAGAAAGAGAGAGAGAGAGAGAGAGAGAGAGAGAGAGAGAGAGAGAGAGAGAGAGAGAGAGAGAGAGAGAGAGAGAGAGAGAGAGAGAGAGAGAGAGAGAGATGAAACGTTTTTATTTAGGATAAAAAGTTTTAGGCATAGCAATGCCTATCTTCCAAACTGTCTTGCTACTCTACAATATAAAAATACATCAGACGATACAGCAAAACATAAAAAATATATAAGTAATAAGGCCCACCCCCCCCCCCCACACCCCCAACTCTCACAAAGCAAAAAATACAAAAAGAAATACAGAGAGAGAGAGAGAGAGAGAGAGAGAGAGAGAGAGAGAGAGAGAGAGAGAGAGAGAGAGAGAGAGAGAGAGAGAGAGAGAGAGAGAGAGGTGTTTTACAATTCTCGAACATTCAAATCATTTCAATGTTCACTATATTTTTATGACCTTGGGCAAAAGTCGCCGAAAAGTGTGCTAATGGGGCAGATGTTATAAGTGTCTCCAGGACACGAAACGAAACTGTCTGCTTTTTTATTTGGGTGGGAAGGACCGACAAGGTACAGTCAAGCATATCTTGACAACCCGGTTTAACCTGTTCAGTGCCGAGAAAATTCGAACACAACCCAAATGCAAGAGGCAGCCCCCCTCCCCCCTCCCCCCAGTTGCGGGGCTCATGAGGATCAATACCTCTTGCTCACACCAGTTTGAATCCAAGTTCCTTGGACTGTTGGGGTTCGTAGGTGTAGAATTAACGAAGATCGCAGAAACACAGTCTGCGCCAGCTGTCACTGACAGGGTTAAACCATACCCATGATATGCCACAAGAAGATGTGACAAGCCATACTGGCACCACCCTTAACTCATTCAGCATCGACACACCACAGCAAAGCATGGATCGAGCATGATAGTTCAAGGATGGTGCCAGAATAGCTTGGCGCCCATAGGCGCCAAGAACTATCATGCTCGATCTGTCTCTAGAATTGTAACACATTCCCCCCAGGGCAACTTCAAAATTGGGGGTATTCGGTCTTGGGGCAGAATGTGTTAAAATATTATGGACGATGTGTCTAATGAACTGTACACTAATCTTCAGATGACTATAGACTTCACATTATGGCTGCTATGGACGATCTTGTTCTACTACGCGTCTTTTCCGCCGAGCAGTATCGCCAGTAACAGTCAAGGGGAAGATCTGCGTGTAGCATACCCAGCCCGAAAAAGGCTATCATGAGGGCCGAAGTCAACCGCAGCTGCGGGCCGATGCGCTGTGCGTACTGGGTAGGGGCGTACTCGGCAGCATCCCGTCGGTGGACTCGACTCGTGGCATCACAAATATTCAGTTGCTTTCGCGACAGTCATATCGACTGATCTTCGTCAAGTCAATTTGGGCCGGAACAGTTCTGTCTTCAGTGGACAACTCCCAAACTTGGGAATTCTTTCCTTTCACTTTCAGACAGGTCTCCGTGTTGTTTGGACACGCGTTTGCCGATCAGTAAGGACATCAATATTCAGGCGTTTAAGGAAAACACGCACAACTTTTGTTTCTTCCTTCTAAAAACGCAGTGCGCATATACATAACTTGTGATACAGGGCCAGGGAGCGTGCTCGAGTTAAAGCCCCCCCCCTCCATCCCCCCCCACCCCCAGAGCCGCTGTCGTGTAGGTTTCCTAGTCCTGTGCTTGTAAGAAAGATTGCGGATAATGCCTTTTGGACAAGAAAATTGAGACAGACTTACGGATGCAGGAAGCTGTAAGATTTCACAAGAAGCAGCTGCAAAGTGTTGGTGAGGAAAAAGGCCATGCCCCTTTCTATTTCTTTGTTTCCTTGTCTTTTAAAATTCTTTCTGTATAGCGACAGAAAATGTGAAAGCTGGGGAAAGCAGGGGAAAAGGAGGAAAATGGAAAGAAAGAGTAATGAAAAATAGAGACAGGCCGTAGCCAAATCCCAGAGGCACACCCACAGCAATCATTTGCCAATCAATACGTACAGGGAGTTGAAGACCATGACAGATTTAACCCATTTAGCCCCAACGCACTACAGTAGGAGATGGATCGACCATGATAGTTCAAGGGTAGTGCCAGATTAGCTCGGCGCCTAAAGACAGCTGCTACATGGTCAGTAGGTGACGCCTTTAAACTTTGGGAAATGCGGACTTGGGGTTAGATGGGTTAAGGCAGAACTGACGAGAAACGGATCTACCAAGATTGGCCCGACAGCCCGAAAATAATCCAGTATGCAAAAATAGTCC
>BTPG01000008.1:119071535-119136535 GCA_036245525.1 Semisulcospira habei
CCATCTTGTTTGTGCGACCTACCACGTGTGTTTCGCTCCCAGTTAGTGGTTTTTCGTTGGATGTACTGTTTCGTGTGCTGAAAGTCTGCTGAGTATCGTATAAGAGTTCGCTGATGAGGATTATGCTTGTGTTTCGTCGGATCTGGTTGCTGTTTGAGTGGTATCGTACTGAATTGTGTCTGTCATTTTAATTTTGTTTACGTCGCCATTTTGCTTCTTCTGCAGCGTGGGTTCGCCGGGCCTTTCCGCCGCCCTGTTATTTATGTGCTGCGTGCTAGTGTGTGAAGTGTTTATTGTGTGAGTCTGTTTGCCACCTGTGGTTGCATCTGCCGCTTGGTTGTTGTAAACTCGTTCGTGTTCCCGACCGTTCTATAGGTTTACGTGTGCTCTCCCGTCGACATCTCGCCCTCCCCACTTTCGGCGCCATTGCCCGATCTCGCCGCTGACCGACCGGAAATCTGGTCGCTCCCCTACCACACCGCTCACACACACACCGGCACACACCGGCACACACACACACACACCGGCACACACCGGCACACACACACACACACACACACACACACACACACACACACACACACACACATACACACTAACACACACACACACACACACACACACGCACACACACACACACACACACACACACACTTACTTACTCACACACACACACACACACCCTACTGAACCCTCTTCTCGTCTTCCTCTTTCTTGTCCTCACAAACAATCATGCTTATCAAATACACACGCCAACAACTGCTATCTCTACGTCGCCACGCCACCTACTGCACGGCCGGAGCTGCTGACAGTGTTGCAGATGCCTTACGCCGCATCCGATCGCGAAAGAGAGGCCACAGGGGCGGAATTAGCAAAAGGCGGGACTCACCACCACAAACAAAACCACACACTTCTTCCCCTTTTCCTATGCCCTTCCACCCCTTCCGCCTCCCCCCGCCTCCTCGATTTCTCCACCTCCCTTCCTTCTTCTCCCATTTCTTTTCCTCTCTTGCTCATCTACCGCTCACTGCTCTCCTCGGCTGCCCCCTCCCCCGCCCTCCTCCCCTCACCCCCTCCTCCTTCACCTACTTTTCCCTCCTCGTCCCCTCTCCCCCCCTTTCTCCTCCTCTTCGCCCTCCCCCTCCCTCTACCTCAGCTTTTCCTACTCCCCTTCCTCCTCCTCCGCTCTCTCCCCCCCCCTCTCCCCTCCTCTCGCATCCTCTTTCTTGCCCGGTTCTCCTTCTCCGTCTTTTCCTCCTCCCCCCTCTCCCCCTCCCCCTCCTTCCCCCTCCATCCTCTTTGCCCCCTCCCCACCATCCTCTTCCTTCGTCCTCTTCTTCGTCCGTTTCTTCTCTCTCTTCCTCTTCTGGTTCATCCAACCTAAAACTGTGTCTGTTCAATGCACAGTCTGTCTGCAAAGATGGTAAAGCCGACGTGATTTCAGATTTCATTCTAGACAATGACCTAGTTGTTGTCGTGATCACCGAAACGTGGCTCCGCTCAGTTGGCGACGAACCCATCATCGCCAGCGTCACTCCGAGTGGCTACCGCCTCGCCTCCTTCCCGCGTGCTTCGAGAGGGGGTGGCATTGCCATCATCTACAGGGACTGTCTTTCTGCTCACCTCTCCTTCTCTCAGTCTCTCCCTTTTGCTCATCCCTCCTTTGAATCTGTCGAGGCCGTAGCAACACTCCCTGGCCAGTCCCTCATCTTCTCATGTATCTATCGCCCCCCTCCAAGCTCTCAAAACAAACTCACAAACTCCATGTTCCTCACCGAGTTTGACCTCCTCCTCGACCACTACAGCACACGACCCGGAAAACACATCCTTCTTGGCGACTTTAACTTCCACTTCGACAAACCCGACCACCCTGACACAAAACGCCTTTGCACGTCACTTTCAAACCACAATCTTACACAACACATCACTAAACCCACCTACCGACTCGGCCACACCCTCGACTGGATCATCACCCGCACCTCCGATCAACTCTTCCTCGACTCTGACATCTCTTCTGTGCTTCCCTCCGACCACCTCGCTATTCTCGTCGCCCTCAACCTACCTCCCTCGAAAAAACCCAAGCTCTTTGTCTCTTGTCGCAAACTAAAATCTGTCAACCGAAAGAACTTCTTCGACGAAGCTGTCGACCTTCTCTTGGACCCCCCCCCCCCCCCCCCTCCCGATCTTGCATCCCATTTCGATTCCTCCCTTCGAAAACTTCTAGACACCCATGCCCCTGTCACCACCTGCTCCATACCCAACCGACTCCCCTCCCCCTGGCTCACTGACGACATAGCTGAGGCCAAGCGCGAGCGTCGACAAGCGCAACGCCGCTGGCGCTCATCTGACCTCACCGTTCACAGAGAGATCGTCCAAACCACCAGATCTAAAGTCTGCAGAATGATCTCCGACTCCAAACGTAAACACCTTCAAAACAAAATCCTGGAATCCACTTCTTCCAAAACCCTCTACGCTACCATGAACTCACTCCTAGGCACTTCTAAAGACTCTCCTCTTCCCAACTCACACAGCAAAGAAGAACTTCCGTCCGCTTTCTCCTCCTATTTCTCCGACAAAATCCAAACTTTCTGCGCAACACACTCGACACTGTGCCTTCTCCGCCTTGCCTTCCTGACCCCCCCCCCCCTTTTCCGGCACTCCCCTCTCGTCCTTCCGCCCCGTCTCTCAGGAAGAAGTCCTCTAGACCATAAAGTCCATGCCTTTCAAAACCTGCGAACTAGACCCCCTCCCAGCTTCTCACTACCGGGACGGCCTCCCAAAACTTTTGCCCTTCATTACCGACATCATCAACACATCTCTAGAGAATGGCTCCGTCCCCGATATCTTCAAGTCCGCCATTGTCCGTCCTCTCCTCAAAAAAACACAACCTCGACCCAAACGAACTCAAGAACTACCGCCCAGTCTCCAATCTCTCTTTTCTGTCCAAGCTTCTTGAGAAGGTTGTCCTCAACCAACTCAACCTCCACCTCGCCGACAACAACCTCCTCAGTCCCTTCCAGTCTGCCTATCGCAAACATCACAGCACTGAAACAGCCCTTCTACATATCCTAAACGACCTGCTTCTCTCCACTGACTCGGGCAACATCTCCTTTCTTACGCTACTCGATCTCTCTGCCGCTTTCGACACCATAGACCACTCTATCCTCCTCCACCGCCTTCACCACTCCTTTGGCATCACTGACTCTGCCCACTCCAGGTTTCTCTCCTACCTCTCCAACAGACAGCAGTCCGTCACCATGGACGGCGTCTCCTCCAACCCAGTCAGGCTCTCCCGCGGCGTTCCACAGGGGTCCGTCCTGGGCCCGGTCCTTTTCACACTCTACACCTCTCCCCTGTCCAACATCATCCAGTCTCACCACATAAACCACCACCTCTACGCTGACGACTCACAACTACTAGACAAAGACAAACTCGACAACACTCAGACACTACTGACTCGCACGGCTGACTGCTATGAAGACGTGAAAAACTGGATGACAGCAAACAAGCTCAAACTGAACGACGACAAAACGGAAGCCATGCTAGTAGGCACTCGCCAGAAACTTTCCCAGCTCCCTCCCTCTCTCCACCTTCAACTCGACAGCACCCCCATCTCCCTCTCTGACTCGGTCAAGAACCTTGGCGTTATCCTCGTTTCCTCTCTTTCCATGACCAGCTTCGTCTCCGCCACGGCCCAGGCATGTTATTTCCACCTCCGCCGCATCAGTCAGATCAGAAAATACCTCACTACCGAAGCTGCCACCAAACTCGCTGTCTCTCTCATCTTATCTCGCATCGACTACTGCAACTCTCTCCTTTCCGGCCTTCCTCACTCCACCACTCTCACTCTCCAGCGCATCCAGAACAATGCTGCCCGCCTCGTCCTCAGAAAGAAAAAATCCGACCACATCACTCCCCTGCTCAAGCTCCTTCACTGGCTCCCCATCCCCGAACGCATCCAATACAAGATTCTGTCTCTCTGCTACAAATCCCTGAACAACTACGCTCCTACCTATCTCTCCAACTTACTTCACCCCTACACTCTTTCCCGCTCCCTCCGCTCCGCCTCCGACCCTCTCCGCCTCCTCTACCCCCGCACCAAACTCAGCACTTTCGGCCCTCGCTCCTTCTCAGTATACGGTCCAACCACCTGGAACACTCTCCCACTCTCTCTCCGTCAGAAACACTCTCTCTCCTCCTTCCAGTCTGCCCTCAAAACTCACCTCTTTCAACAGTTCTAGCACTACATCACCACACTCCCCACCCCAAGCTGACCGTCGTAATGTATTTTCAATATTTGTGATACGTGAGTCATTGTCTAAAGCGTGCGCATGCGTGTGCGAGTTGTGAGTGCGCGCTTAGAGTTATAATTATTATAAGATAAGCGCATTATAAATACCGTAATTATTATTACTATTATATAAAGGAGACAGTATTTGAGTCAATCTGATAGAATGGTAGTTTTTTTTTTTTTTAAGTAGGATAGAGTGGTTGACAAGATCAAAAGCTTTTTTCAGGTCAAGAAAGATTGTACCTGATACTTTACTGCCATTTATGGCAGAGAGTCATTTATTAATTAACTGATTGAGGGCAGTTTGGAACGAATATAGAGGTCGAAATCCTGATTGTGCTGCAGTTATCAGATGGTTTTGCTCCAGAAAGTTTAGAAGATGAGTATGGATATGTTTCTCGAGCTGTTTTGAAATACGGGATATAATGGAAATGGGTCTGTACTCGTTTAGGTTGCATAAATCTTTGCTTTTCGGAAGAGGGATTACCTTCGATTTTTTTTAACTCGTCGGGGAAAACGTTATGTCTGATCGATAAATTATAAATAAAGGTCAGTGATTCGAAGACGTAGGGCAGAGATAGTTTTACAATCTGACTACTAATACCATCTGGACCGCAAGACGATTTGTTCTTTAACCTGGAAATAGATTTGCCTACATCTAGGACAGTCATAAGTGGTACTAAAAATGGGCCGCAGGCTCTCTGTTGACTATGGTGACGTAGTTGATGAGAGCAAGTGTAGTTTACAGGGTTAGGTGTATTTGACTTCGCCAGAGTTTGAGCAACAGTTATGAAGTGAGCGTTGAACGCATCTGCAGTAAGATAGGGCGGAATATTAGGCGATCGTTTACTGTTACCTTTGGTGAAATTGTTTATTACTTGCCAGACTAAACGGATGTCTTTGCCGTCGGCAATAACTTGTTCTGCATTTTGCCTCTGTGCTTTACGAACTAGAGATTTGACATGGTTTCGCTGCTTCTTGTATTCAGCAAATTTCTTGTCTTGTTTTAATTCATCTCTTACTTCCATCGCTTGTTTTATCTCACCAGAGAGCCATTTTGGCATAACAGGATATTTGATGCGTTTGATGCGCTTAGGCGCGTTTCTATCCAGAATAGCAAAAAACAGCTCATACCAGCGTGACAGGGCATCGTTAGGGTTTTTTAAAGTTTTGTATATCATAAAATGGTACTAAAAATAGGTCATATAAAAAAGCAGTTTGGTCGAATTTTTTAAAACATCTATACATTATGGTAGTGTGTCCTTTGATTGACTGTTTAGCTAACCTAACAGACAACGTAAAACAAAGAGGAAAGTGATCACTAATGGACGTATTAGGTACGCTGTTACGATTGTGGTTGTTTTGTTCTGTGAGAGCATGCATGTGTTAATCGTAGGAAACGATCCTATATTTATTTGAGCTATCATGGTTACGTATCACTAACCTTTCAGTAAGATTTTCTATCGTTCGCGCAGACAGCGGAATTGGCTTTGTTATGATACGCTAAGTTTAGCCCGGAAGCTTCTAGAAAAGTCGCACGGAGAAGAGCGGTCGATTTTTGTTTTGCGTAGATTTGCTGAGAATAAACCAGAACGTTCGAGAAGTGTCGCGCTGTCTAGTGACCTCGTACACGTGACGTCAAAATGTAAGCAACATTTTAGTAGAGACGCTCTATTCATAGCCATAGTTGTTTTCTGTACGCGTGAATTTAGCAACCAGTCAGTATGTATTGCGAAAGATCGCGAAACTTCCAGAAAGTGTAGGCTAGGTCGTGAACGGTCTGCCATACTCTTGTGTGACGTCATTACACACTGGGATTTGGTGCTGAAATTAGCAGTCGAATTTTCGTAGACTATTGTAGTATTCTAGAAAGTTCTTTTTTTTTATTATTAATATTTATGAGTTTTGGTTATGTGTTCCGTTCTGATTGGTTGCGTTGTGTCGATTCCTTGAATTATTCTGGAAAGTTGTATTACTATAAAAGTTGGTGCTAGGAAGAACGTGTGTACATTGTCATGCATTGTCAGTAGTAGGGACACACAGTTTATCATAGGTACGTGGCCCGTATAGGGTGTACATCGTGAGAGACGCAGCGTAACGGTGGTGTACGTTGTGTGAGAAACTTTGTGTCGCCAGTGTTGACATTTTTGCAGAGGAGACATTGTATCAGTGTTGGTGCATTTGGGAATGCATTGTGTGGAGAGCGTATCGCTGAAATAAAGTATTTTTGGAACTGTTACTCCAGTATTGTCTACAACCTTAAGCCACGTGTGACTGGTTGCAGCTGAATGAAGTTTCTTTAAAAAGAACCTTACGTGGGTGCGTCTGGTGTGATATCATACTACGACTACGACACAACACGTAACACACGCTAACATATTTTACAACGCTGACATTTGTGGTATATACGTCATGGTCTATCAGCGTTAAAGAGGAGGAAGTGACTCTAGTAGGTGACTGGACAAGCTGTTTCAACCCTAAAATAATTCAACATGGATCTCCACGAAGTGTGTCCTTGCTTTTGCAAGTCTATGTTGAAGTCTCCTAAGATATGTACATCACCTTTGGACTCCTGAACAACATCCATAAATACAAACTCGTCCTGCCAAGAGGCTGAGGCCGCTGGGTTTCTATATACAAAACTTATCAGAACAGGCGAGGACTTGGTCGTTTTAACTTCTAACCACATGCACTCTATATTAGGGGATTCTAAATCACAACGTCTCTTTACATAGTTGTTGATGGAATTGTGTACGTACACTGGTAGGCCAGTATGACCGGGGGCAGATGCATCTCGCCTGAGAATGGAGTAATTATATATAGCTATGGCATGGTCACTAATGTTAGCTGTTAGACGAGATTCCGTAAATCCAAAAATGTGAAATGGTAACGACTGGTTTAGGAGAATAGTTATAGTTATATCTGGTATTTTGTGACAAAGGTGATACACATTAAGATGACCGATATTTAAAAGATGAATGCTGTTGCCAACTGTTGACATATTAAAAGGGAACATATAGCTAATCAAGCAGAACAAAGCGAAAACAATAATAACAACAAATATAAAAATAAACAAAATTAAGAAAACAATGTGTAGGCTGAGGAAAGAAAATCGTGTAAACACCTAGCATTAATTACACAACATAAAGTGTCTAAGTATCCAATAGGTATTAGAGGATTCCAATATTCAAGAGCTGTAGGAGGTTCAAACAAACTATCACACGCTCAAACAGTCTTCCCACGTGACTGCTGCCGGTGACCAGCGCAAATCACAGCAGACAACACACGCGGTCAATACGAGAGAGAGAGAGAGAGAGAGAGAGAGAGAGAGAGAGAGAGAGAGAGAGAGAGAGAGAGAGAGAGAGAGAGAGAGAGAGAGAGAGAGAGAGAGAGAGAGAGAGAGAGAGAGAGAGAGAGAGAGATATAAAACAAATGAAAGAAAACGGTAATACTGATTGCCGGTTCAGTTTAAAAGCAGTTCTGCATCCCAAATTTCCACCCGTCTTGATTAGAAATATTACGTCTCCCAAAACAATTTCCCACGGCCGCTTCAGGCACACACCTAAATCGATCAGGCATATCAAGCAAGAGGCATAGATCCTCACAAGCTCTCGCAGTCTGCGGGGGCTCGTGAGGATCTATGCCTCTTGCTGATAGCTTGTGTTTGATTCGTGCAAGTTTCTTCTGCCTTTTCCAAGGGCCATTTGAATGGCAAAAGGACAGTTGAGATAAAACAGCGAACCAGATAACAGATTTCTAAATTATGGAAGTTGCAACTTAAAATGTGCAGTCGACTGAGCCCCTTCATGGGATAAAAAAAAACCCCATGCTGAACGACTGCAAGAGGCATATAACCTCATGAGCCCCCGCAGGTGCGGGGGCTCATGAGGTTCTATGCCTCTTGCTGCCTCTATTTTGTCTCAGTCTCTATGTTCTTTGCACAGCTTCTTGCTTTTTCTTTTTTCTTTATTTCGCTTTACATTTACATGATTTCCGAAAGATAACTCATGGCCACCTGAAGTAAAAGAGTTAAAAGGAGTACAAATGAAGTAAAGGGGTTAAACTGTGCAGTCGATTTTGAAAAGTGTTTTTTCCCCGCCAATGTTTTTCGAAAAAACTCATGAGATGGCCTGTTCTGCGTTAAACCCAAATAACTAACTAACTTCGAAAAACAAAATTGATTTCCCCATTTTTCTCCGATGTTTCAATTTTACATCTGGTCTTCATCTCGTATCCAACCAGCACACACCATACGTTTTGAATCGACCGTGACAGTTCAAAGCGTTAAGCTGGCTCACTCTGCAATGGCCCACAAAAAAACTCTGTTTCTGCCCGCGCGACGGACCCTGTTTTTATTAAGCCGATCCTAAACTACTTCTCGGTGAGGAGGAGGAAAAAAGGCCACCGAGATATTGAGCAGACGACACAAGGGGCATCACTCGCGTCAAACTAGCAGGCGCCGTAAGGAACATCACACATGTCGAGTTATGTTTCCTTGGGTATTAGCTGCACATCAGTGTACAATATCGATCTCGTCTGTGTTTGCAAAGAAAATGCCAACAAAAAAAGAAACACGCTTAAAATGACATTTACAACACAGTTTATTAAATTTGGGAGTTAAAACCTTTTCTTTCAAAATGGACATAAAGACAAGAAAACAATTCGCTATTTTTATCTTTGATTTGCCAGAACAGCGGCATCTGGAGTTGCCGCTCTTCTGGCAAATGAAAGATAAGTAACAAACTGTTTTCTTTGTATTTTACACGCCCGACAGTCACAGTCTTGGTCTGGAGTTCGTCCGTCTCAGACAGCGTACAGAACAGATCGATACTGCATATGCATATTAATAACATCTTGAAGAAACGTTCTTGACCAAGCTTGTTAACAATGCCACAGACTGCTCGCCGCAAGTCATCTATGCCATGCAGTGCCCATTAATTGGCTGCAACTGAAGTCGATAGCAGAAGAAAAGAACAGTAACTCTTCTGATCGGGACGCTGTTTCCTGCCCCTGACTGATCCGCGGAAATTGCAGCGGAGATCTCGTCAAGCTCCCGCGAGAATCGAGACTGGAGAAGGGGGTCAGAGATGGACATTCCGAGATTTTATGCTACAATCAATCTCATCTGGATATCTAGCTAGCTAATCTTTTGATACCTATTGAAAGTACCTGACCAAACCCCAGAGATCTCCTCCATCTTAATAACAGAGAAGTAAGTTACCGGAAAGAGGTGAAGTCACTGAAAGACATGACTTTTTCCAGAATGGAGACCGAGTACTGTGATCCGTGAAACAAAAATCCCCGACTTTTGCTAACTGTCCTTTTAGGGACTACAATCATAAGTTCAGGAAATTTCCAACAAAGAACTAAACACGCTTATAAAGGACAGCTCCAACACAATAAATCGTACTTGTGATTAAGCGTGTCTATGTCTTTCTTGGGAGTTTCAGTCTCTGCATTTTACATGCTATGCAGTTACTTTTATGTGTGTTTGGATTCGATAAGTTCGCGAGGAAGATAAACCTTGATAGTTCAAGGCTGGTGCCAGAATAGCTTGGCGCCTGTAGGCGCCAAGCTATTCTGGCACCATCCTTGAAGTATCATGCTGATCTATACAACGTTGTAGTGTGTCAGGGTTGTGTAGGTTAACCTTCCCTTCCAAAAGGTTAAGTCATCTGAGACGTGAATTATCCAGATACGTGATAACTAATGTGTTAATTAACGCTGTGGTTATGTACAAGTCCTGCAATACAGAAGACGTTTCCTGGTTGTTGTTGTTTTTTTGTTTGTTTGTTTGTTTTCAAGTGTATACCTTGCACACCTCGGGCTGCTTATGAGTACCGGTTACAAAACCAGTGTACAAGTCGAGAAGATTCTTGGCTTGACTTCGCGAACGAAGATTCTATAGGGCTTGCCCACGTCGTCTGCAGGCATTTTCGTGGCTGCGGAGGCCAATCCGGGACAGGCAGGTTCGACCGCAGTGGCTGCAGGGGAAGGTCTGGTCAGGGTTCTGAGTTACGACAACTCTGTTTTTTCTTCTAAGCCGCTTGTCCTTAAGGTTAGCTCTGCGAGAGTCCTCAAAGGAGATGGCTGCCTTGTGAATGGTGGAGCGCCAGGTGTCACGGTCCGCAGCAAGCGAAGACCACTGGCGGTGGTCGATTTGGCAGGCACTAAGCGACTTCTTGAGACCGTCTTTGTATCTCTTCTTTGGTGCCCCTCTGTCTCGGTGTCCAGTGGCGAGCTCGCCGAACAGAGTGATCTTGGGTAGGCGATGATCCTCCATCCTGGAGACGTGCTCCGCCCAGCGAAGCTGTGTCCGCAGCAGCAAAGCCTCGATGCTCACAGTTTCTGCCTGTTCAAGGACCTCGACGTTGGTGACATAGTCACTCCAGTGAATGCCGAGGATGGTACGCAGGCAGCGCTGGTGAAAGCGTTCGAGGAGTCGTAGTTGGCTGCGGTAGAGGGCCCAGGACTCGGAGCCGTACAGCAGGGTGGTGAGGACGACAGCTCTGTACACGCTGATCTTGGTGCCTTTTTTCAGCTGTTGATTGTGCCACACCCGCTTGAATAGTCGTCCGAAAGCACTGTTCGCTTTTGCCAGCCTGTTGTCCAGCTCCTTGTCCAGCTTGGCGTCTGACGTGATGATGCAGCCAAGGTAGGTAAACTGGTGTATAGACTTCAGTTCGGACTCGCCGATGGTGATGTGGGGAGGGCGATGCTCTTCCTTGGGTGCCGGCTGATGAAGGACCTCTGTCTTTTTCAGACTGACCTCAAGTCCAAAGAGCTGGGCAGCATCTGCGAAGCAGGACGTAATGCGCTGCAAGGTTCTTTCTGTGTGTGCAACGAGGGCAGCGTCATCAGCGAAGAGCAGCTCACGAATCAGTTGGTCTAGGGTTTTCGTGTGGGCCTGCAGTCGTCTGAGGTTGAACAGGCTGCCATCGAGACGATACCTGATGTACACTGCGTCGTCATCGTCGAGGTCCACTGTGGCCTGCTTCGACATCATGCTGAAGAAGATGGTGAAGAGGGTCGGTGCCAGCACGCAGCCTTGCTTCACGCCGTTGCGAATGGGGAATGGTTCTGAGAGGTCACTGTTTAGTCTGACCTGGCCTTGCTGGTCCTCGTGGAGCTGGACGATCATGTTGAGGAACTTTGGGGGACAACCTAGTCGCTCCAGGATCTGCCACATACCTTGCCTGCTCACAGTGTCAAACGCAAAAACAAGTCGAGAAGAACTCAAGGGAGAAAAATACAGTTTTTAAAAAATTGCGCAAAATGAATCTCGTGTTAACGCGTAATTTCTTGATCTTCATGCTGCCACCTTGGCAGTCACCTTGGTAATAACCTTTTTGGTTTGAATTTTATTATACAAGTTTAAATGGTAATCCAGGTTTTGTAACCGTAACTCATTAAAGTTCGAGCAAAGAAAAAAACTGTTTAAGCCTCGGTCATCACTTATCCGACGTTGGCATGGCTGCCTTGTGAAGAGACATTGCGACGTAAATATGCAGCGAGAAAATAATAATGCCTTTTCGTGATCGTTTCAGCTCTTAAAAAGGAAGGGAAAAAGAGAGTTAATGTGTTCGGAATGGAGGGGAGAGTGGAGGATTTGATTCTGTCCCATTCTTGTGCTTTCTTGCAAAACTATGTTGATCTGATATACAAAATTTATTTCCTTGTATTAAAAAAAAGTTTTAGCGTTCACTTTATAAAACACAAATATATGCAAAATAATCTGATACCCAAGGCTAATGAAAAGAAAACAAAATCGTTTCTAGGACGTGTCCTTTTTAGTTTTTTCTTTATTAGCAAACTTTTACCAAGCTATAATTCCGACTTACACAAACCGTTATGCAGTAAGCAAACGGTCTTCGGGCTGACATCGGCCGTGTTGACCCGCACACAGCCGTGGGCGCGCCAACAACGGACTGTATCAGCCCTAAAACCTTTAGCTCACTAGGAACGAGTTTTGTCCAGATCAATTACGTAGACAAACAGCATGTGGATCAAGAAATTTACGCGTTTACACACACACACACACACACACACACACACAGACACACACACACACACACACACACACACACACACACACACACACACACACACACACACACACACACACACACACACACACACACAAACATTTTGCGCGTTATCTGAAGAAAATGTCACGTTTCAGATTTTCATTGCTAATACGCGAAAGGTTTTCATAGTTCACAAAACAGAAATCTTTTCAACAAATAACACAAGTGTTTGAAAGTATCTTTAATGTCAAATTTGATTTTTAAAATGTGTGAACTTAAAACTTAGGACGTTTTCAAACAGATACAAAAATAGCGAGGAACCAGTTTGCGCGATGAATGCAAAAAACAGAACGTTCATTTTTGTGACGCTGTGATCTGACCTTAATCCTCTCACGATCAGTCAAATGCGATCACCGCCCAACTGTAAGAGGCAATGAACGTCATATCCCCGTGTTGCGGGGACACATACATTTCTTTGCCTCTTTCTTGCGCCATTTATGTCCGTGTTCCTTAAACGGATCTATCAATTCACCAAGTTAGCAATCAGAAAGTCAGTTGGTAGGTCAATGGGATCTATCAAGTATTTAAAAGGTCCTCGGGACAAAGTCGGCCTTAGCTGGCCCGAGCAGAACGTCTTACATCACACACTGCTTGTCAAACCGATACAGTGGGATTGCGGCTCACAGATTTTGGTCATCGACCTCAGTCAGTGGTTTTGATTGGGGCATTTCTCTAGAGTACCAAGTACGTGGAATCTGACTCAAAAGACCTCATCTAACTCTTAAACTCCCAGAACTAAATGACTTCCATTATAGAGAATGGAAGTCATTTAGTTCTGGGAGATTACGAGTTAATAAAAGCACTATGAACAGCTTTTCCGATGGCTGGGTACAACGAGGTATAAGCATTGAATTTTGTTGTGACTGCTCACATCAAACTGAAATCAAGAAGTTCGCCACCCTCAGACTCATATCCTTTCCACTCTTTGAGCCAAGCAGCTAACCTGCTAATATATTGCTGATCGTCTGGTAAGCACTACACACATCACGAGAGATACGGGTCGACCGTTACAGGTCAAGGGTAATGCCTGTTTCGCTTGGCGTCTTGACCTATAATAGTCGATTTGTTCTCCCATGCTTGAGGATAGACTGAGACAAACCTCAAGCATCGTTTCTACCTTTGAGCTGTCACAGTCGATCTAATCTCCCACAGTTGGCGATAAAAAAGAAAACATTATCTGTCGTCAGCGCTTTCCCCGGAAAAGGAACTGTCTCTCATTGCACCTTCTTTCCCGGAGAGTTCCAAATCAAATCGCAATTGTCGTTCTTGATTATCCAGTCTATTGACCAGTTATTGAGACTAGCAGCTGCATGCGTGGGCATGCAACGCAGGGCAAAGATTAGGCCGGATATTGGAAATATGCACGATTATTGTTATTTATGAAAACGCACGGAATTCCCAAGAAACTTTCGGAAATTGTAAGCGTTGTGGGCAGCTTCGTTTTCTTTGTCTATATTTGAATTTCCCTATCTTTTGTATTTCCACCCACCTGTGGTTCAGTACATCAAGCATTCAGGTCGGAGTTCTCGAAGTTGGTATATTTGTCCTCTAAAGATTACATTGCAGTTCAGGAGATTGCTCGACAATGAAGAAAGATAGTTGAAGGGTGATGGCAGAATAGTTTGGAGCCTATGACATCACCCTCATAATTGATTATTAGCTTATAGCACCGGAGTGATAATGGTCGGACCTAACGTGTGGGTTTTGGGAAACGTTAACGATAACGTTCTTCAGTTATTGCCATTTGTCGCGGAACATAGAAACATGGTTCAATGTTGTTGACACAAACACACACAAAACACATCCATAAAATCAGCATACACACCACAGGTACAATAAGCTAAAATGAGTAAATCTATTGCCTGTGAAGAACGAATTGAACACTGATCAATTCAGGTGCACTGCAACTGTGCCACTTTTATTTACCAGGATCATTCAACAGACATGCTATTTAACAAACCCGTCTTTTTTTCCTGAATTGCGTGTCCAGCTACCGGCCGTGACTCGAAACCAAGACCCGGCTATTCCCTTCGCTCTCTTTCGCCCCAACGCTTTAACTACCGCCTGAGCTATTTTGGAATCTCACAAACCAGATAGGTGAGGCTAGCGCTGGCAGAATTGTACAACAAACCAAGTAATTCCCCTTGGTTTGTTGTACTATTTTGGAATCTGCACACACTCTTGAACTATCATAATTGATTCATATCTTCTAGTCTTTCATGGCTAGACATGGCATTATACACCCTTGAACAATCATAATAGATCAACATCTTTTAATCTTTCATGGCTTTATACACCCTTAAACCTTCACCCTTGAACTATTATTTGATCAACATCTTCTAGTCTTTCATGGCTTTATACACGCTTGAACAATCATAACTGAGTAATATCTTCTAGTCTTTAAAGACTATATACACCCTTTAAATATCATAACTGATTCAGACCTGAAAGACAAAAACACATTGATCAATAATGATAGTTCATATGTTCTGTATTTTGGTTTTAATAAATTTTAATTATTTTTTTCTGGTTGATTTCAGGCTTTGTTTTGAAATCTCATCTATTCGGACATAGGAAAGTCTGCCCTGTGAAGCCGAAAGATAGTAAATCCATTTTTGGAAAACATTGTAAAACAATGAAAATATCGCTTTTCACAAAATGGAATTAAGGCCTTTTCCCCTCGCAGGGCAAAAATAGCCAGGCGTTTGCCATTGATCTGACTTCAATAATCCGATAAAGAAAAACTGACGTAGCCGAGAAAATGGCTATAAGGACATTGCAATATATTTTGTATATGCGGAGTACTTTATAATTTAACCCCTTCGCTGCCAGTGACCATGGATTTTGCGTCTGAAACCACTGCTCACTGACAGACATTCGCTTGAAGAACACAATGAAATGGGCCCAAAATGGGCACAAAGAACAGAGACATAAATCCGCATGAGCTCCCCCGACAGCGGGGCTCTAGGATATGTTTCTTGCAGCTGGCCGGTAGCTATCGCCTTGCCCCGGCAGTTAAAGGGTTGAAAGCGCATGAAGTTGCAATGATTTATGTGTCGCCGTGTTCACTCAAGAGGAAATGCAAACAAGGATGTCATAAAAGAACGTGACAAGGACTTACACGAGCTGCGTGATGAAATTAAGTCCACAGAAAAGACATCATTCCAGTCTCACCTTGTAATCAATACCAAATCATGGTTGAGTTCCGTATGCAGTCACGCCACATGCAGCAAATGGCTATAAGCAACGACACAGGTAAATCAGACCGTAAGTTCAGGAGAAAAATTTCCATTTGTACATTTTGTTTGCGAATCTCTGCCTCTTCCTCTCACCGCTTTGTATCTATGTTCTTTAAGCGGCTGGGACTCCTTTGGCTTTGAACTGACACAGATCAGAAACACAACCTGCCATCACCATTCAGGCGTCAAGCTAATCTGGCACTACCCTTAAATTATCATGGTCGACCCATCTCCTGCGGTAGTGCGTCAAGGCTGAACGGGTAAAAAAAAAAATAATCAGTTATTTCTGCCAGCTCATCGCTGACATTGATTTGCATAATGCCATTGTTCAGTTCTGTGATGTGTACACCGTATTGTAGAGCAAAAAAGCAGACTGAACGTTTGATGACCATCTCCACCTGAAAACACGGATATCAATGAGTCCAGCAAGCGAAATAGATCCTCAAGAGCTCCCGCAACCCGCGGGGGCCCATTGCGGTCTATGTTTCTTGCAGATGGGTGCTGCTGCAAAAGACACGAAGAGATAGGTGACCGTGACAGTTACTTGCATTTTGACCAGATTTACATCGAGCGATGCCCTTTGTGTGCTCAGAGTCTCTTGTTGTTTTTTTTTTTTTTTTCCTCCAGCAGGCCAGACAAAGGGAAATAACCCGCAATTTCCTTCATCATTCTTGGACTTGATTTTTAAAACCTCACTCCACACTGCTGAATGAAAACGGAGTTTAGCGTAGATTCGCATGTCACCCAGCTCCCCCCCCCCCCCCACCCCCACCCCCCCCCAAGCATTTCCAGCGAACCAAGCAGGTAGGAAAAAAAACCACACTTTTCTAAGAGCGAAAACTGTGCATTATTGACCAATGATCATAGATTTACTCGGTCTAAAGACGAACCTTGGTACGTGTTTTTGTAGATCACTGGCATAAGCGCTGGCATGCATCCCCTTTGATTAAATTTGGTTGATCTTTTGCAAGATGTAATGCAGACATTCGTCACAGTCCACCATTATTTTTTGTCCATTTGCAAGAGCCATAGGGGCTTATGAGAATCTATGCCTTTTGCAAGCAGAGATCAGGGTTCATGAGCATCTACGTCTCATGCTGGCAGCAGTTGACTTCGCGTCGGCAGGTTGAGACACGTTTACTTGATCTCCGAACGAATTTTAGCCATGTCGCTGCCTAGAGAAAATGGTGAACAGCACCCAGCTGCATGAGGTATAGATCCTCATGAGCCCCCGCAGTTGCTCATGAAGATCTATTTCTATAAACAACGTTGCATTCGTGTTCATTTGACGGCTGGGGATCTTCGACGCTGAGTGAATTTATAACGATTCAAAAACACAAGTTGCGTGCACTGGCAAATGAAGGAGTGTGACACACAGCTCCAGATGAGTTCGTTCTGCGACCAGGAAAAAGAAAGGTGTAGGATTACAGCTAGTAATCAACGGGCAAAGATTCACATGAGCCCCCCCCCCCCCTTTCCACTCTTCCCTGCCGCCCCAACCTACTACGCCCTCCCCCCCCCCCCTTTTCCGCTATTCTAATGCAGATGAATGACAGCCCCCTAACAGACAGCTAACAAAATCTCCCCGGGCAGACATCAGGCCGCATGGCTGGCCCACAGACAGTCGTACGTGTGCGGGCCCAATAAAAGGCTGATGTCGGCCAGTGGACCTTTTGCTTACTGAGGAAAGATGTTCCGAGTGGCATTCAGTTTGTGACCAGTAATTTAAGGCGCAGATACACGGTCCGTTCGTGTCGTGCGACTGTGCGGGACGGTCGGCCGCCTGTTCGGATGTCTGACGGGATGGAGCGCTCCACGTTCCCGCATAGCCCGACCCGCAGATACCACTGCCTGCTGGAAATTCCAGACGGGGTCAAGGTCTCTGCTTCGGTAAACAATGGTGGATTCACACGGCAGCAGCGCCATTTTTCAAAAGAGAGGGGTGTGCGCGAAACTCGCAATGTGATTGGTCATCCGGTGCCGCCGTCAGACTCTGCGGGATGAAAGTAGCGCCAGCCTCTACTCGTCCCGCAGCCCGCGCGATCCGATGGTGACGTCAGAAATCTGATGAGTTGCCCTGGAAACCCATCAGATCGCGCACAGTCGCACGACACGAACGGACCGTGTATATGCGCCTTTAAAGGCTAGGCCGGTTTAACATCCCCATTGAATGCAAAATGCGACTACCACCCAGCTGCAAGAGGCAAAGAACTTCTTGTGCCCCCGTAGATGCGGGGGCTCATGAGGTTCTTTACCTCTTGCTGACCTTACGCATGTTCGTGTTCCTTGGATTGATGAGATTATTCTGTACGTGTTTAAACTGCCCTGCTTTCAAAGACCTAATTTTGCGTCTACTGACAGCGAAGGGATGAAGATTACTGGCAATCAAGAGCATACTTATTCTCAAGAACCCTTCGGGGACTGCAAAAGGGTAGGGGTGGAGGAGGAGGTCGGGGGCGGGGGGGGGGGAGAGGCTTGGGGGAGGGGGGGGAAGTGGTGGGGCAAGAGTGGTGCTCGTAAGAATCTATGCCGGCCTATTATGGATGGACTTTCCCCTGTATCGTCAATAACAAGCCAGAGTTGTTTGTGATCAGGTAGAAGGAAGTACAGCATGTTTCATAAAGCACAAAAACAAAAACAGCTCGCCATCTGATAAGTGTCCAAGCACGAGCTTCAAAAATCGCACATCTTTAAGCAAGAAAGCTGACTGGCTTCCTTCATTTTGAGAAAAACAGCTGTAAATAGGGCAAATGAAGAGGAAAACACACAGAAGGATTGTGAGGGATGGAAAGAAGTTGAGAGATTGCGATCTCAACAGTACTAGTGAAACAAGTCGAGATGGCATATCATATTTCTTTCATATACACTCGTCAAATGTTTGTTTTGTCACACAATTTTGAAACAGAAAGAAATGTAATGCCGATCATTACACAAGTCTCACGAGAGAAATCGACCTTAACAGCTCAGTTGTAGTGCCAAGGGAGGCGAAAGGCAAAATCGGCCTCTGCCTTTAGGCCATTGTTGTCCATCTGAATTATGAAACTCACACTGAAATGAAATTTCTATTGCAAAGTCCACAGATATAAACTGATGGTAATTTCCAAGCAATTGTGTAGCGGACAGGCACGTGTTACCCACTTAACTCATTCTACCCCAGACACACCACAGCAAGATAAGGATCGACCATGATAGTTCAAGGGTGATGCCAGAATAGCTTGGCGCCTATGGGCGCCAAGCTATTCTGGCATCACCCTTGAATTATCATGGTCGATCCGCGTTCTGCACTGCAATGCAATCTTCAGAGGACAATGGCAAAATTTGGGGATTTCGGTGATGGGGTAGAAAGAGTTAACTGGTTTCCGGCTCTAACTGAAACCCGTCCAAAGACGGATAACCAGTTACCTTGGTCACACAGGCGTTATATTTAAAGCTGCTTCCTGAAGTCGAATTAATTTGACCTTTCCTTAAAGAAACACTTGATTTCTTGAAGATAATCGTGTCTTCGTCATTTTGTCGTACATCACAATTTGGGTAATGGGTAATATTTTATAAAAGCAATTGCAAAGGAAAATAGGCCTATACTGCTCAACATTTGCTACGGATATTATTTTTTAACATGTAAATACTCCATTAAAAATAGAACAAGATGAGGATTTCATCCCAAAGCCTACCGTATTGTTTGGAGCTCACAAGCGTTTTTCTGTTACGAACATTCAGAGTTCATGTTCATATTTTTAAGCTTATCCATCTGATCCATTTCCCTCCTCTCTAACCCAAATGACCTGTGATCAAAACACACAAATAAAAACGGACACATGGCGCTTCCCGCCATTATTAGTACGCTCTGTGGGCTGAAGTAGCGACAGAAATTCTGAAGAAGAAGAATAGCAAGAGCAGCAAAATGACATCACTATAAGCGTCGCGTCATGGCATGGCTAGTCCCACGACGCCGCGTACACAGTGACAAATTTGATGTCAATTCAGAAACATTGTATAACACTGACATCTGGTGATTTGCGACAAATTTAGGAACATTGTGTAACATTGGCGTATTTGGCGCCTTTACGTCACCGTCACTGTCTGATCCTTCTCTAGAAGTCGAGAATTCTTACTTTTTTTTTTCCCTGCAATTATTTACTTTTTACGAAAACTTTAAAATGGTACTCATCCAATGTCTATCTCCAAAACCCCGAGTGAATAGAATAATAATAATGAGTATTTATATAGCGCTTAATCTTACTCAAAAGCTCTAAGCGCTTTACAATATGTACACAAAAATAAAAATACAATGACATATGCACATAACAAACAAAGCACAATGCCCGAACACACCACTTTTACAATAAACTAAATAACAATACATACATAATAATTTATATTCTAATTAACATTCAGTCTAAACAAGGAGGATTGCAGAACTACAACTAAGGCATCAAACACTGGCAGTTATTCAAAGTAAAGCTTGAAGAGGTGAGTTTTCAACGACCTCTTGAAGTCAGAGACAGACTCACTGTTTCTGACCTCAAGAGGAAGTGTATTCCATAACACTGGGGCTTGATAAACAAAAGTGCGCTGACCAAATGATTTAGTTTGGACAGAAGGTACACACAACTTCCGTTTATCAGAAGAGGAGCGGAGCTCACGAGAGGGTGTATACACATGCAGCAAAGAGGACAAGTATTCTGGGCTGGTGCCTGAAAGGCAGTTAAAACAGATTGACATAACTTTGTATTGAATACGTGAGGACACAGGTAGCCAGTGAAGGGACTTCAAGATGGGTGTGACATGCTCAGTCTTACGGACTCTCACAACAAGCCGGGCTGCATTATTCTGAATTTTTTGGAGGCGATCAATGAGATACTGAGGGCAGCCACAAAGCAAAGAGTTACAATAATCTAGCTTGGACAGCACAAATGCACAAACTAGTGTTTTAGTGGCTTCCACGGTCAGCAGGACGAAAAATACGGACTCAAATGCGGGTCAACGGACTTTAAATAAACGGCAATCTTTTTCTTTAACTCATTCTACCCCAGACACACCACAGCAAGATATAGATCGACCATGATAGTTTAAGGGTGATGCCAGAATAGCTTGGCGCCTATGGGCGCCAAGCTATTCTGGCATCACCCTTGAACTATCATGGTCGATATGTGTCCTGCACTGCAATGCAGTCTTCAGAGGACAACGGCAAAATTTGGGGATTTCGGTGTTGGGGTAGAATGAGTTAACGAGACAGCGAGTTAAAATATGCTCGGAGGCTCTCCGAAATACATCTCGATCAAAGCATTTCCTAAAGTTTCAGGCCTGTACGTGCACAAACACCGGAAATACTCGTGTCCCCACACACACACACACACACACGCACGCACGCACGCACGCACGCACGCACGCACGCACGCACGCACACACACACACACACACGGCGATTTGGCGCCAAAAATACGTTCTCTCGCAAGGTTTGCATTGCTAGATTTGACGTCATTTTTATCTTGTTACTTCTTGTTACACACCACAACACACCACAACACACCACAACACACCACAACACACCACAACACACCACAACACACAACAACACACCACAACACACAACAACACACAACAACACACAACAACACACAACAACACACAACACACAACACGCAACACGCAACACGCAACACCACGCAACACCACGCAACACCACGCAACACCACGCAACACCACGCAACAACACGCAACACCACGCAACAACACGCAACAACACGCAACACCACGCAACACCACGCAACACCATGCAACAACACGCAACAACACGCAACAACAATGCAACAACAACGCAACAACAATGCAACAACAACGCAACAACAACGCAACAACAACGCAACAACAACGCAACAACAACGCAACAACACGCAACAACAACGCAACAACAACGCAACAACAACGCAACAACAACGCAACAACAACGCAACAACAACGCAACAACAACGCAACAACAACGCGACAACAACGCGACAACAATGCGACAACAACGCTACAACAACGCAACAACAACGCAACAACAACGCAACAACAACGCAACAACAACGCAACAACAACGCAACAACAACGCAACAACAACACAACAACAACGCAACAACAACGCAACAACAACGCAACAAACAATGCAACAGACAACGCAACAAACAACGCAACCAACAACGCAACCAACAACACAACACACAACACACAACACACAACACACAACACACAACACACAACACACAACACACAACACACACAACACACACAACACACAAAACACACAAAACACACAACACACAACACACACAACACACACAACACACACACACACACACACAACACACACAACACACACAACACACACAACACACACAACACACACAAAACACACAAAACACACAACACACACAACACACACAACACACACAACACACACAACACACACAACACACACACACACACACACACACAACACACACAACACACACAACACACACACACACAACACACAACACACAACACACAACACACACACACACACATGAACACAAAACCCTCAGACTGGGTTACCTACCATTTTATGTGAAAATGGGTTCCCATATTTCTATTTATTCTAGGGCTCTGGAGTTGATGCCAATGTTTAGAACTCACCTTATAACTAAGCTCTACAACTTAAAATAAAATAGACATTTTCTAGAAACAGAGCCACTGGATGGAAAAAAAATGGGTTTTTACCCCAAAAGTGGGTGCCTCTCACACAAAACTGGGATTACAGTGAAAATACCTCACTAAAGATACCTTTGGTTGATTTTACTATTATGATTGTTTGAGTGGGGTTGTAAGGGGGTTGGGGGGGAGAAGTGTGTGTGTGGGGGGGAGGCGGGGGGGGGGAGAGGGGGTCATCACTTTTGGTTTATAGAGCTGCTCAATGCGCTCTTATGAATGAAAGAGTTTCATTATCAGTGGAATCAGTAGGTCATTTCAGAGGCGCACACTGAGTTGCACGTCAAACCACTCACAAATACTCATTTGGAGTGCACCAGATGGATCCAGTTGGCAAAGTCCCACATTCCACACTATAGGACAGCTAAGACTGAAAAGCAATCGCGGCGTTTATGGCGCGGTACAAGGTTTAAAACTAAGAAAATGTTGTTTTTAGAAGCGTGTCGGGCAAAAGTTTTTATGAAAACTGTTTTAAAACCTCTTTTAACTCAACTTTTCTTAATGTTAAAAGTGTTTTATTGTACATTACTTAACGTCCCGACAGCAACAAGGCTTTCTCAGGGCGTGCCTGCACTGCTTGTGAAAAAACAACAACTAAACAGAACATTGAATGTATGTCGCCAGCCGGTCAAATACATTAAATAAACCTAACACATGGGGCCTACATAAAGCTAAGACCATTTAGCAACACACATCCAATATCAAGAGCTACAGGCAGTGCAGACAGTAGGGAGAGTTTTAAAAAGGCAAATACAGGTGAATGGACAAAGGGCCGACAGAGACACATGCCCCAGAATAGAGAGAAAAACCCACCCTGTGGGGCTGACCAGGGTGCCCCTGGGAAATAAAAAGTAGTTAACCCCACCCAAGTCCCCCAGGGCAGACCCGGGTGGGGTTAAAAGTGTTTTAATTTACAAGCATGTCGTAACTGATATGCATCTATTCCAACGTATAGTGCTGGATATTTTTCCCATCCTCGCCTTCTCTCGGGCTTCGCTCAACACTCGACTTTCCAGTCCTTCCCTGAAACACCCCCAACCGGTCTGCCCTCAACACTCGACTTTCCAGTCCTTCCTTCAAACACCCCCAACCGGGTCTGCCCTGGGGGACTTTTTAGTTCCCAGGGGCACCCTGGTCAGCCCCACAGGGTGGGTTTTTCTCTATATTTATTCCGGGGGCATGTGTTTCTGTCTACCCTTGGTCCATTCACCTGCATTTTCCTTTTTTAAACTCTCCCTACTGTCTGCGCCGCCTGTGGCTCTTGATATTCGATGTGTGTTGCTAAATGGTCTTAGCTTTATTTAGGCCCCATGTCGTAGGTTTTATTTAACGTATTGGACCGGCTGGCGACATACATTCAATATTCTGTTGAGTTTTTGTCACTAGCAGTGCAGGCACGTCCTGAGAAAGTCTTGTTGCTGTCGGGAAGTTAAGCAATGTACAATCAATCAACCTTCCTTCAAACGGACAGCATTCACACAAATAATACTTTACTATTACATCAGAAAATGGCCCATCCAAGCCTGCACTCTTTTAACTGCACTAAACGACTGACTGTAGCAGACGACTCATGAAACGACGCTGACTCTGTGACGTCATTTCCATTCAATCAATTTGTGCATACAATCCAAAAGGAGATGCGGCATTGATAACATCGACAAACCTACAAAATAAAGCAACAGGTTCAACCAAAAGGTCGGGCAGGACAAAAGACAACAGCAGCCTCACCCAAAGTCTAAACGTCCTCTCTTACAATGCGCACTCATACAATCACTTCACTTCTTAGCAACCGGCGCACGAATATAATTATAGGCTAAGTCAAACTAAAACAGAAGATAGTGGCGAAAAACCCTTTAAAATAGAAACAAAGAACGACGTTTCAGATCAAATATTCTTCATCTGACATGGAAACAAACGTAGAAAACGTATAGGCTAAGTCCCTGGTGAACGTATACATGAATCTCAAATCTGTCACTAGACATGACCTTTCTCCACATCACCCCGGAAGTACATTACAACTCAACACTTTTTTTAACAAAACAACCACACCCTCAAATAACAAACCTAATTCTGTAGAAACATAAACAATTTACTCCCTGAAACAACAAAATATCCCCCCTGACCCATATCAGCTATGAAGTTATTTATAGCTAGCTGAGAAGGGTGATGTAATACATACACGCTCATTTTCAGGGTTCTGTGTGCACAACACACACACACATTGCTGGGAGGGACAAGTTTTCAAACACACTACCGGCGTGTCTGTTAAACACAAAAGTGCATGTGTTAACGCCAAAATGAGAAAAACGGATTTTTTTACTTTTTATGAATCTTTACCGCAAGACAATGCAGAAACAACCCTCAGAAAAAATGGGTGTCTGACTTGGAAACCCAGAATTATACACATACCCAGTTTCCATAAGGATGGTAAAGACAGTCAACCGTTTTAGCTCTTTCGTCTACACACACACACACACACACACACACACACGCGCGCGGACACAAAACCCTCAGAGTGGGTTACCTACCATTTTATGTGAAAATGGGTTCCCATATTTCTATTTATTCTAGGGCTCTGGAGTTGATGTGAATGTTTAGAACTCACCTTATAACTAAGCTCTACAACTTAAAATAAAACAGACATTTTCTAGAAACAGAGCCACTGGATGGAGAAAAAATGGGTTTCTACCAATGAAGTGGGTGCCTCTCACACAAAAACTGGCATTACAGCGAAAATGGGTGTCCTCTTTAAATCATTCATTTTAGCAATTAGGTGTCTGTAACAAGGTAAAGTTCACGGAATATTTGATGTTTCTTTTCCACATTCATTTGATTGTTGTCATTCATTTTTCAACTTAATGTGTATTCCTTCTTGTTTTTCTGCATTAAAAATGTCAAGCACAATGACACAACACACAGTGAACAAATACCTCACTAAACATACCTCTGGTTGATTTTATTATGATTGTTTGGGTGGGGTTGTGATGGGGGGAGAGGGGTGGGGTGGGGGTGAAGGTTGGGGTGAGGGGGAGGGTCATCACTTTTGGTTTTATAGAGCTATTGAATGCTCTCTTATGAATGGAAGCTTTTCATTATCAGTGGAATCAAAAGGTCATTTCAGAGGCGCGCACCGAGTTGCACGTCGAACCACTCACAAAGACACATTTGGAGTGCAACAGATGGATCCAGTTGGCCAAGTCCCACATTCCACACTATAGGACAGCTAAGACTGAGAAGCAATCGCGGCGCTAAAACTAAGAAACTGTTGTTTTTAGAAGCGTGTCGGCAACAGTTTTTATTAAAACTGTTTTAAAACCTCTTTTAACTCAACCTTTGTTAATGTTAAAAGTGTTATTATTTACAGGCGTGTCGTAACTGTTATGCATCTATTCCAACGTAATAGTGCTGGATATTTTTCCCATTGTCGCCTTCTCTCTTCGCCCAGGCCCGGCACTCGACTTTCCAGTCCTTCCCTCAAACGGGCAGCATTCACACAAACAATACTTTACTATTACACCCTTTGGCAACATTAGTTGGTTTTTTTTTTCTCTGACCTAGCATTACATCGGAAAATGGTCCATCCAAGCCTGCACTCTTCATACTGCACTAAACGACCGACTGCAGCAGACGACGCACCTAACGACACTGACAGTGTGTGACGTCATTTGCATTCCATCAATTTGTGCATACAATCTGACAGGAGTTGCAGTCAAAACGAAAGCATAACACCAACAAACGCACAGGTTGAACCAAAAGGTCGGGCAGGACACAAGACAACAGCAGCCTCACCCAAAGTCTATACGTCCTCTCTCACACTGCGCACTCACACAATCCCTTCACTTCATAGCAACCGGCGCACGAATATTAGGCTAAGTCACTTACAAACCAGAAGTTGCGTGTGTTGTTTTTATTTATTTATTTATTTTTGCGCCCTGAGCATGCTGCTAGCATGGAGTGGATGTCCATTACAAGTGGACATCATCATCATCATCATCCAACGAATACATGGCTCTCAAGTTTGTTCACTAGACATGACCTCCTTGCACATCACCCCGGAAGCAATTTTTTTTTTTTACAAAACAACCAATCATTCAAATAACAAACGTCATTTTGTAGCAACATAAACAATATAGTGAGGATTTACCCCCTCAAACAACTAAAATACCACCACCCCCCCCCCACCACCACCACCACCACCCACCACCACACCCTTCCGTTCGTATCTCTTCGGTTCACTTCGGCTCACCGACGCAGTCTTGACCCATATCAGCTATTAAGTTATTTATAGCTGAGAAGGGTGATGTCACACAAACACGCCCATTCTAGGGGTTTCAGTTGTGCACACCCACACACACTGCTGGGAGCAGTTCAAACACACTAGAGGTGTGTCTGTTAAACACAAAAGTGCATGTGTTAACGCCAAAATGAGAAAAACGGATTTTTTTTTACTTTTTATGAATCTTTACCGCAAGACAATGCAGAAACAACCCTCAGAAAAAATGGGTGTCTGACTTGGGCACCCAAAATTATACACACATCCATTTTCCATAAGGATGGTAAAGACAGTCACCCATTTTAGCTCTTTCGTCTACACACACACACACACACACACACACACACACACACACACACACACACACACACACACACACACACACACACACACACACACGCGGCGCATCCCGCCATATGTACGTTTAACAGCGCGGTTAGCGTAGCTAGGCATGACGTAATTTTTATCGTGTTACTTCACTGTCAGTCTGATGTGTGCTCGTCTGTGTTCGTCGTTCGCATGCTACGGAACGTGCTCCGCCGACCAGCCCCATCTCAAAGTCTACCGTATTTTCAATGCTGTAGACAAAAAGACCTGTCCGTCCATATTTGGTGTCAGCAAGAAGCTTATTCTATCGCCAACATTTTCATGGTGCTTTTGCCGGTTCAAATCAATGAGGTGTGCACTGATATACTGCAACGCGCGCTGAGCACCGAGTGCCCCGGGTTTCACCATTTTACACAGTGCATCGAATTTCACATTTGGTTGTAGCGCATATATGGGAAAGGGGGGGGGGGGGGGTATTTTGTATGTTATACCGCTGCACCGAGTGACCCAGCTTTCAGCATTCTACACAGTGCATCGAATTTCATGTCTCACTGAAAAAGATACGTGCACACAGTCCACTTCTGACTGTATGTCCTTAACTCATTGTACCAGAGGAACGACATACCCACATTTTGGAGTGATCCTCTGAGGACTGCATTACAATTCAGGAGACTGATCGCCCATGATATTTCAAGGGTGGTGGCAGAATAGCTTAGCGCCTATAGGCGCCAAGCTATTCTGCCACTACTCGTGAACTATCATGGTCGAGTCGTATCTTGCTGTGGTGTGTCGCGGGCAGAATGAGTTAATACATTTAATAAATTATCTTGTAATTGTCCTTTTTTAAAAAAACCTTTTCTTTCTTTCTTGAAATTTGTTTGCATTTTACACGCTTTGCAGTCTCCTTTGTCGTCCGGATTTCCTCTCCCCTTGATTAAAATAGATGAATATGTCAGGTGAGCCGTCTGAAGACTATACTGGGTGATCACACACTCGACTGGGCAGTGGTCCGTAGCGAGGGCAGCATGTTGTCCCTTAAAGCAGTGCAGTACTATCCTGTCTTTCCGACCACAGTGTCGTCACTTGCACTATTGCAGCTATCAGACCTCGCCCCCGTAAACCGACTGGTGACGTCACGGAACATTCGCGCTATTTCGTTTGCTGATTTTCAGTCCGATGTGAAGGAGATGGCAGCAGCTGCAGAGGTCGGTCAGTCAACTACATTGGAGCCTGAGCAGCTCGTGGACGCCTACAACAACGTGCTTCGACAAGTGCTCGATCGACACGCCCCGTCTGTCACCAGGCTGGTGAGGGACCGACCATCCGCCCCGTAGTTATACGATGACCTCAGAGAAGCTCGCCGCCGAAGGAGACGCGCGGAGCTTCATTGGAGACGGACTGGTCTGACTGTCCACATACAGATCTACGTGAAGGTGGGGGCCCAAGTAACAGCGGTCATACAGTCTGCCAGGAGACAGTTCTACAAGGACAGGATTGACACCAGCTCATCGTCCAGGCAACTCTTCTCAGTCTTCAGTGAGCTCCGTACCACGCCCCTTTCAACGGATGTGCCAAGCCATGTCCTTCCACAACGTTTCTGAGACATTTTCTGGGATAAGATTAAGCATATCCCTCATAAAACAGTGTATCGATGATCTCCTCCAACCATATTTAATGTTTCTCACTTTCTACAGGTTCTGTGCCCACTCAGTTTAAACATGATGTTGTGACACGACTCTTGAAAAAGCCTAGACTGGACCCAAAAGGACTTGAAAAGGACATTTTAAATCTGTCTCTAACTTCCGTTCATTTCAAAAGTTTTGGAGAAGGTTGTTTTAAAACAACTACAAAGCCATTTCTCTGGAAACGGTCTTTTAGAAATGCATCAGTCGGCATACAGAAAGGATCACATCACGAAGACTGCTGTGCTGAGCGTCCTGGATGGTCTGCTAGTGAAGGCAGACGAGAGACTCGTCTCTCTCATTGCTCTGCTGGAACATTCGACACTCTCGATCATTCTGTTTTGCTGAAGAGGTTAGAGGTGACCTTTGGCATCCGTGGTATCGCCCTGGCCTGGTTTACTTCACATGTTAAAGATCGTTCTCAGGCTGTTATTGTTAATGGCCAGCTATCTGCTTCTAGTCTTTTGTTGTATGGAGTCCCTCAGGACTCCGTTTTAGGGCCTGTTTTGTTCACTTTATATTCAAACCTCTGTCTGATGTAATTGCCGCCCATGAGTGTGATTTTCACAAGTATGCTGACGATACTGAATTGTCAAGAAGTAGCGCGCCTAGCCATTTCAGCTCCGCTAAGATGAGCGTACAGTGTTCACATTATAGACGTTCTGTCCTGGATGACTAGCAACAAACTTAAGCTTAACACTGACAAAACCGAAGTCATGCCTGCTGGCTCTCAGTCTCGCCTTTGAGTGACAGCGAGTTCGCAAACAGAACTGTGTCAAATATTTGGGTATGAAGATTGATTCGACGCACTCCATGCATGATCATACCATAGCGTCTGTCGCACTGGTTTCCTTAAGTTGCGCAGAATCTCTTCCCTCAGACCGTATCTTATAGAAAGTGCGGCTTCAAGACTTGTAATTATGCATTCATTACGTCCAGGCTCGATTATTGTAATTCTGTACTGGCAGGTTTACCGGCAGACCAGATTTCACGCTTGCAGATGATTCAGAACAATGCGACGCGTCTCATCTTGAAGAAGCGAAAGAGAGACTACTTTACGCCTCTGACGAAACAGCTGCACTGGCTGCCCGTGAAATTCCGCTGCCAGTACAAGATTGCAATTTTCTCCAATTGGCATTTTGACGGATCTCTCCCGCCGTACCTTTCAGCCAAGCTGGGTTTTTTTTTTCAGCCATCACGTACCCTCCGTTCCTTCAGTGAAAAACTTTTTAAAATCCCGAAGCTTAACATTAAAATTGTCAGGGAGCGTTCTTTCACCTTTTAAGCCCCAAGTGTGTGGAACACGCTGCCAACTGAAATGCGGAATCTGCCCACATTGTCACAGTTCAAAGTTCACTTAAAGACTTTTCTTTTCTGTGGGGCATTTAACATTTAGCTAATCTTTAGCTAACTGTTGACTGCCTTTTATTGTGATTCTGGATCTTATGTGACAAGGAAGTGGATGTAAGGTGTTGGGAAGGGATGGGGTGGGTTACAGTAGTGTATAATTGTGCGTGCGGCTGAGAGAGAGAGAGTGTGCTGTTGTGCATGCGCAGTGAGTCCAGTGTGTTCCTGGAGAACAGCGCTATACAAGAACTATTTATTATTATTATTATTATTATTATTATTATTATTATTATTATTAAAATCTTAACAAGATGAGGATTTCATCCCAAAGTCTACCGATTGTTTTGAGCTAATAATAATAATAATAATAAGCGCATTAAATAGGCGCTTTATCCCAATTGAAAATCGGCTCAAAGCGCCGCCGCGAACTGAACCCAACAAGCACGCTCACGTGAATCACGCGCATTCACTCACACACTGTACATAAACACAGAACATTCACGTGGTGCTAAGGGCAAGCTCAAGCGAGCTACTGTAGTTTTTGGAAATTCAAAATCGTTTGTATTTGAAATTTGATTAAGTGGGCTGAAACTGATACCAAAGTATCACATGCGTTATTCTTTTAGACATTCAGAGCTGTTCCTGATTCATCTCTCTCTTCAAGTAAATATGACAAAAATTACGGACTCTAAATCTGGGTCAACCGACTTTCTATAAATATATAGTCTTTTATGTCGTCAGTGAGACATCCCGTTACAATACGCTCGGAGGCTCTCTTAGCCACCCTTGAATCAAGTAGTTCGACTCTTTTCAAGCTTATGCGTACAGCAGTATCGGAGATTTTCGTGTTTACATACACACACACACACACACACACACACACACACATGTATAGGCACGAATACTTACGTTCAGCAGCGAGGTTGGCGTAAGTAGACTTGACGTAATTTTTATCTTGTTACTTCAGCTGTCAAAAGATTAGGCCTGTCCACCTTTCACATCATGGACATGATACTAAATTCGACCCACCGCGACCCATCCTAAAAAGTCCCTTCTATAAATAGAAGGGACTTAAAAAGAACGTAGTTTTGTGGCGACACGCCTTTCCATGTGAAGGCAGCCCAGATTTCCCCTAGAAGAAATACAAAGTTATATTACTGTTAATTCAAGGGCAGTGCCAGATTAGCTTGGCGCCATCAGGCGCCAAGCTAATCTGGCACTGCCCTTGAATTATCATTAAGAAATACAAAGTTATATTACTACGACTACATATACTTTAACAAGAGTATCGGAGAAAATTTAAGAAAGGTGGGGTACATCTGGTACCCTCCCTCCCTCCCTCTCTCTCTCTCTCTCTCTTGAGATATGGAATGAAGTCAATGAGATTTATGGAAATGACAGCCGAGGGCTGATAGAAAGGAGATAGAATCTTAACCCTGCTAATCACAGCCTGCTCAACATGCGGTCCCCCCATTTCTCCTGCACGTGGTAATCGGATAGCAAGAAAACTAGGTCATGGACTTTGGCACAGTTTTCTTCCAGCGAAGTTGACGTCAAACGAAGGGCGCTCGTCAACAAGCATCTTTCTAGGTCAATGTAGACGGCTAATCCCTTCAGTGCCGAGAAACTGCAAGAGACATGGATCGTCATGAGCCCCCGTTGTTGCGGGAGCTCATGAGGATCTATGACTATTGCTGAAACCACTTTGCATCCATGTTTCTCTGAAGGCAGGGGTCTTTCATCTTCTTTTCTCACACAATTTAATGCCCCAGACGGGAATCAGGTGATTTTCAGTAATCGTTCATCTCTTCATGTCCCATCATTTTCCAGACGAATTTAATTTCCATGCTTCGTGGGTCCGTCTGTCAACGTCAAAGAAGAGTCAGCACAGAAAGTCAATCTTACATGATAAAATATCTGTGCATAAGCTGCAAATAACCTGTTGCTTATGCTATTTCCATGCTTTATGATAAATTATAATAAGCGGTGGTGCGGGTGGGGGTGGGGGGTGGGGATGGAGCTAAAACAATCGAATTAAGAAGTTCACAAATACTGGGGAAAGTTGTTGCTATTCTCCCTCTCCCCCCCCCCCCCCCTGGTAGTTCTTAGCTTAATGGTAGTAACGGCAAGTTTGAAAATATTATTGGTCCTGTTACCAAATACTTTTACCGTTATAAAATAAATGTTCATTGCTCTCTCTCTCTCTCGCTCGCTCTCTCTCTCTATCTCTCGCTATCTCTATCTCTATCTCTCTCTTTACAAGCATTGGATAGCTGTCCCGTTATGTTACTGTCTTTGCTAGGAATCGCAGAACGGTCCAATTTACCGCGCAGGCTGGGTCACTGACCCGCTAAGCTAAGGGGATGTCGTGGACGAACAATGCACGATTATGAATGCAAGACTGGATACGCTCGTAGCCCTGCTCAGGTACAGTAGCATACAGAATGGAACCAAACAAACCTCAACCATTTGAGGAGCACAGACGTACACGCGATTTTACATCCAGGGTCCACAGCAGAGTTCATGAAGATCTATGTCTCTTGTAGATGAATGGATTTCTATCGGAGAGTGTGGCGAAAAATTCGGTCCACTTTTTGGAACGTCATGTCAGTTTGTAAGGCAAATCTGCTATACATGAATTTTTACCGCCGTAATTTGAACAGATTCCCCGCGACATCTCCCAAAAAGAATCATAGAGGTAAATTGACCAAAAGAGGAAGCATAGATCACGAGCCCCTGCACCTTGCGGGGGGTGGGGGGGGGGGGGCACGCGCGGATCTACGCCTTCATGCAGATAGAGAGAAATGGTTCTGGTCGTATGTAAAACGCAGTTTTGACCGGAATTTTCAGAACTTTGATTACGAGTAGTCAACGTTGTATACTGAATGCCTTCTTTTCCACATACGACGAAGTATTAACCCTGTCACGACCCCGCTTCCGGGGTGCGAACTATGAGCGCTACCGCTCGAGACACGCCCAACCCACACTAACACAAACCTAACACAAACACCAGAGGAACAATAACAACGACGTTTATTAAATACCCTAACAAAAACCAACTATTCACACTCAATCTTAAACACACGTTCACCCGTCACATTCGCGCACACATACGTCCAAACTCCCCACACTAAATACCCTTAATACATTATACAAAATAACAAAATAACGTTTAACTAAACGAAATATTCCTAATAAAATACAAACGAACAATATATAAATAAAACTACTATCCTTACTAATACAAAAGAAAACGGACTGAAAGGCTTAAACCCTACGCCACTAGACCCCGCCGAAAGCACAAGCGTCAAGCGCTAACGTCAGTTATACCAGCGCTTTTGCTTCCGCGGAGAGTCTATTACAACACGTGGCTCCTTAATACAGTAGTTCAACTAGCGCAATGCCAATTACATGAACCAAATACGCTTGCTTACTAATTCAAAAGATCGAGAAAAAAAAATACAATGCGTACGCTACTACAACTCCCCAAAGGGATCACAAACAACAAGTTCGAATTAAACTAGCAAATTATACATCGACAGCACAAGGCTCTTTTAACTAGCACGTCTCAGGATACACAAGGTTCATTTAACTAGTACGTCTCAGAGTAATATCACATAAGCACATGGAGACTAAACATCGCATATGCAAATGGAGCCTAAACAATCTCACAGAACTTAACACAACCGAAAGTTGACTAAACAATATACTTCACGTCACGGGACCTTTTCGCCGGAAGCACAACCGTTGAGCGCAGTTCAACTCGACGCTCTTGCTTCCGCGATAAGGTCTTACGTAACACAGACTACTTTAAACAATACAACTCCAAATGTTACTGTACCAAACTCCTCTCGCAATATAGCCGCCCCAAGGAGATGGAATATACTAACGTGCTTAATATAATTATACAAAACTTCACATAAACAGGTTAGAAATAACTATATGGGACGACCCGACCTGACTAAATACGAGGCGTGCGAAGGCACCCAGGTCCGGTGTCGTAGCCCACAAGGCGGAGTGACAGTCAGCTTCCACACAGTACCACATCACGTTGGCAGACTAGCTGGTTAATTCTTCGTATTTAAAGATGCACTATAACAAAGGTGCAAAATATTCATATAAATAACTAACAAAAGACAAGATAATCACATCACCCTTCCCGCAACTTTAACTGCCGTCTTTTATATTCCCTTCACCTTTTCCCCGCAACAATAAACTCAACCTCCACAAATACATATTCACAATGATATCACACTTCCCGCAACAATAGATTTAAACTCAAAATACATATTTGCACGTCACCACCTAACTCACTTCCGATATTTACACTCCTACCAACGCTAAATACTGAGACGAACTCAGTCACCTACCCTGCGTTAAATCCCAATAACTACTTCGCCGCTAGCTACTCTAGAAATACAACATAGCCCTCTACTTCCTATTCTCTTCTATTCTACGCCTGCCCCCCAATACACACTAGCCAAAATAACGAACAAGCAAACACAAACAAAGCCCCCGAGCAAATGGCCACTAAAAGATTGTTACGTGCACTTACTAAACGCATATCAGCTATCTTAGTAGAGATCTATCTCTACCCTGTGAAGGCAAAAGACGGTAACCCGATGCGCACGAGGTCATCGGGCCGACGTCCCCCCGCGCACAGACGTATTGGGAAGTTTATTTTGGGGGAGAAAGTCTGTAATGAATTAGCTTTTCACAAAAAAATGAACTTACTGTCGTTTGCCTCCATTGTTTGTGAAGATTTTTACTGTATTAACTCATTTACCCTGATGCACGTATTTCCCAAAGTTTTGAGGCGTCATCTAACGACTGTGCACTTGTTGCAGGAGATGGATCGACCATGATAATTCAAGGGTAGTGCCAGATTAGCTTGGCGCCGACAGGCTTGAATTATCTTGGTCGATCCATCTCCTGCTGTAGTGCGTCAGGGCTGAATGGGTTAATGACAATCCTGCTTTTCACAAAACAAATGGACTGTACTGTCATTTCCATTCACAGGGCGAAATGATCGTCAAGCGTGTTTACAAAATAATATCCCAAACCTGTGTCTATAAAACATGACAGGCGTTTTCTTTGCGTGTTCTCTAATCCGCGATGTCATGTCAGGATGGAGCTCAAAGCAGCACAGTAAAGTCCCTAATCCAGCCATTGCCATCTGCAAGAGCCGTAGATTCTCTTGAGTCCTTGCAATGGAGGGACTCGTGTGAATCTATGCCTCATGCTGATGAAATCGGTTTTACTCCTCCTCACTTCGAGGGTGTCACAAGTAATTCTGATATCAGTGGAAGAACGCTGGCTTTGAGATATGGTCACGCCTTTTTCTGTGTGCTGAATGCTGAAAGATCCCCCCCCCCCACCCCTTCTCACACACACACAAATAGAAAGAAACACGCTTAAAATGGAGAATCACTGCTTAATTAATTATTTTTTGGTATTAAAACTTTAAAAAAATATGGACACACACGCAAGATAACAATTCACTACTTATCTTTGATTTGTGTTGTAACTGACCTGTTTAAGCGTGTTTCTTTATTTATTATGACTTCCTTTGCCTGACAGTCACACTTTTGGCCTGGACTTTACATGGTGCGCTGGTCTGTGGTTTTGGACCTTACAGCTAAAAGCCGTAAGGTCCAAAATCACAGTGCAGCACACACAATTATTCAGCTGAACAAGATTGATGAAATGGCCACCGTCCGCAGGCGGACCAACTTACATTCATGGCGATCTGACCCAGCGGAGCGGGCTTGCAATGCTAAATTCACCGAAACGTGTTCACACTGCCTAGAGTCCGAAATAGCTCAGGCGGTTAAACGTCGGAGCAGGAGAGCGAAGGGAATCGCCGGGTCGTGGGTTCGATTCCCCCCGTCCCGGCCCCGGTAGCTGGACTCGCAATCCAGGGGGAAAAGGCGGATTTGCTCAATAGCATGTCCGTTGAAAGGTCCTGGTAAATCAAAGTGGCACAGTTGGAGCGCGCCTGAATTGATCAGTGTTCAGGTCGTATTCATAGGCAATAGATTTCCCTGTCCCCCATAACCCGCCCGTCAGGGCCGTCCATTATCACTTCGGTGCCGTGGACGTTAAACTCGGAATTAATCAATCAATCAATCAATCAATCAATGACACTGCCTTGCTTCAACACAGATTATATTTACCATTCTATTCACAATCCATATGAGTTGGCAGATGTAACAGAGCCCCCCTCCACACACACACACACACACTTACACACACACACACTTACACACCCAACCCCTAGGGTCCCTGGTACGTATCGGAAGAACTTCCTTTTGTGCAAAGGAGTACGAAATCTTTCATTTTACGCCCTTCTTTTGCAGCCTACTGTGAGACATACCAATAATTCTTACAAAGGAGACGTTTCTTGGAGCAGTTCGCCTTAAACCGTTCAGTGCCAAGAAAATTGAACACCACCCAAATGCCAGAGGTATAGCTCCTCACCACCCAAATACAAGAGCCATAGATCCTCATGAGCCCCCGCAGTTGCGGGGGCTCATGAGGATCTATGCCTCTTGTTGACACCACTTTGAATCCGTGTTCCTGGGGCAGTTAAAAAAAATTAGTTGAATTAACGAAGAAGATTGCAGAAACACAGTCTGCGTCAGCTAGCATTGAACAGGTTAATGAAACCAGAAATGTGTGCACATATCAAGGGGATACTCAGCGCTGGACATACAAACAGTTAGATCCCTCCCCCACCCGGGTCTGCCCTGGGGGACTTGGTGGGGTTGACTACTTTTTAGTTCCCAGGGTCACCCTGGTCAGCCCCACAGGGTGGGGTTTCCTCTCTATTCTGGGGCATGTGTTTCTGTCTACCCGAGGTCCATTCACCTGTATTTGCCTTGTTAAAACTCTCCCTACTGTCTGCACTGCCTGTAGCTCTTGATATTGGATGTGTGTTGCTAAATGGTCTTAGCTTTATTTAGGCCCCAGGTGTTAGGTTTATTTAACGTATTTGACCGGCTAGCGACATACATTCAATGTTCTGTTTAGTTGGGTGGTTTTCTTTTAGGCACGTCCTGAGAAAGCCTTGTTGCTGTCGAGACGTTAAGCAATGCACAATCATTCAGTTAGATCCCCTGCCCCCACCTATCAGGCACCCAATCGCCAGCCCCCAGAAAAATACGCAGTTAAAGAACAAGACGATCATATACATCTTTTAAATTGGTGAAATTGGTGCCCACCTTACGTAGGTGGCTTCCGTGACAGATGAGACTGTTGTTCAAGTTGTCCATTTTTTTTATCTAGACTAAAGCTCCCTTGTGTCTAGCACGCGGTTATGAAAGCAGCAGAGTGAAGAAAATGGGAACAGAAATTACGTAGGTGGCTGCTTGACAAATGATACATTTGTTTTACCATCGTTTGGCGCACAGCTGGCCTTCCTACATCGCAGACCGACAGACAGACACCGCTCGGCAAAAGCGATGGAAAACTCAGTTCAAATAACTGTACAAAGCTAAAGGTACACTCACTGTCAAACTCAGTTTAACTCATTCAGCCCGACGGTCGTATTTCCCAAATTTTGGAGGCGTCATCTAATGACTATGCACCAGTTGCAGGAGATGGATCGACCATGATAATTCAAGGGCAGTGCCAGATTAGCTTGGCGCCGACAGGCGCCAAGCTAATCTGGCACTACCCTTGAATTATCATGGTCGACCCATCTCCTGCTGTAGGGCGTCAGGGCTGAATGTGTTAACTCGTTCAGTGCCAGCTCGCGCAGATTTCGTTTCTGCAACCTTCGCTGATTCAAAACCAAGAAACCCCTAGCTGTCCCAGAACATGGATTTCATAGTGGTGTCAGCAGGAGGTATAGACCCTCATGAGCCCCCGTAACTGCGGGGACTCATGAGGATCAATACTTCTTGCAGTTGGGTTGTGTTTAAATTTTCTAAACACTGAACGGGTTCAGATCACTGTACAAGTATGCCTCAATAAGCGTTGTTCGGTAATCAGAATTAGGTCAAAATTGCACGTGGTTGGACGAAAATAGTGGATTAAAAAAACCGGGACAAAAATGAGACTACTTCTGATTTCCGGAAATCGTCTATTACTGTACGAAACTTCAGGTAAACTCAATTTTAACTCTTTGCACGAAGCTAAATTATCGTCTAAATCACATTAAACAATAAATTCAGTTTTAAATCACTGCACGTTAACTAATTTTCAAATCACTACTGTATATGAAAACTAAAGTCAAAATAAACTTAATTTGAATCACTGTACAAAAGCTAAGGTAAACAAATTTCAGATAACTTAAAAAAACCAACAGCAACAGAAACAACAACAACAATAGAAGCAACAGCAATAATAACAACAACAACAACAACAACAACAAAACAACTGAGGGCAAGTCAGTTTTTAATTAGTGGTGGTCATCCCCGCATGTGCTCTAAACGCTTTTATATGAAGTCCTGTTTTTTATATATAAGAAAATGCGGACATGCCTTTGTACGTTTATTTTCCATTTTCCAGACCGGGTTTTCCTCAAAAGCCTTCTTCCGTCTTTGACTAATTGACCACACTGGACCCGGAAGCCGGTTGAACTCAAGCTGAGCAGCTAACGCGCTTCAAACGTAACAAGAAATCAACATCATAGACATTAAATCCATCACTGCCAGTAGACACAACAAGTACACGCAGTACTGGAGACGCCAACGTCATAAAATATTTTTAAATTACGTCATAAGTCTATTATGTATAGATTTATGTTCCTTTGACGTCAGTCATGTCTGGCGTAATCCAGGTCGGAAGATGTCTTCTTGATTTCTTTTACAAAAATAGGGGAGGAATGAAAACAAATACGTTATTGGTAGCAGGGGCTTGTTGCACGGACCCTTGTAGACCTGAGGGAGGTCAAAGGAACCACTGTACACCTCAGGCCTTCGAGTACAATGGTTCCTTTGACCTCCCTCAGGCCTACAAGGGTCCGTGTAGCAAACCCCTGGGACCAATAACTTATATTGTAACTCTAACGTCCAAAAAAAATGGACACAAAGTGGTTCAGCAGGAGGCATGGATCCTCATGAGCCCCCGCGACTGCGTGGGCTCATGAGGATCAATACTTCTTGCAGTTGAGGGATAGACACTTTTTCTCGGAAAATACGGGGTTAAACTCTTGACTGCCGAGAAAAATCGAGCATCCGTCAACTGCGGAGGCGTGAATGCTGGGGCTCATGAGAATCTGTACATCTTGCATGGGTACAAGTCGAGTCGTCACAGACATGCTCAGTATATCTTGTTCTAATTCGTGGAAGCTGTCTGAGACTTTATGAGCTGAGCTATTCTCACACCACCCTTGAACTCATAGTCGATACGTCTCCTGATCTGCGACTCACTCCTTAGAAGACAACTCTCAAATTACAACATTTCAGTCTTAACGGATCAATGTGTTTTAAAAAGCGTGGGAATAGTTCGTGATTGCATCATAGTTACGGTCAAACAAACACTCAATCTTTCACGATTTGACATCATGAGGTCGCAAGTTTGACTTCATTCATAAGAGGTCATCATAAATTAGCTGGGGAAGCACAGGCTGAGGTTAATTGACATAGGAATGATCTGAAATTTCGCTTGGTCCCTCCTCAGCGACCGAAATGCAATGAAACGGTCAGCAGTTCGGCGGAGACAGCACACCCTTTATCACCACCCATGAATTGAGACCGCCTTGGGCGGGGAAGGCGCGCGAGTTGTATCAACAGGATGATTAGAGTCATTGACTTTGGACCACCACTACAACCTCTCACCCCCATCACCCCCCCCCCCCCCCACCCTTTCCTCCTCCTTTTCCCCCACAACCTGATCTCCTCCGGTTTAGGCCTGCTACTACACCCCCCCTCCCCCACCACTCTCACACACACTATCTCCTTGCACCACAATGCATAGCACTGACTGCTGCATAGCCAATGTAAACTGTGTCTTGATTCAGTGAGCAAAAAGACAGCAAGACAGATGAACACGGAGACAATAAGCCATCTGTAACGTCTCATATACTAATCAGCAAAAGAAATGCACCATTTTAGGAGTCATCGGCAATACCAAAGTGTTTCCGATGATTCCAAAATTGTTTCATTTTTTTTTTTTTGTTGCTCGTCGGCATATTGTAGAGTCTGTCTAACATATGGTCACCTTATTTATTATTCATCAGACAACACCAGCGCTTAGAGGAAAAGCCAGCATTTTATACATAGCTACAGATGTAAAGATAACAGTTTTACAAGTAAAGCACACTACAAAAATATATGGACCGTACACTAGCGTGAGGTTTACAAACCACACAGGTGAGGCTAGCGCTGGTAGAACCGTACACACACCAAGGGGAATCACTCAGCCCTGGACAATCAGTTAGATCCCCTGCCCTCGTCTGTCAGGCACCCAACCGCCAGCCCAGTGGGATCTAACTGTTTGTCTGTCCAGCGCTGAGTGGTTCCCCTTGGTGTGTGTACGGTTCTACCAGCGCTAGCCTCACCTGTGTGGTTTGTAAATATATGGACCGACCATGACAGTTCAAAGGTGGTGCAAAGATAGCGGGGCACCTACGTACAAAACATAAAATCATTGACACAGTCGAGTCAGAAAGTGCTTTTTTATTTCCGGACAAAGAATGAAAGTATACATAAATTTGCCAAGTGCGGTGAAAGGTACATATAGATTCTTACATCGGTGTTTTAGCTGTTACTGAGAATCTCACTCGAGTAGTCTTAAAATCGTGTCTTATTCATGAGCGAAAGTAGGTACTCATCGCCAACGCGCTGAGAGTGCGATTTTTACATGTTTTTCAACTCGCTCTGAATGCAAATAATTTGAATTTAAAAGAAAACTTTTTACATGGTGATAAAGTGTGTCTTCTCCTCTTTCCAAATATGTCATTATCTGTGTTGTTAATGCACTAAGTCATTAACACCACTGTGTGGAAGACAGTGAGTGTCGACGTGTTTTTTTCATCGCGTGGCGCACCTTTTGGGGGTCAGATCGCGTATGCGCAGTTTATGTTGAAAATACATACTCATTTTTACAGCCGACGGTGTCTCCGCCACTTAACCTACAAATTTGGTTTTTACATCAATGGAACGGTCATAATTTAATATTGGCTAAAAGCAGCTCGGTGCAAATTCTGAAAATTTGTGGGATTCAAAAGTTAGGAGGCAGAAAGTGCGTTTTTAGCAAATTTTCGTGACCTTTTTCCGAATATCATAAAATTTGCTGAAAATAACACATGTGTTCTAGGACTCTACGTAAACATCATTCAGTTTCCAGTACATCTGTGTAAGTTGCATGGTTGTAGAAACAATGGCGGAGACGCCCTCCGTAGACGAAAGCAGTCAGTATTGTACGTCGTTTGACTCAATAACATGAAAAGACATATAGACCTTCTTTTCAGGTGTGTCCAAAATGTGATAAGAAAATGAGAAAAAGAAAAATACAGTTTATTTTGTCACTTTTCTTTTTAAGTCCCTTCTATTTATTGAAGAGACTTTTTAGGACGGGTCGCGGTAGTGCGAGTTTAATAGAAGGTCCTTGTTGTCACAGGCGGGCAGGCCTAAACTTCTAACAATTGAAGTAACAAGATAAAAATTACGTCATGTCTAGTTACGCTAACCTCGCTGCTGAACGTACATTTGGCGCAAAGCGCCGTATGTGCGTATGTATGTTGGTTGTACTTTGCTTAACGTCCCGACAGCAACAAGACTTTCTCAGGACGTGCCTGCACTGCTTGTGAAAAAAAACCAACTAAACAGAATATTAAATGTATGTCGCCAGCCGGTCTAATACGCTAAATAAACCTAAGACCATTTAGCAACACACATCCAATATCAAGAGCTACAGGCAGCGCAGACAGTAGGCGAGTTTAAAAAAGGAAAAAAACAGGTGAATGGACCATGGGTAAACAGAAACACATGCCCCAGAATAGAGGGGAAAACCCACTCTGTGGGGCTGACCAGGGTGACCCTGGGAACTAAAAAGTAGTTAACCCCACCCAAGTCCCCAGGGCAGACCCGGGTGGGCGACGTATGTATGTATGTATGTATGTATGTGATCTGGCAGTCAGGGGATTTATAATAACTCTCCCCAAAAAAGGCAAGTTACATCAATGCCAGAACTATCGCACGATCAGTCTTATATCCCACCCAAGCAAAGTCATGTTAAAGATCCTACTGAACAGGCTGAAGCCACAGGCAGAGGAAATCATAGCTGAGGAACAGGCAGGCTTCAGACCAGGGCGCAGCACAACTGAGCAGATGTTCAACCTGAGAGTTCTATGTGAGAGATACCTCCAGCACCAGTAGGACCTCTATCATGTCTTTGTGGATTTTAAGAAAGCGTTTGACAGGGTGTGGCATGCAGCCCTTTGGTCCACCATGAACCTATACAACATCAATGCCAACCTGATCAAAGTCACAGCAAACCTTTACAACAAGGCCACTAGCGCAGTCTGCTTCAATGGCAAAATAGGAAACTGGTTTAGGACTACAGTTGGAGTCAGACAAGGCTGCTTGCTCTCACCTACTCTTTTCAACATATTCCTGGAAAGAATCATGACGGACGCTCTGAAAGATCATGAAGGAACTGTCAGTATTGGAGGCAGAACAATCACGAACTTGCGCTTTGCGGACGACATTGATGGCCTTGCAGGAACAGAGAAGGAGCTAGCTCAGCTGGTGGAAAAGCTGGATAGTTACAACCATTGCATATGGGATGGAAATCAGTGCAGAGAAGACCAAACTGATGACCAATAACGCCAGTGGCATTGGCACTGAAATCATGGTTGGAGGCCAAAAACTGGAAACAGTTAAGAAATTCAAATACTTAGGAGCCATTGTGACAGATGAGGGATCAAAACCAAAAATACTGTCCAGGATTGCGCAGACAACAACAGCACTGACAAGAATGTCCAGTCTGGTTTTCTCCACGCCCCATCTGCATCATCATCCCTCCCCCCTCCCGCTTGCGCGGTTAGCTATCCCTCCTGCCTTACAAAAAATGTGTCTAATGCAACACTAACTTGCAATAACCATGACCGTCGTGAAAAGGCTGTCATCTGAACTTTACCCAGTAACAGCTGAGCTGAAATGTCAAACAACAGAATGCGACTCTATACCGAGAGCAGTGCTCCCTTGACAGTAGAATCAGAGACAATGAGGCCAAAATGTGGTCACCAAAGACAATCTGAGTGCTACGTTAGGAAGTCTGAAAAAAAACAAATAGAAGGCCTGAGTCATCCGTTGCTCGCCCAAAACCCAAACCTGTCCGCGCCCCCAAACCCACCCACCACCTTGAACCCCAAGACTAGCGTCAACACCCCCAACCCCTGTCAGGCGGACTGTCTTACACACACGTCTAAGAGAGACAGTTCAGCCACATCTAGCCAGGTCATCACTGTGTCTACTGAGAACCGTTTTACTCCCCTGGACCCACCGCCAGGTGAAACCTCGTCCCAGGACCCCGACATGGGACGTGACAAAGTCGGGTCACACTCTCAGTCATCAACCGTACACAGTGATATGACTACCAGGCGACCACCACCCTACGAACAACTCTGCCAGAAACAAGTGAATCCATAATCCAATGCTCTTCTATTAGGAGACTCAGTCATCAGGTACATCGACGAGAGGAAGATGTCATCAAAGTACTTCACCGTTCAGAACATGCTGACCCAGGCCTGTCAGTAAACGACTAGACCGAAAGGGTTGACTGCCAGTGCTTGTAATTTAGAAAAAAAAAAACTACCAAGTGAGTAGGAAAAAGCACTGTCAAGGGAGAGAAGTGTGCATGATAGACCAATGATCATAGATCTACTTTGGTCCAAGCACACACAAAAAAAGATAGGAAAGAGGGGGTGCGCTAAGTAAGAGACTGAAAAGCAATGCATATGGAAGCCCCCCCCCCCCCCCCGAAGGGGGGCGTATCACATATCCCACTGTTCCAGCCCCTAGGTGCATGGAAATTTAAATCTAGGTCCCCCAAGTGGGGGTCCAGATATTGAGCCGGTGTGGACAGCTGTTTCGGTCTTGGCGACCTCTTCAGCACACCATCGGCAATACTGGAGGAAGAAAAAGAACTTCTGCTTACCTGCAAAGAAGACCACATTTTACTGTGGTTTCTGCAAGGGCATACATTCCATGCCTCCACCTAGAGCCAAATTTCCATGCACCCTAAGAGAGAACCTACTAAAAAGGGGGAAGGGGTTGCAGTCGAAATTGTAGTAAAAAACTAGACCGAAAGGGTTGACTGCCAGTGCTGCCAGTACTCCATGAGGCCCCGCGCGTAATAGGAATATAAGATTGTGTACCCAAACTCACCCGAGGCGTACCGCATGTCCGTATGCGGCGCGTTCCGGGTGACTTAACATGACCACGCCGGAATAACTGTACATAACTTCGCCGGAATAACTGTACATAACATTGACCTACTTGTGCATGCAACCACCGGTACTGAATACAGTAACGGTGACTGCATGTGCGAGAAGGTTAACCATGACTTAATATTTGACTTGTGGGTGATGTTATCGAGTGCTGTATGTCATTCGGCTTATTCTGAACAGTAAGTGTTTAACTTTCGGGGCCGTTTTCGGTGTTTTTGCTTGATTCACGGCGTATCTGTGTTTGTATTATTTCTTTTTGTAACTCATAGTTTGTGACATTCACACGAAGGCTTCTCCTTCAGGTGAGGACGTGGCACTGTGATCTTTCTTGACGATCGGCCACTCTACCAAATGACGCGTGTTTACTAATGAACTGTGGATGACTTCACTTTGTAGTGCTTTATACTTGGACGTTGACATAATCCCTAGTGAACTGCTCCGCGTGAGTATTGCTGACACTTCGCGGTGTTAATCTCAACCCTAAAGTGGATATGCCAATTAATGTTCGCTAGAGGACTGTTGTGATTGGATTAATTGTCGATTCTTGCGTCTTGTGTCTATGTGCTTAGCTCGAGTCTGTGACTCAATCAGGGATAAGTGTTATCCTATCTACAGGGCGATTTGTCTATATTGTCCGACAATATACACAGGCCGCCTCGTAACCGGATTAGATCAGTGCATCATACACACGAACACACTATTTTTGCATACGTGCTCAATCGGCCGTATACTGATAATCGTATCAAATGACCCTGATGGACTGTGGTAACTGCGAACCTGTCTATTAATCGAAGCCGATTGACGACTGAACGCTTTGTATTATAAGTCGCCTGTGTCTCTTCCTTAAACATAGTGACACTTTGGCATCATAGCGTAAGAGCGGTGAATCTTTTGAAACTGATACAGTACGAGTGTTTTGTTATTGAACGCGTGTGCTTTTATTATACGCCGAGCTTGGAATATACGAGTTTTTATTTTGCAGCATACGCTTTTATTTTCTTTAGCTTTGTTTTATTTGTGTTATTTTTGCATACTTTTTATAATATTGTATTATTTTTTTTTTGTTCCTAAATTTAAATGTTATCTTTTACTATGTCAAAAAGTAGCAAAAATATCGATGTATTAGATATTGACCATCTTAATGTATATCACCTTTGTCACAAAATACCAGATATAAATGTTCTCCTAAACCAGTCTTAACCATTTCACATGTTTGGATTTACGGAATCTTGCCTAACAGCAAATATTAGTGACCGTGCCATATCCGTACAAAACTATTCCATTCTTAGACGAGATGCGTCTGTACCCGGTCATACTGGTCTAGCAATGTACATCAACATGTTTGTAACGAGGCGATGTGATTTTGAACTACCTAATATTGAGTCCATGTGGTTAGAAATAAAGTCGACCAAATCATCCCCTATTTTGATAGGTTTTGTGTACAGAGACCCAGCCGCCACAACTTCGTGGCAGGACGACTTTGTAGTAATGATGGATACAGTTTTACGGAGCAAAACTGATATACATATTTTGGGTGACTTTAACGTTGATTTACAAAAGCAAGGCCATTCTTCATGGAGGTCCATGTTAAATTTTCGAGGTTTGAAACAGCTAGTCCAGTCACCAACACGAGTGACTTCGTCATCTTCTACACTGATAGACCATACACCACGAATGTCAATGTTGTACAAAATGTTCATGTACCTAATATTTCCATTAGTGATCACTTTCCAGTTTGCTTTTCATTACCTGCTCGGTTACCGAAACAACCAGCTAAAGGACACACTACTATCATATATAGATCTTTTAAAAAAATTCGATCAAGCTGCGTTTTTACATGTCCTGTCTCAAGTGTCATTCGGTGACGTTTATAATTTCAATGACCTTAATGAGGCCCTCACCCGCTGGCACTGTACATAGAAGAAGTTACCAAGTGAGTAGGAAAAAGCACTGTCAAGGGAGAGAAGTGTGCATGATAGACCAATGATCATAGATCTACTTTGGTCCAAGCACACACAAAAAAAAAAGATAGGAAAGAGGGCATTGCCGATGGTGTGCTGAAGAGGTCGCCAAGACCGAAACAGCTGTCCACACCGGCTCAATATATCGACCCCCACTTTGGGGACCTAGATTTAAATTTCCATGCACCAAGGGGCTGGATCAGTGGGATATGTGATACGCCCCCCTTCGGGGGGGGGGGGGGGGCTTCCATATGCATTGCTTCCAGTGACTTAGCGCACCTCCTCTTTCCTATCTTTTTGTGTGTGTGTGCTTGGACCAAAGTAGATCTATGATCATTGGTCTATCATGCACACTTCTCTCCCTTGACAGTGCTTTTTCCTACTCACTTAGTAGCTTCTTCTAAATTACAAGCACTGGCAGTCAACCTTTTCGGTCTAGTTTTTTTACTACAATTTCGACTGCAACCCCTTCCCCCTTTTTAGTAGGTTCTCTCTTAGGGTGCATGGAAATTTAGCTCTAGGTGGAGGCATGGAATGTATGCCCCTGCAGAAACCACAGTAACACGTGGTCTTCTTTGCAGGTAGGCAGAAGTTCCTTCTCTTCCTCCAGTATTGCCGATGGCGTGCTGAAGAGATCGCCAAAACCGAAACAGCTGTCCACACCGGCTCAATATCTGGACCCCCACTTGGGGGACCTAGATTTAAATTTCCATGCACCAAGGGGCTGGATATGTGATACGCCCCCTTCGTGGGGTGGGGGGGGGGGTGTTCCATATGCATTGATTCCAGTCACTTACTTAGCGCACCCCCTCTTTCCTATTTTTTTGTGTGTGTGTGTGTGTGCATGGACCAAAGTAGATATATGATCATTGGTCTATCATGCACACTTCTCTCCCTTTACAGTGCTTTTTCCTACTCACTTGGTAGCTTCTTCTAAATTACAAGCACTGGCAGTCAATCCTTTCGGTCTAGTTTTTTGGCTGTACACATTTGTACTCACTCGCCACTCGCGCTCTCCAATCAGTCCGGATGATCAGATAGAGCGTGAACAGCAAGAGGGAAAAAAACTGTTGCGGAATCTGCTGGTCCTGGTGGATCTGTACCTGCGCCCTGATGGTAAAATTTGGAAAAGCTCATAATCCTGGTACTGTTGCGGAAAAGCGGTGTATGCCCGCAGCCATGACTGTGTAGTGGATATGGTAGTGGGAACATACATCTCCGGCTGCTGCTGCTGCTGTGCGTACCCCTGAAGAGCTGGGATATCCTGGGATAAATCCACTAACTTCAACACCAGCATACGGCCCCTGGCTGTCGTTGTTGTTGGCGGATCACATGCTGCTCAGTTGGACCTACGATATCCGTATTGGCAGGCATTGCGGATGTGTCCTGCGGCTGCCTGGCAACGACAGCCGAGTATAGCGGTTTCCCGTGTCGGCCGCCGGCCACCGCGAGAGTAGAGTGGTCAAGCGTAGCGGCGAATCCGGTTGCATGTCCGATGTTGACGGCCAGCAAGGTCATGCCCTTAAAGCTAGGATGAGTGACATCACCCCTCTGTTGAGGTAGAGGGCTTTTTTGGGTGGTCTGTTCCCAGTCTTAGGTCCAATGCCAAGGGGAGGGACAGGGTTGTAGTAAGGTGGTGGGTGGATGAGGGTCAATTATCACAGAAGATCGATGTTGGTGATGCTAGCCAGAGATCTAAAATTTTAAAGAGAGAGGTGTTTGTGTGTGTGCGTGCGTGTGTGTGTGTGCGCGCGCGCGTGTGTGTGTGTGTGTGTGTGTGTGTGTGTGTTGGGGAAGGGGGGTGGTGTCAGGATGCTGCACAGTGGCATAGTTAGTATTTATTTATTTAAATAATAAATTCTGCAGAGCCTGCAGAAAAGGACAAGTTCTACACTGGCCTGCGCAGCCTCCTACAGAGCACCCCTGTTAGACGACAAAGTCATCATCCTTGGCGACTTCAACGCCAGAGTGGGCCAAGACTCTGAAGCCTGGAAAGGAGTCCTCGGCAAGCATGGCGTCGGGAACTGCAATGATAATGGCCGCCTACTGTTGGAGTTCTGTGCAGAGCAGCAACGTGTCATCACCAACATACTTTCCAGCAAAAGGACAGTCGAAAGACCACCTGGATGCATCCTCGCTCCAAACACTGGCACCTTATCGACTATGTCCTAGTGCGTCCAAGGGACCGCAGTGACGTCCTCCTCACCAGAGTGATGCCCAGCGCAGAGTGCCACAGTGACCACCGCCTTGTCCGCTTGAAACTCAGGCTCCACCTCAAGCCGAAACCCAAGAAAGGAGCCCCCCCCCCCCCCCCACACACACACACACACACCCCAAGAAAAAAGGTTGATATTGCCCGCCTTCAGCGTGACGACGTGAAAGCTGCCTTTCAGACAGATTTACAGCGCAGGCTCAAAGACACAGCTGACCCAACAGACTCCTCCCCTGAATCACTCTGGGAACAACTGAAAACTGCTATTGCAAAATCCTCTGCGGATGTCTTGGGTTTCGCTAGAAAGAGGAACAAAGACTGGTTTGACGAAAAACGACGTAGAGATCCAGGAACTCCTAGCAAAAAAAAAAAAAAAGAAGAGCCGCCCATCAGGCCCAGCTAGCCCAGCCTTCCTGCCCTGTCAAGAAATCTGCCTTCCGCCCCGTCTGCAGCAGTCTCCAGCGCAAGCTTGGAGAGCTCCAGAACGAGTGGTGGACCAGACTCGCACAGAGGACCCAGCTTTGCGCTGACAACGGTGACTACAGGGGCTTCTACGAAGCACTGAAAGCACCTGGTACAAAATCCCCTGCGAAGCGCTGATGGACAGGCACTCCTCACAGATAACACCTCTATCTTGAACCGCTGGTCGGAATACTTTCAGAACCTCTTCAGCGCTGAGCGCACTAGTTCAAGAAGCAGTCATCCTCCAAATCCCACACCTCGCAGAAAAGGTTGAATTGGACGAACTGCCCACCACTGAAGAGACCCTCACAGCCATCCACCAGCTCAAGAGTGGCAAAGCAGCAAGCATTGACGGAATCCCGCCAGAGATCTGGAAACATGGAGGCCCAGCGCTGCACAACAAGCTCCACGACCTCTTTCTCTGCTCGCCGTGAGATGGCCTTAGTCGCCTGCTCGGAGTTAAACCCAAGTAACTAACTAACAATCTTTCTCTGCTGCTGGGAGAAAGGAACACTACCAAAGGATCTCCGTGATGCAGTCGTTATCACTCTGTACAAGAACAAAGTAGAGAAGTCTGCCTTCTCCAACTATTGTGGAATTACCCTGCTGTCCATTGCCGGGAAAATTCTCGCAAGGCTGCTCCTGAATCGGCTGGTACCTGCCATCTCTGAAGACCACCTCCGAGAGGGCCAGTATGGCTTCAGAGCCAACAGGAGCACCACCCACATGGTCTTTGTGCTGAGACATCTTCAGGAGAAGTGCCACGAGCAGAACAAAGGGTTGTACGTAACGTTTGTCGACCTAACAAAAGCGTTTGACACTGTGAGCAAGCAAGGCATGTGGCAGATCCTGGAGCAACTTGGCTGTCTCCCAAAAAGTTCCTCAGCATGATCGTCCAGCTACACGATGACCAGCAAGGCCAGGTCAGACTCAACAATGACCTCTCAGAACCATTCCCCATTCGCAACGGTGTGAAGCAGGGCTGCGTGCTGGCACCGACCCTCCTCACCATCTTTTTTAGCATGATGTTGAAGCAGGCCACATTGGACCTCGACGATGACGACGCATTGTACATCAGGTATCGTCTCGATGGCAGCCTGTTCAACCTCAGACGACTGCAGGCCCACACCAAAACCCTAGACCGATTGATTCGTGAGCTGCTCTTTGCTGATGACGCTGCCCTCGTTGCACACACAGAGAGAGCCCTGCAGCGCATCACTTCCTGCTTCGCAGACGTTGCCCAGCGCTTTGGACTCGAGGTCAGTCTTGAAAAAGACAGAGGTCCTATATCAGCCGGCACCCAAGGAAGAGCATCGCCCTTCCCACATCACCATCGGCGAGTCTGAACTGAAGACTGCACCAGTTTACCTACCTTGGCTGCATCAGCACGTCAGACGCCAAGCTGGACAAGGAGCTGAACAACAGGCTGGCAAAAGCGAACAGCGCTTTCTGGCGACTATTCAAGCGGGTGTGGCACAAATCAACAGCTGAAGACAGGCACCAAGATCAGCGTGTACAGAGCTGTGGTCCTCACCACCCTGCTGTATGGTTCCGAGTCCTCTACCGCAGCAACTACGACTCCTCGAATGCTTCCACCAGCGCTGGGTGGGGCACGTCTCCAGGATGGAGGATCATAGCCTACCCAAAATCACCATGTTCGGCGAGCTCTCCACTGGACGCCGAGATAGAGGGGCACCAAAGAAGAGATACAAAGACTGTCTCAAGAAGTCACTTATTGCCTGCCAAATCGACCACCGCCAGCGGTCTTCGCTTGCTGCGGACCGCGACACCTGGCGCTCCACCATTTACAAGGCAGCCGTCTTCTTTTAGGACTCTCGCAGAGCTAGCCTTAAGGGCAAGCGGCTCCGGAGAAAAAACAGAGATGCCGCCTCAGAACCCTGGCCACACCTCCCCCTGCAGCCACTGCGGTCGAACCTGCCTGTCCCGGATTGGCCTCCGCAGCCACGAGCATGCCTGCAGACGTCGTGGGCAACCCCTAGAGAATCTTCGTTCGCGAAGTCAAGCCAAGATTTATTTTTTTATTTATTTATTTAGGGGTTGGGGGGGGGGGGGCGTATCAATATTGACCAAAATAAATAAAATAGCAAACAAACAAACAAAAAGTGCAAGAAACGTTTCATTTCTGGCCATGGCTCGTGTTTCTTAGATAAGTGCTGAAGGTCTAGAAGGCAGTAGGGCGCAGGGTGTCTTACTGGAATTTCAGCAACAGCTTGAACAGCAGCTACAAGACCTCCAGCAGCTCCAGGAACAACAGGATCAAGTGCACCTATCGCCACCTCAGGCACAGGATCTTCACGATATATCTGTTGTTGTTTAAGACTGGCAACAGCCACAACAACTGATGCATCCGCCGGCAGCACTGTGGCAGTACCAACCTCTCCCTAACGGTGCTCAGTGGGCTAACTACTCACCAACCCCCGTATATCAGCATCCAAGTAATGGAATGACTACCACGTACCACGCGGTCCACCCTGTGCAGATTGTCAACGCTAGTCAATGGGCTCCTCTTGTGAATGGTGCAGTGCAAGCGTACTAGGCTGTGTAGTATATCGTTCTTCATTTTAACAGTTAAGTGTGATAACAGTGTGTTGTTTGCCGCTACAGTGGAAACCTAAATGCATTCTCCGTTGTAACGGCAAACAATTAAACAATACAACCTCTGGTCTGTATCACTGTGTGCATTTTCCTATTGGAGTACTGTGTGTAGTCGTAGATAGGTCAGTGTTTGTTTGCCGCTACAATGGGAAATATAATACATTTTCCACTGTAACGACAAACAATTAACAACTATCAACTACAGTGTGTATATCCACTGGGCTTTATCATTGTGTACTCTTTCCATTGGAGTATTGTCTTCAGTCGTCGACAGGACAGTGTGGGTTTTTTCCGCTACAATGAAAAATAAAATAATAATAAAATAATAATAATTACGATATTTATAATGCGCTTATCTTATAATAATTATAACTCTAAGCGCGCACTCACAACTCGCGCACACATGCGCACGCTTTTGACAATAACTCACGTACCACAAATACATTACGACAGTCAGCTTGGGGTAGGGAGTGTGGTGATGTTATAGTGCTAGAACTGTTGGATGAAGTGAGTTTTGAGGGCAGACTGGAAGGAGGAAAAAGAGTGTTTCTGACGGAGAGAGAGTGGGAGAGTGTTCCAGGCGGATGGACCGTAGACGGAGGAGGAGCGGGGGCCGAAAGCGCTGAGTTTGGTGCGGGGATGTGGAGGCGGAGAGGGTCGGAGGCGGAGCGGAGGGAGCGTACGGAGAGAAGGAGTGTAGGGGTGAAGTAAGTTGGAGAGATAGGCAGGAGCGTAGTTGTTAAGGGATTTGTAGCAGAGAGACAGAATCTTGTATTGGATGCGTTGGGGTATGGGGAGCCAGTGAAGGAGTTTGAGCAGGGGAGTGATGTGGTCGGATTTCTTCTTTCTGAGGACGAGGCGGGCAGCATTGTTCTGGACGCGCTGCAGAGTGAAAGTGGTGGAGTGAGGGAGGCCGGAAAGGAGAGAGTTGCAATAGTCAATGCGAGATAAGATGAAAGAGACAGCAAGTTTGGTGGCAGCTTCGGTGGTGAGGTATTTTCTGATCTGACTGATGGGACGGAGGTGGAAATAGCATGCCTGGGCCGTGGCGGAGACAAAGCTGGTCATAGAAAGAGAAGAATCGATGATAACACCGAGGTTCTTGGCTGAGTCAGAGAGGGGGAATGGGGGTGCTGTCGAGTTGAAGGTGGAGAGAGGGAGGGAGCTGGGAGAGTTTCTGGCGAGTGCCTACCAGCATCGCTTCCTTTTGTCGTCATTCAGTTTAAGTTTGTTTGCTGTCATCCAGTTTTTCACATCTTTGTAGTAGTCAACCGTGCGAGTCAGTAGTGACTAAGTGTTGTCGAGTTTGTCTTTGTCTAGTAGTTGTGAGTCGTCAGCGTAGAGTAGGTGTTGTATGTGATGAGACTGGATGGTGTTGGTCAGGGGAGAGGTGTAGAGTGTGGAAAGGACCGGGCCCAGGACGAACCCCTGTGGAACTCCGCAGGAGAGCCTGACTGGGTTGGAGGAGACGCCGTCGATGGTGACGGATTGCTGTCTGTCGGAGAGATAAAAGAGAAACCAGGAGTGAGCAGAGTCAGTGATGCCGAAGGAGTGGTGAAGGCGGTGGAGGAGGATAGAGTGATCTATAATGTCGAAGGCGCAGAGAGATCGAGTAGCGTAAGATGGGAAATGTTGCCCTAGTCGGTGGAGAGGAGCAGATCGTTCAGGATATGTAGAAGGGCTGTTTCAGTGCTGTGATGTTTGCGATAGGCAGACTGGAAGGGACTGAGGAGATTGTTGTCGGCGAGGTGGAGCTTTTTTTTTTTTTTTTTCTTCTTTTTTTTTTCTTTTTTCTACAGTTCCATTAATGTTGATTCATTACCTTTCCTCTCCTCTGTATCTTTGTTCGTGCCCGGTTTGTGTATATATGTGTGTGTATATGTAGTGGGTGTATGCATAGTTCAGTATAGTTTCAGTGTGTCAGACGTGTATGACTCACAGTGATAAACGAACTAAATTGGGTAACAGCTAGCGCTTAGTGAGGTTTCGTTTGCGACGAACGACTCCCAACAACAAACGAAGTCATTATCTATGCCTTGGACATGCTAGGAGTGTTATCTATGCTTAAGGTGGACGCTGGTTATCACAGTGACTTCGATCTCGTTCGTTGTTGGAATTCATTCGTTGCAAACAAAACCTCACTAATGTTGAAAAAAGTACCAAGTAGTTAGGAAAACACTAAGGGAGAGAACTGTACATTATTGAACTGTGCATTATTCACCAGTGATCATAGTTATCACCACTGTGCAATAGTGTCCAGTCCTCTCCCTTATCAGTGGTTGTTCCTACCTACCTATTAAAGTATTGTTTTCCTTCATGATGTTATATTATGTATTTTCACAGAGACTGGTTGTGTTATGGGTTTTAAGTCGGTGTGGTTTCATGGATTTAAATGTTTCATGGTCGCTGGCAGTGAAGGGATTATTATGCCAACTGTATGGCTTTATTCAATAATAATAATCTATATTGTTAAGGCGCCTATACTTTCGATAGAAAAGCTCTAGGCGCCGTACAAATGATATACTGCAACACATATATAGCCCTTAACACGGATATAGCCCTTAGCCCTCTCGTCCTTGCGCCCCGTCTCTCAGGATGAAGTCCTCAAGGCCATAAAGTCCATGCCTTTCAAACCTGCGAACTAGACCCCCTCCCAGCTTCTCTCTACCGGGACGGCCTCCCAAAACTTTTGCCCTTCATTACCGACATCATCAACACATCTCTAGAGAATGGCTCTGTCCCCGATATCTTCAAGTCCGCCATCGTCCGTCCTCTCCTAAAAAAACACAACCTCGACCCAAACGAACTCAAGAACTACCGCCCAGTCTCCAATCTCTCTTTCCTGTCCAAGCTTGTTGAGAAGGTTGTCCTCAACCAACTCAACCTCCACCTCGCCGACAAAAACCTCCTCAGTTCCTTCCAGTCTGCCTATCGCAAACATCACAGCACTGAAACAGCCCTTCTACATATCCTAAACGACCTGCTTCTCTCCACTGACTCGTGCAACATCTCCCTTCTTACGCTACTTGATCTCTCTGCCGCCTTTGACACCATAGACCACTCTATCCTCCTCCACCGCCTTCACCACTCCTTTGGCATCACTGACTCTGCCCACTCCTGGTTTCTCTCCTACCTTTCTGACAGACAGCAGTCCGTCACCATCGACGGCGTCTCCTCCAACCCAGTCAGGCTCTCCTGCGGAGTTCCACAGGGGTCCGTCCTGGGCCCGGTCCTTTTCACACTCTACACCTCTCCCCTGTCCAACATCATCCAGTCTCACCACATACACCACCACCTCTACGCTGACGACTCACAACTACTAGACAAAGACAAACTCGACAACACTCAGACTCTACTGACTCGCACGGCTGACTGCTATGAAGACGTGAAAAACTGGATGACAGCAAACAAGCTCAAACTGAACGACGACAAAACGGAAGCCATACTGGTAGGCACTCGCCAGAAACTCTCCCAGCTCCCTCCCTCTCTCCACCTTTAACTCGACAGCACCCCCATCTCCCTCTCTGACTCGGTCAAGAACCTTGGCGTTATCATCGATTCCTCTCTTTCCATGACCAGCTTCGTCTCCGCCACGGCCCAGGCATGTTATTTCCACCTCCGCGCATCAGTCAGACCAGAAAATACCTCACTACCAAAGCTGCCACCAAACTCGCTGTCTCTCTCATCTTATCTCGCATCGACTACTGCAACTCTCTCCTTTCCGGCCTCCCTCACTCCACCACTCTCCCTCTCCAGCGCGTCCAGAACAATGCTGCCCGCCTCGTCCTTAGAAAGAAAAAATCCGACCACATCACTCCCCCGCTCAAGCTCCTTCACTGGCTCCCCATCCCCCAACGCATCCAGTACAAGATTCTGTCTCTCTGCTACAAATCCCTGAACAACTACGCTCCTACCTATCTCTCCAACTTACTTCACCCCTACACTCCTTCCCGCTCCCTCCGCTCCGCCTCCGACCCTCTCCGCCTCCTCATCCCCCGCACCAAACTCAGCACTTTCGGCCCCCACTCCTTCTCAGTATACGGTCCATCCACCTGGAGCACTCTCCCACTCTCTCTCCGTCAGAAACACTCTCTCTCTCCTCCTTCCAGTCCGCCCTCAAAACTCACCTCTTTCAACAGTTCTAGCACTACATCACCACACTCCCCACCCCAAGCTGACGTCGAATGTATTTTCACTATTTGTGGTACGTGAGTCATTGTCTAAAGCGTGCGCATGCGTGTGCGAGTTGTGAGTGCGCGCTTAGAGTTATAATTATTATAAGATAAGCGCATTATAAATACCGTAATTATTATTATTATTATTTTTATACACACTCACGCAACAAGATATGGGTCACTCTACAAAACTGTGCAACGTAAGGGGTGCCTAGTTTCAACTGGCTGTAAAAAACATCTGCTAATTTACTTTACTCAATGAACGGTACTATTCTGTTTCAGAGTGATGAAAGAGATAGTACTGATAACTGCATGGGAAAATATCAAGTCTTTTGATGTTTAATTATTCTGAACGTGTGTGAGGATGCACGAAAATGGCGGTCCCGATTGTGACATAGCTGTAACCCCTCTTCTGTCTTGTGTTGCGGATCTTTCATTTATGGTTTAAAATATAAAAATATGTAATCATATTGTTTTTTACAGTTTCTGTAAGTGATCATTATGATCTTACAACCAGAAAAGTATTTTAGAAAACACTTGATAAAGATACAATTTAGTTCATGATTGACGTAACACGCGTTTCCACGACCAACCAAAGTACACACTTTGCCATTCAGACATGCCTGGCGTATGAATACTCGTATAATCACGTTCTTCAAGATGGCGGATGTGTTTCGAATGTTTAAAAGGGTATATAGTTTGGTAAAAGCTTTGTCCTTCCTGAATTTTGAGCTTTAAAGTTGGACGTGTGCTTTCGTTTCCTGTTTTGAATGTTACGTCAAACTGAACAAAACAAGCTCAATTAATACTAAGCGCTTCACTTTTGGGGACTTTTTCTTGCCCTAGTTTTCGATGTGTATCGCGGAAGGATACTTGCACACACCGTTGCTTCCCTTGCTTTGAACAGAGAAAACCACGTGTGTTTTTGTTTTCGCTTCCGTTTTTCCGAGCGTGTTACGCGAAACAGAGCAAGCCGTATCGAACCTTCAAGATAAGCTTTCTTTAAGTACAAACTTATTGATGAGTCCAAAATCATGCAGTATACTTAGATTTAGATACTGTTATCTTGTGCATTGACTTTGAAGGACGTTTATTACGATTTATCGTACAGAAATTTTGCTCCTTGATCAAGCCCAGGTTTTTACTCATTCTGATCTGACGCTTGCTAAACTCAAATGAGACCACCATAGACTTGTTCCGACCTTGATTATTCCACTATGTAGTCATGTATGGCCCACGGAATACTGTTTTCGTTGAATTTATTTTCAAACACTTCGTTTGAAGTGTAATTGTCCTCACATGTTGAACGCAACCGGAATACGAATGACCGTCCGACATGTTTGATTCTTGTTACATCAACCACATGAAAATGGTGATTTTTCCGATAAAACAGAGATATTACTGGCCTTTATTGTTTCTTGTGCCAGTAAGTTCATTCTTGTTACTTTGCTATTCAGCATCACTACATTTACAGAATCCCAATGCCTTTAAAATAAGATGTCCAAGTATGTTTTCTGGTGTTTGATGTAACCTGAAACTTCAGATAGAAAAATAAGAGTAACAAAAAGAACACACCAACAAAAAAAAAAAGCTCACACACAAAAAGACACACGTGTACCATAAAACCAACAACGGACACACCAGACAGTCCTGACCGACAACGAAATGTTGACAAAAAGAAGAATTATAACGGTGAATGCATTTTTAAAGAAATAAATGCGTCTTTAAAACTGCCGGAAACTATTATCTGATTCAAAATATTTGAGGGACTGTGGGAGTTTATTCCATAGAAATGGTCATTTATTATTATTTAGAAGAAGACGCGCGCTTATCAGTGATTACAACATTCCATTCCCCGTTATACAGTGCAATTAAAAAGGCAAGGAAAGGTATGGTCAACCTTACGTAACCGATTTTAACATTAACTTTTTATCCCTTATTCATAATATTGAACAAGAAGAGGATTTCATCCCAAAGTCTACCGTATTGTTTGGAGCTCAGATATTTTGCCTATAGCTAAATAAAAGGGACATATTGAATGAGTTCGTTAACCAGCATTGTACCTCTAGAACGTTTTGAGTGATTTTTTGTTTTTGTTTTTGTTTTTTGTTTTTTTGTGTGGGGAAATCAGTCAATGTTACGATTGTGGTTGTGTTATCCTGTGAGAGCGTACATGTGTTATTCGTAGGTAACGATCTGATGTTTATTTGAGCTATCACGGTTGCGATTCACGTGCTTGTTTAGTAAGTTTTTCTTTTGCTCGTGAGTAGAGCCGATTTCGTTTTGTTGTGTTTAGTCCGGTGCGTTCTAGAAGGGTCGCACTGTCTGGTGGCCTCGTAAGTGTCAGCAGCTTTTATTTTGTTTTGGGAATGTTCTCGTACCTTTTTGAGCTATCGTGGAACGTGGTGATAGGGATACCATACTTTTATGTGACTTAATTATATGTTAGAATTTAGAGCTGAAGTGAGCAGCCGAATTTTTGTAGCCTGTTATATTGTTTCTGGAAAGTTCATGTTAATGAGCTTCGGCTGCGTGTTTCGTTCTGATTGGTCGCGTTGTACGATTTGCATAGACGGTTCTGGAATTTTGTAGTATTATATAAGGAGGACGCTGGGAAAGCCCGGGAGTACATTGTCTTGCTTTGTCAGTTGTAGGGACACGCAGTTCATTGCGAGAGACGCGGTGTATGAGAAACTTTGAGTCGTAGTGTGGACATAGCAAAAGAGACTTTGTATTCAGTAGTTTGTGCATTTGAAAGAGCATTACTGTGAGGATATCGCATCGCTGAATTAAATATTGTTGGAACTGTTACTCCAGTTTTGTCTACATCCTTAAGCCACGGTTGACGGATTGCAGCTTGTACCGCACGCAGACTTGCCCACAGTCGTACGTACAGACTCTCACGCAACAGACGCATACACCGCCACTGACTCAGACGGGCGCATTCATGCGGTAAAACACAACACACGGGCTCCCTTTCTAAAGTAACCTTTATACACTATAAATGAAAAAGAACGATTTAAATGACTATCAACTATATACACTGTTCTATTATCACACCACACACGTATCACAATATCTTTGCCAGGTTAGGTCTTAGTCTCACATTGCCTCCAACCTGTTTGATGTTGTTGCCTGGTTACGTTGGTCCTTCTCACGTCTAGGCGTGAAAGTCCTTCGTCGTACGCTTGTTGCCGTCCTGTCTCTTTGGCACGGACGTCCTTGTTCTCGTACGGTACTCAGTTCTCGCTTGGACTTGGGTGTCTTGGTCCCCAGTCAGACTCACTCTCAGAAGAGCTGGAGGGATGACCTCACGTAGGCGTCCGTCTTTCCACTCTTGTTACAAGAACTCTGAATAGACAACAAAAGTCCCAACGTAACACTTGCTAAACACACAACATATTGGATCAATGAGAAACGTCACGTAACCTGGCTGATACAAATAACTCACACGTTCATTCACACACACACACGTGCTTCATAAACTATTTTCGTATCACCCCCATATCTCTGTCACTATCTTGAAACAGACTATAGCCTAACTGACACTCTTGCTATACCTTACTCTATACCCTGGAAAAGACTATGCTTACCCAACCACGTACTATCTTCATAGCGGCTTAGACATACACACTTCATATTCCTTTAGTCATCTAACTCGGTAAACAACTGTATACAAAAACACCGGTTACTTCACCGAATTCTAAACATACTATAACTAAACCAAACCGGAACACCGATATACAACCACATTAATCTTACCACGCATACTGTCTTTAACTAAACAACTATCAATACCACGTTTATAGAAACATACCTGAAATCTAGGCTTCAGAGTCTTGGAATGCGGGCTAACTCAAACACAACCGTTCCATACGACAAGACAGCCCGCACTACCGATCTAGACCTCTGACAGTCACAGCTTCCGCCTAGAACTCACTAAACAGAACTCACTAAAAATCCCGTGCTAACCATGTCTTACAGATTTCCCGTGCGTCTAGTGCCACACGGACTATTGGCACCAACAAACCGTTACCAGAAACCGTACCATACTAATCCTACTGTGCGAGCACTATGCACAAGCATAGAGCTTCATCACACAGCTGAATGAGGTCTATTTAAAAGAACTCTACGTGCGTGTGTGTCTGGTGTGTTTATCATACTTCGACTACAACTCCACCACGTAACAGTCAATATGGGCGACAAATGCCCTAGTTAGAAGGTGTCCATTCTTTCTTTCTTTCTTTTTTATTTTTTATTTAATTTTTGTTTTTGGTTTCCTTCTGACATCATATTTCATTTATTTTTATTTTATTTCAGGGATAAATTTTATTCACTCAACTTATATTACAGTGGAGCAATTAACACACTAGATATGACAACAGTTTACGTTGTAGTCTCAAAAAGGTGATTTGATGGACAGTTTGTTTTTTAGTTCGTTATAATGAAACGCATTTCATTCGCAACATCGGTATAGTACAAAGTACAGCCACAAGTCGTTAACATAGATCAGGTATGTGGCAATGCATAAGCATGCACAGCACATCTACACGTACAGAAACGCAAACAGACTAGGGCGCTCCTGTATACCTGTGAGTTCGTGAGCGTGTGTGTGTGTGTGTGTGTGTGTGTGTGTGTGTGTGTGTGTGTGTGTGTGTGTGTGTGTGTGTGTGTGTGTGTGTGTGTGCTAGTGTGCGTGTGTGTGTGTGTGTGTGTGTGTGTGAGAGAGAGAGAGAGAGAGAGAGAGAGAGAGAGAGAGAGAGAGAGAGAGAGAGAGAGAGAGAGAGAGAGAGAGAGAGAGAGAGGTTACAATCAGTCAGTTTCACAGTTACTGTAGCGCGAGATGTGAGTCACGTGCAACTATTACGTGAATCTGCGGGAAACGTTATTGTCTCTACCACAGAAGCTTTCTGATTCTAAGTTCAGATTCAAACAAAAATATGATATCTATTGGTGTACCATACTTGTACTTGCTAATACACAGCTTTGCTACTAAGTAGACGTGGTTAATAAATGCAATTGCTGCTGCTCCTAACACGTTATCACGGTATCCCAATAAGGCTTGGGCAAGGGTTATGCGTATCTGAACATTGCATTTTCCTGAACAAAGTTGTTCTCTTTTCCAAATTCGAGATATTGAATCACAAAAGCAGAAAAAATGCTCAATAAAGTCAACTTCATGAGGACAAAAGCTGCAGTATCTATTATTAACGACGCCCATTTTAGACAATAAAATATTGTTTGGGTAAATATTGTGTAGAATTTTCCACTGCAGTTCTCGCAACCTCACATCCTTTGTTGCTCTATTCACAATACCCCATTGCAACTCACTTAACTGGACATCAAACTTCATCGCCCACGTCCTTAATAATAATAATAATAATAATAAGCGCATTAAATAGGCGCTTTATCCCAATTGAAAATCAGCTCAAAGCGCCGCCGCGAACTGAACCCAACAAGCACGCTCACGTGAATCACGCGCATTCACTCACACACAGTACATAAACACAGAACATTCACGTGTTGCTAAGGGCAAGCTCAAGCGAGCTACTGTAGTTTTTGGAAATTCAAAATCGTTTGTATTTGAAATTTGATTAAGTGGGCTGAAACTGATACCAAAGTCACTCGATAGACACCTGCGCGGACCCAGTCTTAAAAAACAGAACGTTAGACTTGTACATTAATAACTTGTTATTCCACAGGACCGTACTGAGTTTGTTTTTAACAGTATCCAACCATGACATTATGCCGTCTCTCCAGAAGGTCGACTTGATGTTTTCAAGCCCTTTACATTTTTTGGAATTGATATTAAATTTAAAGCATATCAAGTCATGACCAAATACACCTAGCGCATGTTGGGCATGACAGTATCTCTCTTGGGTTTTATGGCTGTACGCAGCCTCGCTGCCCATTCACATAGAAAGGAGGCTTGCATATCCCTCATGTTAATCATTTTAATTCCCCCCTCATAATAACCACTGCACATAACTGAACGTTTTACCTTCTCAAAAGCCCTCTTATTCAAATTTTTGTTCTTCCGTAAATATCTGAAAAGCAAAGTGTTTATTTCGTCTAGTTCGTCTGAGAGGATACTGAGCGCTTGCATTGCATATACCATCTGTGAGATAATAAATGTTTTAACAACGCAAGCTTTCCCCCGAATGCTTAATTTCCGCTTTTACCATTTCGATATTATACTTCTCATGTTTTGAATTCTACCGGTCCAGTCTTCCTCAACCTGTGACGCTGGCCGGTCATTTTTAAAATAGATTCCAAGAATTTTAACCATTTTGCTCCAACAGAGTAATCCATATTGTTCATTAGTTCTTTTTCGAGCCTAGCCACATGGCTTCTGATTTATTCTTATTAAGCTGTAGGCCCGAAAACTTTGAGAAATGAGCAACTATGGCAAGAGTGTTTCTTAGGTCATGTTCGTCTTTCAAGAACATGGTTACATCATCAGCGTAGAGAAGAATCTTTAATAACTTCAGTTCGTCGGATCCATCATACGGCATTACAACTCCCTTTATTTCTTTACATTGTCGAATTTTAATTGCAAAGAGTTCCATCGCAACGACAAAGGCTAATGGTGAGAACGGACAACCTTGACGGATTCCGCGTGCTGCTGGGAAGAACCCTGACAACCAGCCACAGTAATTAACACAACTCTTAGCGACTGACATAATAACAGATACCCACCGAACAAATTCACGACCAAACGTTGTTGGCGTGTGTATCTGATGAGCATGTTCTTTGTGAGAACAAGAGAAAGAAAGACGCGGAGAGGGTGCGAAATGGAGAACAGGAGAAAATGTGCAGTAGGGTGTGTGTGTGTATGTGTGTGTGAGTGTGTGTGTGTGCCGGTGTGTGTGTGTGTGTGTGTGTGTGTGTGTGTGTGTGTGTGTGTGTGTGTGTGTGTGTGTGTGTGTGTGGTAGGCGGGAGCGACGCTGATAAAACGCAATACCAACACTGAAAGAGTAAAATGGATATGGTGGAAAAATTAACAAGCAACAGACAATCCCGGTCACCAGACAGCGGCGAGATCAGACGAAGGCGCCAAAGTGGGCAGCGCAAGACGGCGACGGGGAGAGAAAAATTTGGGGCTGCACACGTAAAACCAATAGGACGGCAGGAACACTAACAACAACACAGCAACAGAAGCAACCGAGGGTGACACACAAACTCACACAGTAAACACTTTACACACTAACGAGCAGCACAAAAACAGGGCGGCGGAGGGCCCGCTCTGCTGAACAGTGCCGGACCCACACCGCGGAAAAGCCAAAACAAAGTTGAAACGACAAAACACTATTCAATACGATACCACTCGAACAGCAACCAGATTCGACGAAAAACAAGCATACAAGCTTCATGTGCCACTCAGCAGACTTTCAGCACACGAAAACACAGTACATCCAACGAAAAACCACTTAAACACTGGGAGCGAAAAACTACGCGGTAGTCGCACATCCAAGATGGCGCCCGAGATATAATATACATGTATTCTCCTCTCTAGCGGCAAACAATCAATTCCGCTTGATCACTCTGTGTCACTCTGTGCTGTGTTAGCCGTCGAGTAAACAACGTGTTGTTTGTCGCTGCAGTCGAAAATAAACTACAATCTCCACTGTGACAAAAAACATTAAACAACTACGACCATTGGTTTGTATCGCTGTCAGCCAATTCCACTGGAATATTGTAATTAGTCGTCGAGAGTTTTATATCACTACGTAATATACTCGACCGTGTCCTCACGCAATACTGCGCGGTGCGCAAAAACTATATTTATGCGCCCACTGACACTCTGTGTGTTAAGTTCTTCATGTACTTAGACTATGGAACACAAGTTTGTGGACACATACATTACCGCCATTTTCAGCAGTTTGAGTGGCATGGATACTCTTATATCTGGATATTTAATATTTAATAACTTTGATTGACATTGCTGTATCGGGACACTGTGCGTGACGTTTTCTGCACAGTACATAATTATCTCAGCCACGATAGCCCTGTAGTGAGAATTTTAAGAATTATTCTTTGCTTTCTTGTTATTAATTTTTATGTAATCTAACCTTTCTGTCGTTAGTTATGACGCCCAAAAAATGAGCTGTACGCATGAACTCAGTAACCTTCAAGTTGAGCACTTAAACATATACCATCTTCTTAACAAGGTGACTGATTTGAACGTTTTTCTAAACAAGACTGAACCATTCCACGTGTTTGGTCTTAGTGAAACACGACTTAACTCTGACATAAACGACAAGGCCATTCATGTACATACTTTAGCATCAATCGACGTGACCCGTGTGTACCTGGTCAGGCTGGGCTTGACGTTTACATCCATAACGCAATCCAACACTTAGTAAAAAGGCGCGAGGACCTTGAAACTTCAGAAGTTGAGTGCATTTGGCTAGAATGTAAATATCCTAAAGCTAAACCTGTCTTTATAGGCTTCTGCTATCGTAATCCCTCAGCCAGTTTCGACTGGTATGACGAGTTCTTGTATGAAGTAGAAAATGTTGGCTTACCTAACAGCGACGTGTGGCTACTGGGTGATTTAACATAGATATGCTGAAGCATCATACTTCATGGGATTGCATTACCACGCAAACTGGCTTAGAATCTAGAACAGTTAGTCTCGTCCCCTGCCAGATCACAAAAACAACAGCAACACTCATTGATCACATTTACACTAACCACCCCCTTAGTGTATCCAATGTTAGTGTTTCTGATCTCAGCATCAGCGATCACTTTCCAACTGTGTGTTCCTGGTCAACAAAACTGCCAGCGCATCCTAAACAGGGACACACAACAATAACGTATCGATCTTTCAAAAGGTTTGATCAGTCGGCCTTTCTATCAGACCTTAATCAAACTCAGTTTCATGTCGTACAGAACGAAACCGACCCTGAGAAAGCTTTGACTGTCTTTTATGAACTTTTTACCGGCGTGCTTAATAAACACGCCCCTTTACGACAAAGGCGGGTAAAAAAACAACAACAAAGACACGTTACCGCCTTGGCTAACGCCAAGAAATGGTCCAAGACATGAAACTAAGAAATGACGTACGCAGGCAAAAGGAGTTTGACGAATATAAAAAACAACAACAACGTAACCGCGTCATGTCGATGGTCCGCATGGCTCAGAAGTCTCTCTTTAAGCGTATGATTTTTTTTTTTTAAACCGAGATAATGCCG